>VZRH01003384.1:22965-71140 GCA_013397555.1 Urocynchramus pylzowi | reverse complement strand
GCGGGAAGGAAAAAAAAAAAAAAAAAAAAAAAAAAAAAAAAAAAGGGGGGCAGGAAAAACTCAACGCTTTTTGTTTTTCCTCGCCCGGCTCTCTGTGAACATTTACAGCGTTTGTTCGGCTTTTTAACGCGCTTCCTCTAAACTGAAGGGGTATTTGTTTTGTTTTGTTTTTTAAAGGAACTTACAGAGTTCCAATTTAGAAAACTCTTGTAAATTAAGACTAAAGGAATATTTGCCTGTTTTATAAGGAACTTGCAGGGTTCTGATTTAGAAAGTTCAAGTGACCCTTTTGTGCCGTCCTCTACTGACGGAAGGTAAATTGGGCTTTAATCGTTCTGACAAGGGATGGGATTAAGAGAAAAGGGTGCAAAGCATCATAAATAGAAATATGTTTGGAGCACAGAGTATTTTAGGAAAAACTTTAGAAGCTGTTTGGAAGATGCATTCATTCTTTAGTGTCTTAATATGAAGGTTTCCCCTTGTATGCTTATCTCTCTCTGGGTCAGATTGGAAGGCATTACTTTAGAAGACTTGTCCTCAGTGAATGGATTTGGTAAATTGCTCTAATGTTTTAGCGTAGGGGGAAAAAAAAGAAAATAAGGCATAGTGTGGTTGTAATTACAGTTTTGTAATTGGAGGTTTGTTATGGTGGCTGGATGACTGTCATCCTCAAAAGGGTGGTTTCCTGTGGCTAAACCAGTCATGTTCAGTAGGGTTCACGTGCATGATGGTGCTTTTTGCTTGCTTATCTCTCTCAGCTGGTTGCTCAAAGCAAACGGGAGGTCTGGTTGTCAGCCCTTGGATCAGCAGTTCTTTCCTCCCCTGTATGGCTCGTTAAAGGCATCTGAAAATAAATTGTGTAGAGGTTTGGAACACATGAGTTTTGCCATAGAAATTTTGCTTCCTGTAAGGTCCAAGGAAAGTAGGTTAAGGCACGTATTTTCAGGGAGTGCAGTCTCTACATTGGCAGGGAGAATGCCTCAGTAGCATCCCTTGGTTCATACATCTACTTAACATCAATAGTATTGTTAATATAATGATAGTATATGGTTTCCATATTCCTCCTCAGTGACAAAATATGAAATCAAAAAAAGCAAACATAGACTGGGGGAAGATCGGTGTGATGTGAAGGATTTGATTCTTCCTTGGTTAAGGTGTACTTCAAATTAAAAAGGGATTAAGTGTGCCAGTCACTCTGTGTTGTTCTAAAGCCAGATATCCCAGCTTTTGTGTTCTCACTGCTGTTCATAATTCCCAAAGACAATTAGGAGAAACGAAGGCCTGAGCCTGCAGTTTTTCTGTGCAGGAGTAGGTCTGCCTAGCTGGAATAAACTGCAACATTGGAGCCTAAGGAGGGAGTGAAACAAACAAACATGCGATTGTGTTCCAACAGCTTTTGCAAATAAGGGGATAATCTTTGAGGAGTTAACTGTAGTTTTTTTGTTGCAAGGACAATTGGTACTGTTTTCCTGGTAGGATGTTGTGTTAGGCTATTGTTCTATCCAGCGTGGATTTATTTAGCTGAACTATAAACTCTGTAGAACAGTATCTAAAATCATTTTAACAAAGCATTTTGTAAGCACTGCCTTTTTTTTTTTTTTTTTTAAGGCAGGGATTTATGTTCGTTTTTCATGTGCCACGGCTTGCAGGCTTTTTATTTAGTAAGCAAATTACTGAGGAGATGAATGTGTAGGCAGCAGATTAACACAGAATTTTTGAGGGGCTTATGGCTCCAAAAGTGTGTGGCTTTTTAAAATTGTGAGCAGATGTAGATGTTTTCCCCCTAATGTTGGTGCTTACCCCGAGGTATATTTCTTCTGCATCACAATATGTGGCCAGTTCAGTTTCCTTTCTTTTACAAGTCGCCTTTTCTTGCTTATTTTTAGCCTAAGTGAAATTCCAGGAGTGATCTCTGTTTCTGTTCCTGTTTGGATACTGAGGTTGTTGGATCATTTTGGAGATGTCAGAGCCGTGAGAAGAGGTGTTGATGTAAACTCCCTCTGCTGGTTCATTTTGCAGCAGAAATAAAGCTTTGTGTTCTATAATTGTTTATCTCTGCATCATGCAGCAGAAATTAACAGTTGAGAGGTGGCATGCAGTGTTTCTAAAAGCAACTGGAGCAACCAGTTTAAGCTCAGGGGTTTTATACTCATCAGGTTTTTAACTGCAGTTGATTTAAGAGCTGGGTGTTGGTATACAGCAGATACTCCTCAGAGCCACTGCTGCCTTGTTGCACCCAGAATCTGAGCAATAGCCTGAAGCTAATATATTGTGAGAGCTATTAGCATGCAATTAAAGTACCTTGGCTGCTTGGGGCCCCGTTTGCTCTTGCAAACCTCTCAGCTGAGGTGCAGCCCTTGCACAGTGTGTGATCTAGCAGGGTCCTGTCAGGAAAAGTAAACACCTTTAGGTGTGAGACTGACACACTGCAGGAAGGGGGAGTGAAGGACCCTGGCTTTCCTTGTGCTGCTGCTTGCAGTGTTGTCTGGAGTCTCCTGGATCATCAGCCTTTTGTGGCAAGGATTTGCCCAGAAGAAACTTCCCACACGCCTGTCCCCCCCAGATTCAGGGAAGTGTTGCGCAGGGATGAAGCGTGAGTGTGGTTGGTGTGAGGGGTCACTCACGGTACCACAGAGCATCTGCTCCTTTGGAAAGTGTGCAGTATGTCTTACAGGATCCTAGAATCAATTTGGTTTCAGTTTTGATAACACTGAGTTACTTTACTGACCCCTCCATTTACAGTCCTACATTTAAAAATAGATTTCTCAAATACTTTTTTCCTGACTTGAAGACTTCTTTCCTTTTTTTTCCTTCCTGTGACTGCCAGAACTTTTATTGGACAACTAGGAAATTGGCTGGGGTTGTTAAGGAATCTGTTTTTAGTGATAAAAAGGTGATAAAAATGCTTCTACCTAGGTGGAGCATTTGTTTTTTTTTTTTGTGGAAAATGAAGAATAAATAGTTAAATCAGCTTTCTATGCACAATTACAGTTAAGAAACAGTAGTCAGTGTATAAGGCCCAGAGCTTTCAGGTTTGTGTGTAATTTCTCTCCCTTAGACTGAAGGATAAAGGAAAACAGCTGCTGTTGCTGCCATAGAAATGTTGAAAGCCGGTGATGATAGGTACTCCAGCAAATAGCAGAATCTAAGGACAGTAGTTAATATTTCAAGAGTAGGGAAAAGTGTGTCTTTGAGGAGAAACAGTACTTATTACATAAAAGGCAAGAGAGCATTTTTTGTTGTTTGTTTGGTTTAAGGATATTTGTGAACTTTCATTGGTTGCTAAATCCTGGATAGAGTTTAGGATTGAGATTTATTAAAGAAACAAACGTGCCAGTGGCAGATGAGTTGTCCTTAAGAACCTTTTGAGGAAAACCCCTGAAATAACTGTAGAATTGTAGTAACAATTGAAATGGCTGAAAATATACAGCGTGGTTTTGGGTAAAGAGATGTTAACACCGATTAACAAGTGTAAGGATCTTCACCTGTGGATGGAGTTGATTGCTCATATCTCCAATTTAGGAAGTCTCGTGTGCTTGAAAGCTTTTATCAGTATTAGTTTGTCTGACAAGATGTCAGGTTGAGCTGTGAGGGGTGGGAAGGGCAGCATAACTTGCATAAATTTTGGAAGTGCTTGGAAAGGTTTTGTCAAAGAGCAGTGATTAACTGAGTCATAAAGAGCAGAAGAGAAGTCAAATGGATTAGAAACCTAGTGCCCAGATCAGGAAGGGAGAGAAAAGGCAGCACATATTACACTTATTACTTTTAGAGTAGAATAGGTTTTCTGGGTGCTGTAAAACTTGTCAATTGGCTAGGATATTCTCTGCCAAAATAACATATTGTCTTCCTGTCTTCACAGGTTATGTTGAAAATTACTTCAGTGAAGAAAATAGTTTTCTTAATATCCAGGTTGACACGTTTGTGCTTTGGCAGTTGTATGTTATATGAGACAAGTTAAATAGGTGAAGTCAGAAGGGACACTTCCTTGGTCTGCTCAAAAGAACAAGTAATTGCTGCCTTGTTTTAATTGATTGATAGTGTCATATGTTAAAAGATTTGCCAAGGTGAGGTGACAAATCTTAGCAGCTAACTAGCCTGTGCTTGTAACTAGACTAGAAATTAAGAAGGCTTAAATGCATCCAAACCTGTTTAGCTGTGTAGAATGTGCTATGCCTTGGCATCAGGTAGACTTAAAAAAAAAAAAAAAAAGCTGTTCTACAAATAAATCTATTATGAATTTGCCATCTGGAGATTTCAGGTGTTTTCAAGACCTGCTTCAAATGTGAAATGGAGAGTTAAGTCAGGCTCTTAGTAAAAGAGGTGCCTGTAGAGCAGATCTGGGTTTATTCGATCAAAGTTATGAAATCTGATAAGGAAGTGATCCTGCCTGGGTTTTGTGTTAGGGTTTTTTTTTAATGGACATAATTCCACAGTGACCTCAGTGTTTCTCAAGCTTCATTTTTTACTGTCATTATTGCTGCTTTTTTTAAACTCCCTTCTTCCAATAAACATCTGCTCTGAACAACAGCTGACTGCTGTTGTTAAATGGCTTTCTGAAGCCGAGTCTTGGTTGTCAGCACAGTTTTGAGAACCAAGCATCAAAAGAAGAGCAGAGAGGCTGCTTGTGTTCTCACTGTTATCCATATCTGGTACCTAGGCACCATCAAGAGGTAGCCTGACTTGGAAGCAACACAGCAAAGTGTAGGGGGGTTGGGTTGCACTGAAGCAAGCAAATGAAAAGGAAAGAACTAAGCGTTGATGAGAGGATGGCATCTGGGTAGAGACTGCAATTCTTACCCATGGAATGATTCCCTGCCTTCTTGGTTTTTACTGTTTTATGATGATCTGTCTTGTCACTGACATTCTGTGGAATTCTTCACCTAATGGTCTCCACATTTCACAAAAGTTGCTGATAGCCCTGGGCATGGATCAGGGATTGTAAGCAGCAGAGTCCCTTCAGGGTGCGAGCGATGTTATGTGCAGGGTTGAATGCCTCCATAAGCTCTGGATGTTTGTGCTGTCAGCTTTGCTCCTGAGCTGCTGCAGTTGACCTGAGGAAACTGGGAAGGGGGAGCACTGGAGAAGAATGGGTTCTATACTTTTGTGTTCATTGGCAAACATCTCTATACCCTGTCAGGTTTCCAGCTGTTCACGTGATCCACCTGGTTTCTAAGTAACAGATTATGGCAATTCTGCTTAATTGCTGTTCTCTGATGTGTTTCACCGCCTAATTGCACAAACTCATGCTTTCCTGCTCTCACAAATATTTTTTGACCATAACAGCTTTTGATTACACAAGAGATGGCAGATTTGGGTCATGTTTACAACAGCTCCAGCCTTATTTTTATTTGCATGTTTCACATATATATCAACTGCTTGCTTACATGGCATTTGTAACTTGTAAGATTACCAAAAAAATCTACAAGTGAAAATTTTATAAATCACAATTGCAGCTGAAATCCCCTTTGAAAATTCCCTCAGAATTCCACTCTGCCACCAGTGGATATTTGCTAGATCACAAATTTTTCATAAGCTTCCTTGTTAAAGAGCAGATGTTTAGCTGTATTGAACATAGTTTACTTAAATACCCTGTTAAGAAAGCAAGCTGCTTTTCCAGTGACTAGCTTTTTGTTCACCTAAATACATGGAATACAATTACATATTTCATACAGAACAGGATATTTACTTTCAGAACTGAAAAGTGTCTTATTTCTCCACGTAAAGGAATTCACCTTACTGTTTGTTAATGGGAGCGCAAAACACTCTTTATTAAAAAGCTTTTTGTTTTGTTTTGTTTTGTTACAGCAATGTCCTCTTGCTTGTAGAGGCGTCATGACACACAGCAGCATCATGGTGGACGTAGGCAAGTGGCCAATATTTACCTTACTTTCCCCCCAAGAGATTGCTTCCATTCGGAAGGCGTGTGTGTTCGGGACGTCGGCCAATGAAGCCATTTACATCACGCACAACGACGAGGTGAGCTGGGCAGCTGCTCCACAGTTAGCTAGTTTCAGAGTGGTTGTAGATTGATAGCTTCTCAAAAGCATTATGTGGAATCTGTGTTTCTAAAACGTGGTGGATATAACTTTTGAGTTTGGTTGGTTTTTTTTAAAGTTTTGTGTGGGGACAACACAAATGGACTATTTAGAAAAATTTCACATGGCAAAGGTCAGGATGGATTACATGCACTTTTGAAGACAGGCAGAATTTAAAAGAAGGTGTGGTAGCTTGAAGTTAAGTGCAAATAGCTATGAAGATAGGAAATGAGATTATGGCTTGCTAAGTGAAAAATACCTTGAAAGATTATCTGTAGATTCTAATGATTCAGAAACTCATGAGTTAGCATAGTGCTGCTGAAAGAAAATAAGACAGGTGTTCTGGGATGTATTAATGGGAACGTTTCTTGTAAGATTGGGTAGAGAAGGATTTTTTTTTCCTTTAAGTCCTATCAATAGTGCCTGTAGGATTAGCCTCCCACAGTATAGCTCTTTACATGCTTATGCTTTATTTACTATTTACAAACTGCTTTTAAAAGAAGGTGGTGTCTTCCACTTTTCACAGTTTCAGACTTTTTATGGTGCGGTTCCTGAAAATAAAAAGCCTAACTTCCAGGACTGTACAAATCTGAATAATTCAGACTCATCAGTTAACATCCAAAGTGCCCTTGTGCAGACTCTTGAGGTTGTTAATTTCCATGTGGGATGTCTCTGGCCCCTGGAGGTCCAGGGTGAAGCTCTGTCCCCAGTTAATGAAGACCTGAGTACTACACATCTGTGCATACCTGAGTATAAAACATTTGAAGTGAGTATTTTTTTGTTTTTCAGGTATTTGTTTTTGGACTGAATTGCAGTAATTGTTTGGGAACTGGAGATAATCAGAGCACAATAGTACCAAAGAAATTAGAAGCCTTATGTGGAAAGAAGATCTCCAGTCTCAGTTATGGAAGTGGACCCCATGTTGTTCTTTGTACTGAAGGTAGAAAATTAACATTTAGTATAGAAACATAAGTTAGAGATTTTAAGTTAAACTTGCATTTAACAAGAATGGGTTGTGGTGCAATTGTATTAACTTGTTAAGTGGCTAATGCACACTAAGAGGTTCTTGTTGGTCTTAAGTGGAAGTAAATGGATTTTGTAATTGCTAAAGTTTCCATTTCCACTATGTTGAGGTTGTAGCATTTTACTCTGTCATTTATCATGCTTCTCTGGCACTTGTCTTACCTGTGCACTTCCATGTCTTTCCACAATCTAGAGGATATGCTGTGATATATGAATATAAACCAAAGTAAATAATTTTCTAGCACACAGATGATTCCTGTAATAGTTTCACTTTTTCTTAATATCCTTTCAATTTCCTGTTGTATTTGCTAATTTCTTAAAATTCTGTCTTAACCTCCCTGGAATTTTTAGTTGTTTTCATCGCAAATATTTTTGCAGATGGTGAAGTGTATGCTTGGGGACATAATGGTTACAGCCAACTTGGAAATGGCACAACCAATCAGGGCATTACTCCTGTTCAAGTTTGCACAAATCTGTTAATAAAGAAAGTGGTGGAAGTAGCTTGTGGCTCTCATCATTCCATGGCGCTCTCATTGGATGGGGATGTAAGTTGAAGCCTGTTCAAATCTCTTAATCTCCTTGTTGAAGTGAATAGTGGAGGTGACCTTGCAGTTGGAACTTCTGTTTCTACAGTGTAATTACAAATATAACCTTTTCTCTTGCTGTCTCAAAATAGGGTGTCCTTTTCTTCAGAGCAGACTTGAAAACAACAACAACAAAAAAAAAAAAAAAAAAAAAAAAAAAAAAAAAAAAAAAAACCAAAACCAAATTACTAATCTCCCCTGCCAAAAATAAAGCAACCCCAGAACCAAGGGAAATACAACTTAGTAAACTTTTGTGTCTCTCACAGGGGTGAGACTGGAAAGATGTGCCACTTAGAGGTGAAATAATAGTTTGCAAGGTACAAAATGTAATTTATTTGCCTACAGTACCGTTAGTTAGGGGGTGTGTTGAATTTGTATTTACTAGGTTAGAATTTAGCCTTTTTCTTGTAGAAATGTCTTGCGTTTCCACACTGGTACTGCAAAAGAGCATTGCTGTGCACACCTGAATACCTTGTTGTGTAGCTAATGAAAGAGCACTTGGTTTATATCCAAGTCTGCTTCATGCTGTTTGTTTACGTGGCTTCAGGCTATGTGTCATGGGAAACACATGCAATTAGTTTCCAGTTCTGCAGATTTGACCAATGTATGCCCAATGGAAAATCTGGTTTCAGCTGTGCACTAACAAAAGAAAAGCTCTAATTTTAAAACCTTTTAGCAATGAAAAGGGAAACTACAGCTCTTCTCATCCTGGTAATCTGAGCATGTCTGTGTTGTGGTCCAGTATGGAATAATAGTGCAACAGAAATACCAAGTACTTTAAGTGTAGGAAAGAGAGATTGGGTTAAGTGGTCTGTATTTTTATCTGATAAAGAGCCTACACTTAGGTCTAAGATTTTGTGCTGTCATGTTTGACTTGATTAAACTATAGAACTTGGTGAGCATGCAGTAAGGAGAGGGCATTCACACATTACTTACACTAGAGGTGCCAGCTGCCTGTGAAGGCCATGCTGTTTCTTGTCATAAATGTGACATGCTTGAAATCTCAGTGGAAGCAGGGAAATTTCTTTGTGTTGACCATGGAGTTGGTGTTTGCAGCTGGCTTGCCAGTGTGGCTCATTAATGTACTTTAAATCCATCCCTGGTGTACCTTGCAGTAACTTGGTCTTTTTGTACTTGAAGCTTTTACCAGAACTGAGTGCACTGGAAGCTGCAAAATGTGTTAAGCAGCTTTACAGAAAGATTTGACTGCCAGCCCCTTTGTGTTCTAATACACCTGAAGCCTCAGGGAGACATTGAAGTTGGAAGTATTTGTGGAAATACCTGGCATAATTGGTTGGTATGGTTCAGTGCAGTTTTAATGCAGTGCAAATTTTAAAAAGAAGTATTTTAATGATAGAATTAAAGGAATGCAGACTTTCATGCTTCTCTGGCATGTCCTTTGGCATTTTGATCTACCTTCTGAGATTCTGTACCTAAATATTTGCTATTACTGAAATTAAAGTATTTTATAAAGCATCTTCAAATATTCAGTAGGAATCAAAGATCCAGCAGATAGAAGAAACAAAAAGCAAAGGACTGATTTTTTTTTTCGTGCTCTTCATTGTAAATGAGTTGTGTTGGTGGGTTGGGTTTTTTTTTTGGTGCTGATGTTTGGTTTTAGTTACTTTTAATGACTCTTGGTTTGGTGTTACAGTGAACAGGCAGCTTCTGGCACCAAAGGAAATGTAGGTTCTCATGAGGGTACCTGTCAGTGTGCTTGTACTGCCAAGCATGTCTGTGGAAGGTGTTTCCAAGAGGGCAAACTTTTGAACTGGATGAGGCACCAGAGAATGAACCATCAAAACAGTTTTACTCCAAGCTGTGGACATGTGTACATGTAATAAAAATTGGAGGCACCAAAACCACAGTTATAATTTTTTTTTTATACCAAACTACTTCCTTGTCTTCCTGACTTTCAGATAAAGGGAACTCATATTTATTGTTTGCATTAGTACTAGTTTGCCTCAAGAAACTTGAAACTGACAGAAATTGTGGATTTTTTTGTTAATGCTACTGTGTGAGAGAATTTAGCTGCTGTGAAACATGGACTGACAAAACCCTGCTCTTTCACAGCTGAAAGATGCAGAAGAGGTATGATTAGTGTCCAGCAATAAACCTGGTTTAGAGTTCTATGAAGAAAACTACATAGCTCTAAAATGGAGAGTTAAAGTGTGTCTGGGAAACAAATGATGTTCTGGCTTGCATTCCTTTTTCCAACATAATGAAATTGTAAAGATGATCACAATGCTCTTTGTCTTACATTCTGACTTGTATTTAATATGGAAACATGTTTCTTTTGTTTTCTGCTTTAGTCAGATGCTATCATTCTTTTGCAATAAGCTGGAAAAAGTGCTATATTCCTGTTTGCTAAATGAGTCCTAATGCTGTTTATAATTTTCTTCTATTGAAAATAAACTTTAAGCATTTTAGCTTGTTAAGTAGGATAGTTTACCCAATTTGGTGCTGCCTACAGGAAGATTATCTATTACTATCATTACTATTATTAAGCTTTAAACTGTGTGGCTTTGTTTGTTTGTTTTTATGGACAGCTGTATGCTTGGGGCTACAATAACTGTGGTCAAGTTGGATCTGGATCTACAGCCAACCAGCCAACTCCTCGCAGAGTTTCCAACTGCTTGCAGGGTAAAATTGTAGTTGGCATCGCTTGTGGCCAGACCTCCTCCATGGCTGTAGTAAACAATGGCGAGGTAAGTGCTGCTGCTGCATTCCCTCTTTCTCCGTTACCTGAATCTACCAAGTTGGTCTCTGAATATGGAGAATTGCTGACAGGGAGTGCTCAGGTTAGGGCTGTTATTGGCAGAGTTATTGCTGTTATTGGCTGACAACTTCTGTGAGCCAGCTGCAGGAAAACGCTGCAATAACCGGAGATGCAGTCTTTCAATGTTCCTTCTTATGGCAAAGACTGTATTGGAACACAATTCTTACCGAGCCTGCAACTGCAAGAATTTGAACAGTTGTATTGACCACGTCTGTCTTCATGTTGCAGTAGATTACTTAACATAAATTATGTTGAATTCTTTTAATTCATTAAATTAGTCTCAGTTTATTTCTTTAAAGTGTGCGCAATTAAACAGTTAATTTTTCTGCAAGGATACATTGTCTGATCCTGTTTTTTCAACACATTGTTTTGGGTTTGTTGCTGGTAATTAAACATTCTTTTGAACATTGCCCTCCCATTGTGCAACTGTTCCATTTGACATAAGTTTATGGTGCTGTCTTGCTTTTAGGTATGAACTGTAACCTCAGTTTTACTTCATTTCACCAAACAGAGGGTAGTATCTCCTTGTGAATGGAAGGACTCCAAAGTCCTGGAGGCTGACATGGGTTTTCATTGTACTTACATGTGTCATGGGGTGTCCACTGTAACAAAACTAAAGGAAGAATTAGAGATAAACTGGGGACTTCCATTTAAACTGATCAGTTCATCAGAATAACTAATGCTCTTCTTAAAAACAAAAAGGAAAAGTAATAAGCAGAAAGGATGGTGTAAAAGTTGAAGTGTTGATGCTATGGGGAGATTTTGGTGTAGGGTAAGTTTATTGCAAAATTCCTAGAACTTCAAAGACATGTTTTTTAGCTTCTTTAGAAGGTAAATGCAGAGTGGAGAAGCTGAGTGCAGTAAGTCATTGCAGTTTACTTAATATCTTTCAGCCTTCTCTGTATTGCTCTTCAAATGGCACACAATTTTTTAATAAGAAGTGCTTTTCTTGGCTTGTGCTTGATACTAAGTCTTAAGTGCTCCGTACTCCTAGCAGAGAGTGGCTTAATTTTGTTTTCCTTGTGCACTCAGGTTTATGGCTGGGGTTACAATGGCAATGGCCAGCTCGGCCTGGGGAACAACGGGAACCAGCTGACCCCATGCAGAGTGGCAGCGCTGCACAGCGTCTGTGTGCTCCAGGTATGCCCAACGTGGGAGTGAGAGTGCATTCCTGCTGCTAGCTTCTGCTGGAGCCCTCTGTTTGGAGTATTATACCTGCTTCTAGATTTCACTAGTTCCAATGATGAAATATTTTTTTAGCTACAATGAATTGTATTTTGCTTATACTATGTGCAAGTAAGCTGTGAAATACTTGCTTTGGTAAATGCTTGGAAAGGTTTAAGTTAGCTACTGTAACTACTTGTGAATTTTGCCACGGATACAAATTGCATTTTTGTTACAAAGTTGAATGAAATGTGCTAGTCAAAGAAAAGAAATGAAGGTGAATCAGATGTTCAAATTTACTCTAAGTATTCTAATTCTAGTGTTCTAATTAGTCCTTTAGAGCCAAGGGGAGAGGAAAGACGAGATAAGGGCGTGGGTTTGATTGTTTGGTGATTTGGTATAGTTTGGTTTGTTTGAATTTTGGTTGGGTTTTTTTTCCTAACTAGAGAATCAAACTAAAATTTGGGATTTCCTGGGGTTTTGGGAAGGTTCTGTAGAATCGAATGTGGTAAGTTGGGTTGAAGGGTTGTTGGCTGTTGAACTGTAGCTCTCCTCATTACAGAGTACTCATACTGTACAGTATTCAGAATAATTCAGCTCTGAAATACTTTCAGAGCATTGCAAGATGTGATGAAGAAGTTCAGTGTTCCTCATGTGAAAAGAAAGCAGGTGGCATCTAGGGAGACTTGTCTAGTGTGCAGCAAGTTACTTGGGAGCAGCCAGTGCAATTAATGAAGCTGGGACTTCGGCAGTACCTACAGCCGACATGCCTCGTGTTAGCTGCAGGTACTGAGAAGCATCCCAATCATTGTGGTGCTGAGTGCAGAATGCCTGAGATCCTTCCCATGAGCTAGCTGAAGGTAACATGTGTGATATTTTGTTTCTCATCTGTGTTTGGTTCCGGAGTAACGCTGTGTACATTTACTTACAGATTGCCTGTGGCTATGCACACACTCTAGCACTAACAGATGAGGGCTTGCTCTATGCCTGGGGAGCTAACACTTACGGGCAGCTGGGGACTGGCAATAAAAGTAACCAGCTCAGCCCCGTGCAGATCATGATGGAAAAAGAAAGGTAATTTTGCTCAAGCTGTTTTTGGATTGATAAAGTCTGAGCATGTGTTATGCTGTCTCTAGCACTGGAAGCGTGCATGTGTAGGGCTTGGTGGATTGTTTTTCTGTTCTAATATTAAAAATATGGGAAAGGATGGTAATTTACTGTTTACAATGAGCACTGGGTGCTTTTTGCTGTCTGTAATGGTTATTGAACACGAACATACTTTGCAGTTACCTGATACTGAAAGATAATGAATGAAAAAGTGTTATGCTATTCTGCATATCTGCATAAAACTGGAGATATGAAATCAATAACCCAGGCCATGAATTGAGGTGTACATTAAAAAAAAAGAAAAAGTGGGGAGAAAGGAAACACCACCTTTGCAAGAAGTGACATTTGAAGAAAAACAGTATTTGAAAGGTTTAAAATAGTCCATCATGAAAACAGAACTCAATTTGCAAGGTTGCTTGAGTTAAGGACAGTTGGTACCCATTTTTATTACTCGTACCAGTCAGTACTTTGTAGTTTTTTAGTTTCATTCATAAAAGAATGAAATTAATCCTTGTCAATTCTCTTTCATCACCCTTTCATCATCCTTATAATTGGGGCTAGCTCATTTGCTGCTCACCTACAAATGTGGGCCTCAGTCCCGTTCTCTGGGCCCTTGTGTGTACCTACACATTAATGTACCTTGTCTTAGTCTATAGATCTCTTCATTTGCAGTCTCCTCTTAACTGAGAGACACTTCTGCTTGGTTTTTTTCCTCCATCTGGGAAGTTGTTCCTATTTTTTGTTGTTTCTCCCACTTAGCATTAAATTAAAAGCTTCACAGTATTGAGAATGTTTAAGAGCTTAAAAAATGGAGGGTGGGGAAAGAAGAAAGGACCTATCACAATAAACCCCACTGAAGTGGGGCTGGATTGTCCACGAAGGAAAATGAAATATTCTTTGAAAAGCCATGAAAGAAATGTGTGTGTTTGCAGATCAGCTTTGTTTTGTTAGTGATTTATTTCATGAGTGAACTAAGGGGAACTATTGCATTTAGAACTGTATGTGAACTCAAGCATGGGGTTATAATAAAACTGGCATTTGTTCAATGGATGAAGGAGGGGAAAAATACCATAGAACTTCTGCTTGGGATCTAAGGGAGAGATAAGTCACTTAAACTTACTCATCTTGCTTGACTTGGCTCCCTTGGAAACAGTGCTAAAAGTGGGTGAGCTGTCATTTCCCATGGAGCACATTACTGCTGCTCCTGATTTTTTAGTTTATGTAATTCCTTTGTCATTTATATTTAATGCTGGCAGCAGTTACTTAGGAGGTTTCATTTGGTGCTGTCTTGAAAAATATTGCGCGTACAGCTTGTAAGGAATGTTTAGATTTCATTTTGTGCTAGCTCAGAGGAACAGCTGTGAAGGTCATCTTCCTGAATTTTGGTGTTAAATGCATGTTTAACATGTTACCCTATACATGTACCATATATGTGCTATAGGACATGTTCTGCTGTAGTAAGAAAAAAGTAAAATAGTCAGTAAAAAGAAGAATCTGTTCTGCTAAGACAAGAAGGTTTGGAGAAGGAAGTAATTTAACTTGATAGCTGTGATAAAAAGTAAGCTGTCCCTAAAATAAATACTCTGTCTTGCAGAGATGTTGCATAGAGGTTCATAAGTTGATAGCAGTGTAAAATAACCAATCAGTTTTCTATCTGCCAGAAATTATTGGTACATATACTGGAAGTGATGTAGATTCTTTGAGTTTCATCTTGAACTAATTTTTGCTCTTAAAATATGAACATTGTGCTGAAATTTTTTTTTTCCCTAAAAATCTAATTCTTCGTGGGCATTTTTCTGTAAAGAAACACACATTTTTGCGTGTGTATTCTTAGATTGCTTGGAAAGATATTTGTTTGTCCTGGTTGATGGGTTTCTGGCACAAAGGCATTAAATCCTCTGATGTGTTTTTACCACAGAGAAAAAACAGGAAAGCATAGCTTTTATTTTGAACATGGGAACCCTCCCTGTTTTGCTTATCACATTCACAAAAACACTGGCAATGTCGTGGTGGTGTTTTAATTGGAATTGTGTTCCTTCTCAGTTCTTGCAATGTTTCAGATAAGAATCTAGGGATTGCCTGAGCAAAGGGAGAGCAGGATAGATAAGTGAGCATCAGCATCTTTAGTATTTTAAAAAACTGTGTGAAGTGGGTGAAAGGACTATGTAGACTTTATTTAAAAACAACCGTAGCTCTTAAAGGATTCATTCCCTTCGAATGAAGCACTGTGTTTCATGTTGAATTTCAGTGTTGAGGAAAGTAAGCTTAACAGCAAAATGAGAAGTCTGAAACACAGGCAGTGGATCAGATCTCTGTCAACCTACAAAAATCAAATTAAAAGGAGGTAGAAGAAATTTCTTCTTGAGAATAAGTTTCTGATGTGTGTTGGTTTTAAGGGGGAAGAACAAAGCTTGTTTTTAATTCATCCCCTTTTTCATGGTTATGAAAAAATAGGAGGTAAGTCAGTTGATAAGAATGACATAGTTAAAGCAACATCTGATTACAATAAAATCTACAAGCAATCTGAAAATGTCATTGTGGGATTTTTTTAATACCCATTCAAGCAGTGTCACATTTCTGCGGGACAAAAGCCCAAGCACAGGAATGTGGCTGCATAGTTTGCTTGGCTGTTATTTTGGTGAGGCCTTTGGGAAGTCCCTGCGTTCCTTAGCGCCGGTGCCTCACCGTGTTCCTCGTGCCCGCAGGGTTGTGGAGATCGCCGCCTGCCACTCGGCGCACACGTCGGCGGCCAAGACGCAGAGCGGCCAGGTGTACATGTGGGGCCAGTGCCGGGGGCAGTCCGTCACCTTCCCCCACCTCACCCACTTCGCCTGCACTGACGATGTGTTCGCCTGCTTCGCCACCCCCGCCGTCATGTGGCGCCTGCTCTCCGTAGGTGAGCTGCAGCTCCCGCAGTCCCCGTGTCCCTCCCTGCTTAGTACGGCGTACTGCTTCCCCGGAGGGCTCCTCTTTCAAGGAGGGAAGCTTGGCGACTCGGCCGCTAGTTGTTTCTTCCTTCTGAAGGAAACAGTCTTTTTCAGCAGCTGGGGATCCAGGGTGGGGGGAACAAGATTGTTTGCCAGTGTACATCCAAAGCTAACTCTGGTTTACCCATTGCATGATGAATATTGTGTGTTTCTTACGTTTGTGTTGTCTGAACTCTGGTTCAGGTCCAGGAAGGAATCCTGAATCATTTAACAAAACTTTGGGGATTTTTTTCCTCTTAAAACTATTCCTGCTTGGAAGACTACTCCTGAGGCTTGTTTTTTTTGGTATCTAACAACTTTGGATTTTAAGTCTAGTCGTCTGTAGCTTTCCCCTCATGAGTATTTACCCTTCTAGGAGTGACTCTCCCTTATGTTTTCTTGTTTTGAAAGTAACAGAATTCTAAGTTTTCATTTCATTAGACGATTTGTCTCAAGTCTATTTAGTTTGACTTTCCTTAAAGATGGGTAGACTTGTAAGTAATAGTCCCTGTGAAACAAGACTCTCATATAATTGCTTTTTCTGTTGGAACTCTCTTGTTATACTACCTTGGATTACTCTGTGGGATGCAGTCTGTGTCTAACAAACCTTTTGCTCAAAACCTCTAAGCTCAAACCTTTTTTCCTGATTTTCTTTGATCCACATACTGCTAATTCTTATTTGACCCCAAATAGGCAATAAAGGGCTTAGCTTGCACTTCCTGGAAAACATGAAAGTGTTTTTATGTTCAAAAAAATAAGAATGTTTCATCTTCCATCTGCTGCCTCAGTTCTCAAGCTCTCTTAAAATATCTAATCTGTTTTTGTATTGACAACAGACCTTAATTTTGTTAGTCCCTGTATGGAATTGTTTTTGGGGAGCGACAGATCACATCCTAAGTTACCTCTCTCCAGTAAAGTCTCTCAGACTTTACTCTTGCATTTGGCTTGTCTTAACCCAGCTTCTCTGTGATAACTAATCATTTAGCTTGTTACCACATACAAGCTTGTCCAGGTCCAGGTAACAGCATCTCACCTGTAGGGGAGAACTGAGTAGAGTTACTGAAGAGAGAGAAGATTAACTTTGAGCAGTCTGCTTCTGAGTAAATCTAAGTCTGCTTTTATCCCATTTATCACTTTCTCCATTCTCTAATCCTCTGCAATATGTGCTGGTCTTGCTCTCTCTTGCCTCCACACTTGTGGAGGTCTCATGGTTGTCCAGTCTGTTGCCTTTTGCTAATAGTGAGAGCTGTTTAAATGACATCTCTCTGTGGTTTCAGGTCCCTTGTTTTTATGAGGTATTCCCAGACTGAATATAACCAAGTGTCTGACCTCTATTACCTGCACTTTAATTCCTCTTGGTCTTTGGGGATTCTTCCCCACTTATTCTGGCAATCTTACTGAATATTTAAATTAAAAAAAATTAATTCTGTGGGCATTTTTAAATTTCCATTTTCCATATGCATGTTTTCCTTTCCCACCTGTTTTAATCACATAGGAGTGAACCCTTCTTATTTCTTATGTTTTTTGTTTGAGTTTTTTGGTGTTTTGTTTTCCTAGGGAGAGCTAATTCTGTGTAAAGGCTATTATTCTACTTACAGTTATGANGAGTGAACCCTTCTTATTTCTTATGTTTTTTGTTTGAGTTTTTTGGTGTTTTGTTTTCTTAGGGAGACCTAATTCTGTGTAAAGGCTATTCTACTTACAGTTATGGTGTCCCTGCCAAAAAATGAATCAGCCACTCAGGATTGGCTGTGCTGAAATACAGATTTGCAGGACTGAAAGTATTTGGAGTGAAAGTTGATCTGCATAGCTTAAGCTAAGCTCATGACCTAGCAAAAAAAAAAATCACATGAGCAAATGGAGAGGGATTGGAGCATGGTTTAGTTAGGCCAGAGGAGATGCAGTTTCTGTGGGTGATTCATGTAAGTCAGAGGAGTGCAAGGTCTTCTGTGGCACAGGCCTGACTCACCAGTTCTGAGAAGTGTGCTCCAGCAGTATTTCTTCTTAAATATGAAATAATTTAGTGTCCCTAATAGTGAAGAGTGGTGTGTAAGTGTGCAGATTGTATATGGATGAATGCTATATGGTCCTGTGGGACACAGGGGTCAGATTGCATCCCGTTTAGTAGAAATCCATTTCTTTTTCTTTTCCATGCTTCACTTCTTAAAAGCCACATGCTTTGAAACACTTCTAAGATGCATCAAAATAATGGGTTAAATTAGATTTTCTAAAACTTCAGAGGCCTTGCTTTTGGTAACGCCTCAGACAACCTGTGCTGCAACTCCTGTATGATTTCTAGAGACACAGAGTGGGACCTCTGTGGGACCAGTGCCACAGGCCTCAATAGAGAGAACTGTGGCATCTCTGCTTTAATCCACTTCCAGAGCTGCTGAGGTTCTATGTCCTTGGTTGTACCTTCAGCAGCACTGCTGCTGGATTTTGTGTTGTTATAACTGACTCACAAACTGAGTAATTGGTGTCAGTGATAGTTCATGTTAATGAGCCCTGGCAAAGACCTCATCAGCCTGCAGGCTGTATCCAATCTGCCAGCACAGAAAGGTGACCATGTGGTGACCTGTTTTCTTTTGAGGCCCAGCCCACCCCGTGTCAGTGTGGCTGGAGTGCTGCAGGCCTCATTCCCAGAGAGCTCAGGGGTGTTGCAGACTCCCATTAGCAGCACTGTGCGGGTCAGGGGGCAGAGCTGAGCCGAGCCAGCACTGAGCTGCCTGGAGGCTGGGAAGCCCATGGGTAGTGCCCACATGCAGACAGAGTTCTCCAGGTACTTCCCTAGTGTGTGCTACCTCTGTGCAATGGCATGGAAGGGGAACTGCTGACTGTTGCTGCCTGTAGCTGTGGTGGAGCAGCCCTTTCCAACAGGAAATGCTATTGGATTAATTAATCCTTCCCATTGTGCTGCTTAAGCCAATGGATCCCTGACATGAATCTGTTTTCCTTGATACGTTGTTAGTTGAGTTGCTAGCTTTAGCTAGTGGTGTGTGTGTTCCATTTAAGATGCTTTTAACATCTTGTTTTGCTTGTTTGTTTTGAAATTGTTTCTGTAGAGCATGAAGACTTTTTAACAGTAGCAGAGTCTCTGAAGAAAGAGTTTGACAGCCCAGAAACCTCAGACCTGAAGTTCCGTGTGGATGGAAAGTACATCCATGTCCACAAAGCTGTTCTGAAAATCAGGTAGTGGTTGTGTTTCACAACTCTTATTTGAACAGAACAAACTTAAGATATCATCAAAGGGGCAAAAAAAAAGTAAGAGGGAAGGAGGGTCCCCTAAACCGGTAGTAGGTAGTGTCCATGTATCCATAATAGCTTTAAATGAAGTGATTCTAAAAGGGGGGGTCCACATTAATTTTTCACTGAGCCTGCTTTTCCTGGGATAATAAATTCTGTTAAGCTGGTCTGATTGCAGNTTGTGTTTCACAACTCTTATTTGAACAGAACAAACTTAAGATATCATCAAAGGGGCAAAAAAAAAGTAAGAGGGAAGGAGGCTCCCCTAAACTGGTAGTAGGTAGTGTCCATGTATCCATAATAGCTTTAAATGAAGTGATTCTAAAAGGGGGGTCCACATTAATTTTTCACTGAGCCTGCTTTTCCTGGGATAATAAATTCTGTTAAGCTGGTCTGATTGCAGTGTATACTGCAGTGTATACTGCAGAAATAGGTGTTTCTTTAGCATGGACAAAATAAGAATTGTATTTGAATGCATCATGAAGTCTACAGGGTTAGGAACCAAAATGTGGACCGCTGGCCCTGATGGGGCATGGTAAAATATATGTGAGTATTGTATGTGTTTCAGGGAGACTAATATAACATGTGTGTATAATAGTGTTCCAGATGATGTCTCTGTCTCCTAGGTGTGAACACTTCAGAACCATGTTCCAGTCATACTGGAACGAGGATATGAAGGAGGTGATAGAAATAGACCAGTTTTCCTACCCTGTGTATCGTGCCTTTCTCGAGTACTTGTACACGGACAGTGTTGACCTCCCGCCTGAAGATGCGATAGGTACTGCTGACGGGTCAGAAAGCAACGGCCAGAAAAGCTGGGGCAGGGCTTGCAGTGGAAGGGACTGAATGCAGCCTTCTAGTCTAGCCTGTAATGTGTTTTACTGGTGATTAATTAAGCTGTCTTTGAAATGCTGTTGTAGCAAACTTAACTATAGCATTTTAAAGACAGCTTACACTACA
This sequence comes from Urocynchramus pylzowi, assembly GCA_013397555.1. Classification (NCBI taxonomy): domain Eukaryota; kingdom Metazoa; phylum Chordata; class Aves; order Passeriformes; family Fringillidae; genus Urocynchramus; species Urocynchramus pylzowi. Next base: position 51,279 of record VZRH01003384.1, on the reverse strand, counting down.
GTATTTAGAAATAAACTATGAGCAGTTTGGTCGAGGTTGGGAGAGAAACTATTTCTCTGGGTGAAAATACTTGCATATTTTATTAAATTGAGTCAGTTGCTGTTTGGCATACTATCAAAGAATCTCAGTAGATCTAATGGGGAGGAAACTTGGACAGCAGAGCAATTACAGCAAGATGTAATTCAAGCCCATTTCTTGATAATAGTAGTTTTTTACTCATGTTATGGTGCCTGCCACTAGGTATGCAAGTTAGTCGGACAGCCTTCATATTTACAGAGATTAAAAGGAGTGCAGAATGAGGTAATAAAAAGCCCTTCTTTGCCTTTAATCTGCATTTTCTGAATAGTAACTTACTTGGGAAAAGCACATTATAGAGATTCAGAGCTTTGCAGGAGCAGAAACAGATGTTGAAAGAGCAGAGATAATTTTACAACTGACTGATATGATGATGTTTTAATTGCAGGGCTTTTGGATTTGGCTACTTCATACTGTGAAAACAGACTGAAAAAACTGTGTCAGCACATTATCAAGAGAGGAATTACTGTGGAAAATGCATTTTCATTGCTCTCTGCTGCTGTCAGATATGATGCAGAGGTAAACTTCTAAAGTTCAATCTCTTAAATGGGTGGCTGCTTCCTGACTTAAACTACAGAGATAAGCAGCTGGTTACATTTTCATATAAGCTCTCTCTTACTTTTATTTAATACTATTTGCCGTTTTCAGAATTTGAGAATGTTGGACTTACATCTCGTGGCAAATACAGTTTTTGTATCTCGTTTTTTTATTTTAGTTTTTCCCCATAAGCCAGTACTGGGAAGGTGAACTAGTACACAGATATTTCTGAGGATGGAAACACTAACTCTGAAACAAGGGGAGGGTTTAAACCAAAAGAAGTAGCATAATGAAAAACAGGTGTTTAAGCCTTAAGTTACTTATTTGTAAGGCTGTGTTGTGTGTGATGACATTGTGGTAGGTTGGGGATTGAGTGCATTTGGGATTTTTTTTTTTTTGGTTGGTGGGGTAGGGTTTTTTTGGCTTTTTTCTTTTGTTAGGTATAAATACCCTTCCAGTTTTCAGAGTATGCTAATGAAGTGTCAGGATAGGAACTGCTTCAGGGGCCTTGTAAACATTGAAGAGAGAGTAACAGTATGTGAAGAGGGGAGGGAAGCCTCCTCACTGTGGAATGTCTGACTTCACTACTAGATCCCTAACATGCTGCTTTAGGAACCAATCAGGAAGTGTTCCTGGGCTTGCTCTGGCTGCTCGTGTTCAGCAGTCTGTGTGCATTGTGTTGGCAACTTCACAATTGGTTGGTTTTGAACTTGCTGCTTACGCTTACAAAGCAGTTTTTTGGTACTCACTAAATCAACTTATTGCTTTTTCTTGTACTTAATTTCCAGCAGCTGGCATGCAGGTTGCCCTAAATTATTTCAGAGCCTTGAAGTGTGATACTTGATTGATAGTTCTTACCCAAAGGCTCTGTTAGTGTCTGTCATGGCTTCTGATCTACTGTGAATAGTGATGTCTTTGATAGAAGTTGATAAAAACCAGGAAGATTCCCATATTTTAGCCTCCAAAGATGGTTTGCAGGATGGGTCTTCAGTGTGTGATTGATTCTGCTTGTAAGGGCTGTAAGAAATCCAGTTACTCTGGATTACACCTGTAGCTCCCTAGCTAAGTGAGGTTAGAACCATAGGCTTCAATGCTGCTTCCAGGAGAGAATGGGTGATGCTGAGGGGTTGGGCTTTAACAAAAAGTTGGGTTTCCATGCTGCAGTGCTGGAAGGGGGCTTGGAATTGCTTGGCTGATGTAGTTCATTCAGGGGAGCGTGTCCCTGGAAGACAACACTTAAAAGAAGCTGCTTCACTAATTTAAAATACCTCCATAATGTGAAACTCCTGTAGTTTCTTTTGGTGACTGACTGAAGTGGCTAAAATTAGGTCAGGGCTAGCTTCTCACTGTAGCTTTTAAAATAATCCCTAGCTGTACCTTGTGCCTTTATTCACCTAAGTCTGTATTAAGTACAGTTTGCTGGGAGCTCATCCATCTGCAAATAAAACTCAGCCTTTCTTTTTATACAGAATGTTAGATTTTCCAGAGTTACTAATACTACAATAATTCTGTTTATTGTATGCTTCTGTTGCATTGACTTGAATATGAAGTTTTTAATAAAGCAGTGCAAAATATTGTAACGTGTATGATGTAATTTTCTTTAAAATGTTAGTTAATTGTTATTAAAAAATACCACAACTGTCAGTGTTCAGTTCTAATAAGCTTGTCTTTTTTTGTTGCACAGATGCCACACAAGTCAAGATCTGCAGCTTCAGAATACCTGGTTTTAGGCCAGGATATATTTTTATATTATTGTTGTGTCAAGAACTGTCACTGGCACACACAGTTGCTCTAGTTTCAGTATTGACCTTAAGAGAAAACATTAATATTATCCAGTCTTACCTCATGGGGCTTAGAGAGTTTCTGCAAGGTTGTTATGCCTTCCTGCAGTGCCCAGTCTGCTGAGCAGCCAAGGAAGGGTGTGTTCTCACACAGAGAGTCCTACAAACATCTGCTCAAGAAATTAGAACAGTGTGGGCAGTTGCCCTTTTGTCAGGGCTGTGGCATCCTCCTCAGAGCAGCTTAGATCTGCACCATGGAGTAGATTGCCTCCTCAGAGGAAATAATCTGAGTGGAAAGTGTTCTTGGGGAACCTTACACTGACAAGGACTTTGTGCATTTTTTTTTGGTGCTCTTTAAGGCATCCTCTGTCTGATGTCACCTGGGTGCAATGAGGGTTGTGAGACTTTTCTAATTATTACATGAGAGGCTCTTTCAAGTAAACTCAAATATCTGGAGCCCACTTTCTGCAAGGATTGCTGTGCTGCACTGTGCTCCAGTACTGCATTTGAATCACATTCGGGAACCCTGTGAAGTACTTTGTAGCAGAGTCTGTTTCTAATGCACAGAAAGAGTTTCTGCCTCATCTTTGCTGTACAAACTATCCAGTCAGGATACACCTGCACTGAGCCTGGGGACATGGAACTTGAAGGCTCTTGCTAAGTCCTTCAAGAAGCAGGAAGGAAGTCAAGAAACCTTACAAATAGATTTTTTCATATTGTGAAAGAGCTGAATTTTCTTTATCCACAGTCTTGGTTATACATCATTACCCCAAGATCTCCTATTTACATTGGAGTTTCAAAGTTATCAGAGTGCAGATGGAACTCTGCAAATGTGAGAACTTAAAATATATATGGCTCAGAACAGCTGGTTTTTGTGACTGCTGCTATATAGTGTGAAACAAATTTTGGTTACTTCCCCTTGTAACTTCATTTACATAGTGACACGTGGGTAGAATCATTATTTTCTGTTGCATTTACATAGTGACTGTTGGGGGGAAACACTGAGAGCCGCTGGGTGCGTTTGTCCAATTCGCTGCAAAAATAAAACATCAATGGCATTTGTGCCTCAAACATATTTTTTGTAATTGAAAGCAAAGATAACATTTTTTCTTTTTGTTTTTCCCCCCCTCTTTAGGACTTAGAGGAATTCTGCTTTAAGTTTTGTGTCAATCATTTGACAGAAGTGACACAAACTACAGCATTTTGGCAAATGGATGGTCCCCTGCTAAAGGAATTTATTGCTAAAGCCAGTAAATGTGGAGCCTTTAAGAACTGAAAAAATGAGGCCGTAAGTCAAGGTCTTTGTGGGGTTCTTTTTCCAGCTACAAGTAACTGTGTGGGTCCAGGCAAGTGTTACATGGTCTCTTCCACCACCGAACCTGAAAGGCCACAGTGAAAACGAATGTTTTCAGTGCTCAAGAGTGAACTGTTGTACAAATGTCAAGCAAAATACTCACTTGCATTTAACAAAGCCGGATGGTGGATCCAGCTCAAGATTTCAGGCAGAGAGGAAATGCTGCAGTGTGCAAAGGATTCCGGCCGCTGTTCCGGACTTGCCTTTGCAGCCTAGGGAACGTCCGTTCCAGCACCGCCTGCTCGTATTTCCAATTTACTGCTTGGGGTTGGAAAATCCTCTGACCTGAGCCACTCAATGATGTCACTTAAATCATTAACTCCCTGAGATGATAGAGAAGCAAATGGCATGGTTATCTCTTCCTGCATTTGCATGATTGTGAATGAATTGGCCATTTGCTGTGTGTAATTAACCGAGTGTATCCAGTGCTTCAAGTGTGCAACAATAACGTATCCTCAAAGCCTACGCAAGTGACTTCGAAGAAAGGAGTTACTAGGAAAACTAATTTGAAGTAAATCTCTATATTTGGGTATATTTTAATATAAGTTGTAATGTGTACTTTGTGTAATCTGTTCAAGCAATATTTATAATGCTTAATGGAAATGATTCCACTCTTCAGCGACTTCAGATTACGTTGGCTCCCTCGGAGGGGGAAGGGAAAGCTGGGTGGGATTTGCTTTTAATTATTGTCTAAATTTGAACTACATGTAATAAAATTCAGGTTTTTTGTACCTCTTCACTAGCAAACTTTGGATTTTGAAGAATGTTGCAAGCTTTTTGTGTTACATACAGCATTTAAGTTGCATCATTTAAAAAACTTCATCAAAACAACAAAGGAAAACCCAAATAAACAACAAATAAAGCCAAAACCCAACTTACCCTATACAATGAATTGTGCTGATTTCACTGTGCCTGACAAAATACCTGTGATCTTGATTTCAGGAGTTCACAAATTTCTTTGTAGGCACTAATTTTAGACCTCAGTGGTTCACTCTATGGATCTGATTTTTTATACTAAGTCATCCTTAAGAGGCTGTAACCCTTCAGAAGGTAAGTATGGACCATCCTTGTCATTCTTATTGTGTTTAATAAGAGAGCTTGTTAATGCATTTTTGGTTTAGGTGGGGTTTTTTTAGGCTGAGTGGCACTCACTTCCTGGCCTTGGGCAGTAAACTGGTGATGTTTCTAGGCCCAGAAGGGCAGCAGCCTTGAACTGTGTAAGCAATTGAAATTACTGTCATTTTGTTGAATCAGGCACACCTTATAGTTCAAGAGCTCATGTGAATGCCGTTATTCTGTGCTTATCAATCCTCACCTTCCTACAGAACAAGCTCAAGTGAGGAATTCCAAGTGCTCATGGAAAGAGTACAGCTGTTATAACAGGATGTCACGTGTGTCACACCAAGTGGTGTTTGCCAGTGCACTGCTTGTCCCTCAGCCAAAGGCTGGGTAAAGCATGGACTGACAGCATTCCCCCTTCTTGGCCATGTCCTGTGCAGCAGCTTAGGGACAGGGAGCACAACTCCACACACAGCTCCTTTAAAAAATGTTTTATTTTATTAACTTAGCCTGTTGTGGCTAAACAATGCTTTTCTGTATTCAAACAATATTTTAAAGACAAAACCCATGACAGTTGAACCCTTTCTTAATGCAGAAAGGAAGATCCAGTCATGTTTTGCTCCATTTGACATTGTACATGTTCTGTGTATAATGCCAACCCTTTCTGGTCTGCCTGCAAACACTGCTTTACTGCTGCCATTACAGCAGAAACAGCTACACCTTGACCTGTCAATAAAGAATAATTTGTCTTTTTAAATTAAACTCCTGTTTATAATCCAGGAGGCTTCTTTTGAGTGCAAGTTCTGTTTGCATTCATCTTTTTTGGGAAAGCCAAAGCAGCACTATGATCCTTCAAACATCACTGTCTAGGCACAGACAGCGAGGCAGCTACTGCCCAGCCAGGAGAGGGCTCCCACAGTTTAAGTGACTTTAGCAAGTGTTCTGTGGCAGCTGAACACTCCCTTGGCTTTGAGAAAAAAAAGCCTTCCCTGGAGGGCTCTCTTGGGTTTTTACAAAAGCTAAATTTAGTTTATAACACTCATTTATATTCCATTGTGCAATATAAATGGAAATTTATAGTGGAACCAGGGAAAAATTTGAGGATGAAAAATTGAAAACTTGAAGGACTTTAAATTATTGGAACAGTGAGGTATAAAAATGCATGTAACACCACATTCTTGCACCCATTCAGCCCCCATCCTGGGGCTGGGGAATTGGGCACTGACCAGACTGCTCTATGGTTTTTATCATTAGAAAATCCTAACAATCGCACCATCACAGAGAGGGGTTATTCAGACACTGTACTGGATGTACTGGCCATGTTCTCTGGAGTAGGAAGGATGACTTCTTTTAAGTCTTGCAGTAGCTCAATCTTGTGGTCCAGTCTTTTTCTGCTTTCCAGAAGTTTCTGGATTTTTTCTTCTGTTCCTATTATGAAAAAGGGATAAAAAGCTTTTATTATTAAGGAATAAAAAGATTTTATTATTATACATAAGTATTACTAATATAAAATACATTACATATTCATTAACTCTGCAGAGCTCCTGATGCTTGGTTTAGCCTGCAATAAAACCTTAGTCTTTCTGCAGCAATGCCTGTAACCCACCACCCTGCACACCTGGTGCCTTCACAAAGAGCTGAGCTTTGTGTCTGCTGAGAGCCTGGCGAGTGTGTCAGAGAAAGCACAGAGCAGGAGACACCTACTCTGCCATCCACCTATAACAGAGCTAGTTTTGAGATTAAATTTAAAACATCTCAGCATATGTAAAAATTACTAGTTTAGTTACTAATCCCCTGTGTTTACTGGCATATGAGCCTTAATGGTCCTGTTTTCAGAGCCCATTTGTGTGAGAACTCCCCCAACAAAGATGTATTTTAAATCTTTAAAGATACCATCTTTAAATTACACTCCTAAAGCAAATTTACAAGCCTAATGGATTTTAGCCAACAACAAAATTAAACCTAGAAATAGATAGTTTGGACAACTGCATTCAACAACTCAATTCTCAAAACCACAATTCAATAGCATTTATTCTCCTGCTTCTGGCAAAATCATTACTGACGGTATCCTGATGGGATTAACCAAGTTGTTTACCTTATTTGCAAAGCCCTGCTTGACTGCATTTCTGCTTTCCTCTGCTGCTTCCATTTCCCTAATGTTAAAGATTATTGAAGTCAGTGAGAGCTCAGTAAGGAATCTTGCCAGTATTTCAGAAGCATTACCACAACCTTACAGTGTTAATTGCAAGTTTTAAATGAAGCACCTGCTTTGTTCAGTTAACAGGATGCACAACAGAGGTGTTGGTGACCTCTGAGCAGCAAGGCTGGTCTGTGAACAACAAACTACTTTCTCAGTGTGTGAGAATGTTGAGAGTTCAGATTCTAGTAAGGAGGAGAAGACATTTTGTACAAACTGAATGTATTTTTCTTCTTTTGGAGGAGAAGATTTTGAAAGATGTCTCCAAAGTTCCAGTGAGTAGAGTGGAGAAATTCTCTCCAGATTTTTACCCTATGCCATTCAGAATAAGAAAGCCTTAACTGATTTGGGAAAAAAAAAAAAAAAAAAAAAAAAAAAAAAAAAAAAAAAAAAAAAAAAAAAAAAAAAAAAAAAAAAAAAAAAAAAAAGAAAGGAAAGGAAAGCACTTTGGCCTTTTGCCTCCCTGCTGCTTCTCCTCTGTAGTGAGAAAACACAGCACCTGCTGCCTGTGGGTGGGTGTGGAAGGTGACAGACATGGACACGTTTTTAAATCCATTACCCCAAGTTGGGTGTGGGTGTTGAAAACGGGCAGCCAGAGCACTGCTGGTGCCTGCTGCCCAAGGGAAATTCTGGTAGCGTTCACTGGAGAGGGACCTGGTGCCTCAGCCTAGCTCTGACTGGAAAAATGCCCCTACCCTCTGCACTCAGGTGACACATACTTGAAGAAGTTGGATGTGTACAAGTGGAACCAAGGGAAAAAAGCCCTCTTAGAGAGTATCTGGATATGAATTAATTATCAGAAATTAACAAAGCAGCTCAGTTGGTTAGAACATGGTGCTAATAATGCCACGGTTATGGATTCAATCCCCATAATCCCCATAGGGGCCACTTCAGAGTTGGACTCAGTGATCCTTGCAGGTCCCTTCCAACTCAGAACACTGTGGCCCTGTTGATTCAGCATTCGGGAGAGCTACAGGTGGAACACACAGAGCTCAGACACACAGCTGAGTTTCTCTCCTGCCAAAAGGATGCAGCAGGAATAGAAGGAGCCTAGAGAAAGATGTCAGTGATGGAAATGACTGGTCTACAGAAATGCTTCCACACAGGAAGGCAGGTAACAGACTGGGAACCTTCCACCTCATAGAGGAAATGAGCTGAAGGGAAAGAAAATGTATTTCTGTAAAATCAGGTATGGCCTGGGGGACGTGGACCTGGATTGACTGCCCCAAGTGCTATGGGGCTCTCAGTGAAGGAAATGCATAAAAGTTTTAAAATTAAGTACCATGGCCTTTGTCTCCACAACCTTTATCTGAATTGCAGAATTTGCTGCTACAAACCCCTGAAAACAAATGCTGTCAAGGAGCTGAAAAGCTTCTGGCCAGACTGCTGACCAGCACAGAGGAGAGGGAATCTGATGGAGGCACCCTGCCCAAGCAGGATGCATGACAGAACTGAAAACAAAACTAAAAGAAGTCTCTTTCCCATGGAGGAGAGGAAAAGAACCTCCAACCTAGAAATCTGAAACTGCTGCTGAGCCAACAGCGTATCCTGTGTTTTACATGCAGTTGAGTTTGCAGTAAAGCTGCATGCTGCAAAAGGAATGTGGTTCCCTGTACATAAAAAGGGATTTTAAAAAACCCTTTCACCAGTTACAGTTCAGAGTAGCCTTGCTGTGCTGGCACGTAAGGCTTTAGAACAGGTTTTGCATGATGATTTAAGAAGTGACAAAAAGACTGAATTTAAAGCATGGCAGATGACCCAAAATCATCAGCTTGAGACAGTATTTATACCAGTCCTACTTTATGTAGTCCTTGACTTACTACGTTACCACAGAGAGTTGCTAGCTAGAGATTATAAGAGATTATGACAACAGTAACAATAAACAAAAAAGGAAAAAAAAGCAGCTGGTGATTTGCTTCCCCCTCTACGGTTTCATTTGTTAATTAACATGGTTTTAATTTCTTTCTCACTGCTTCATTTTAAGAGCTCCTCTTGGATCAGTTTTGGAACCAACCTCATTATTATTAACCTTGAAATGAAAAGGTCTCAGAAAATAAGATTGTGTGGTACAGGAAGAATTGAGCTGCTTGAGTTGTGGGGATTTGGAGAGGGGACAACTAGTACCCATGAGAATCACATGGTTGTGTGCAGGGAGGTGCCAATATCAAGAGATTTTCCTGTAAGCTGAGAAGAGGATGAAATAATCGATGCAGCAGTGAAAGAAACAAGTGTGATCCAAAGTTGTGTCACATGAGGAATTCCAAGCAGAGATGTTTTAATGTCCTCAGATGAGGCACTGGTGGAACCTTGTGTTAGACAACTGCAACACTGGACACTCCAACTGCTGAAAAAGGAATTTAAAATGCAAGAGCAGGAGACTGAAGGGAGGAGCCTGGCTTTTTCAGTCAAGTGAAGGGGAAACAGCAAACATCATCTTCACATACCAAACATCAACATTAGCTAATTAAAACCCTTTTCACCAGAATAAATCAAAGCAAAAGTCAGAACAACTGTTGGAGAGGGAAATGGGAAGCATGAGTCTGAAAAACAGCTTCAGCCTTGTTGCTTCAAACAGCTGAGAATCCAAGCCCCACAGTTTCCTTCCACTTGGTGCTCCCAAGTAACAGTTCCTGCCCTTGTCTGCATTTCACTCTGAGCATTCCCATCTTGTTTTTCAAAGCACAATTGCCCCCCAGTCCAGGTGAGTTCTGCTGGCCTTTGGCTGCTGTGTTTCAGTGGAAAGCATTACTATGACCAGCACTTGTCAGCCAGCAGCAGGGCTGTAACACTGGCAAACTGCTGAAGGGAGGCTGTGGAGAAGGAACCCAAATAAGCTGCAGGAGAGCAGAGTTCCCCTGGGGCTGAGACCCTTTAGCCTTTTAAAGCTGAGGAACTGTGAGTTGCTCCCTCCTTCAGGTCAGCCAGCCCCAGCTGGTATACTGTACTTCTAAAGATTCAGCTAGCCATGGCTTTTATTCAACTGTTTATATAACACTGAGAAAATAAGTTCCTTGGAATTTTCATTTTAAATGACTGTTCTATCAAAATTCTCATTAGAATAACGTCAATGCCAAACCCCAGAGCAACTGCTCCTCTGACAACTTTTCTGCACATACCTGAATAAATATTTGTCAATATATTTTCAAACAGTCCACAGTCAAACAGTGCCACCACTGTCTCTTCATACTCTGGGGAAAGAGATAATTTGATGTAATACTACTGAGTAAAGGTTTACAGAGCCCTACATTAGAAGCACCACAAACCAGTAATTACTTGTTTGCCATCATACTGACTGCTTGGGGTTTTAAGATGTCTTCCTTCTCATATAATCTATATTGAGAAAAAAGTATCAAGTTGTCAATTCTTTCTTTTTAGTTTCATACAGAAAATTATTCCCTTTTTGGGTCTGTACCACATGAACAGAGCATGGACAGCTGACTGTACCAACTCCTCCTGACACATCACGTGTGGGGCTGAGCTATCCCTGTTTGCTGTTAAGAAACATCCAAGAATTACACCTCAATTTCATACCTGAGGCTTCTGCTGAAGCAAAATACAAAACATTCACAGAGTACAACTGACACACAAGCTGCTCATGAAGGAAGACTTTCCAGGTGGGACATTTCATTTTCCATGCATTCTTTCTTATGCATTCTTCATATGCTTCAGTTACTTTGCATAAAATAGCTTTCTTTATGCAAAGGTATCACTCCTAACTTTGCAAAACTGGGAGGACAATTGGAGAGGAAAGATCAAAATTTTCTTTAACCGTGTTGTAGACAAAGCAACATCAGATTGGAATTCTTTAAAAACAAAGTACCTTATACAAGGTGATAAATCCATAAAAACCCCAAACAGACACTAACAGCTGACAGTACACCTGTAACAAATCATCCAAAGCCTTAAAATGTACATACTTAGGGATTTTCACTCAGAAGAGAGTGCTGATATTAACAGCTGGTACCTCTGTGAAGCTGCAAGAGCAACACAGATTTATGACCTAAATAAAACCTAGTTCTCTTCAGGACCTCTCTGTTCCCCAGCCACTGGGAGGAGAGGCTGAACTGAACCTTCCTATGCTTATGCCAACATGTAAAAGGTGGCTTCAAAAATTCAAGTCAGAAGGTCTCACTAGAGATGCTGAGTTGGCAGCTCTTACATAATTTCGAGAAAGAAGTTTCTTGGAACTTTCATTGTAAGTGGTCATTCAAAAGGGGAGGTCATTCTCAACCTCCTGCACATCTGCAGAAATAAGGACTGAGTTATTTAGCATGATGGTATTCTCAGGAAGGTGGCCCAGGGCCAAGTGCCCAGGATTCAGATCTGCACCTCTGCTCTGACAGCAGAGTCCCTGCCATGGGTCCCCCTGAAACATACCTGTTTCTGAAGTGTTGTCATCCATCAGTTTTTCCTGAGCCAGGTGAAGTGTGTCCAGCATTTCTTCAAATATGTCATCCAGAAGCCCAGCTTGTTTGCACTTCCTAACAAAGTCTATTCGAACTGTTAAAACACAAAAGCATTCTCATACAGAAGTGATCTGAAAAGTGGGCTTTGCTCTCTCTCTTCAGAAACTAAAATTTAAGCCAAAGTCCTTCCACCAGTAACAAATAGTTCTGCAGATCTCTGGCTCCTCCAGCCACCCACACAGCCCTTTTCAGTGGGAGCAAGAAAGTAGCCAGGCAAGCGTAAGCACTGCGCTGGGTGTAAAATTCCCTAAGCTCTAGATTTGGCTTCACTCATCACAAACAAACAGCTCCACAACTCTAAATGTGCCATTCCTAAAGCTCATGATACCCCCTAGTGATCTGTCTTGCTTGCAGTTTCACCAATACTTAGAACCACACCATGGACTGAACAGGCTAAGCACAGAGAACAGTGCAGTAAATGAATCAGTATTAGATTTGGTAAAAACTGAGGCTACTTCTACTGCAAGTGATCCAGGCAACTAAACTTTTTTATTACAGCCCATTTTATATACCTACTTTGTCAGATTTGGATTGATAGAGAAATAACCATTTTTTCTTTATGTCAGAGCAACAGGTCAGCGACAAGTTTTAGTAAGATCAATGCAATGGGCTGTTCAAAAACAAAGAGCCATTGGACAGCTCACAAAAGTCTGCCAGTCTCTATTAAAATCAATGTTACATTTTACTGGAGACATTTGTGAGGAAAGAAATGCCATCTTACTTACATGAGATGCTCTACGAGTGTTTCATGACTCTTTGCAAGTTTCCTGTTCTTTACAGTGGTAATGAAATTCAGAAAAGACCACTCAGCAGCCACTTGCAATACCATGCCCATATATTAAGCATATCCACAGTGAGGTGAATAATCACCACTAGCACATTCCAAACTTCCAAGTGCCAGCAGAATCCCAACAAGCAACTGCAACAGGAGCTTCAGGGTAACATAAAAACTGCAGCACTGAAGGATAGGTCCTGTGATCCATCCCACTGTAGTTACACCATATGTATGCAGTGAAAGGCTATATTGTGTTAAGCACCCTGTGTACACCCAGGCCTCCTAAGGCGAGATGTGCTGCCCCCTCCTCAGAGCACCTCCCCTGTTAATGCCTTCCAGGGTTCCCATTTTTGATTTAACTGTTCTGGTGCACAGGAGCAGTGTCAGGCAGAGGCAGCCCTGTCTGCAGGAGACAGAGCTGAATGCAGCAGCCAGCCACAGTGGGGCATTCCCATCTGAATCACCAGCTCACATCACACAGCAAGTCTCACTCAGCCAAACCACAGGCATTTGTTTGCTGCACAGATACTAAAACATTCTGCAAGCCAGACTTCTGCTGCCACGCCAGAGCACACAGAGCCACTTATCTCAGGAGAATCATAAAGATACATTTGCAGCACAACATTTGCTACCAGCCATCTCCAAGCTCTGCACTTCAACATTACAGATCACAGTACCTCCTAGTTGCTCCGTAAAGTTGTTACCAAATGTCCAAAATATCAGAATAAGGCTCCTTAACACTGAAGTTAAAGAGAGCATCCTTTCTTCAGGCCCAAGGTCCTGCAGGGAATACTCCTAACCTTATGTGGACACGTTGGTTCTATGCTAAGTGTGTTGCTTATATACACTCCCTACATACATATTACAATTTATCCATTATCATGAATCCCATGCCAGGCTCCCAGAGAATAAGTCTTCTGTTCCATCTATCACTGCATTCTTGAACCACACTGCTTCTTCTTGTCTTGCCACTCTCCTTGCTGGAGGAGCAGCGTTTGCATGCCTTGTTTCTCTACTAAAAGTTTCCCAGGCACAGTAAAAACTGAATTAGCCCTTCTGGTATCAAAGTGTGTCTCACCTTTATGCCTATTGTTTTTTCTTTTTAGTATTCGTAAACTGTTTTCTTCTGCTGTCTCTTCCGTACTCTGTAAGAAAATCAAAACAATGCATTTTTACATCATGCTGACATTTACTGCTGTTCTCATTATCATACTTCTGTCTTAGCAGAAAGATAAAAAGCAGTCCACATTTCTGTGAATACAGTCAGCTTCTCTGCATGGCTAACAATATTCCTCTCCAGACATTCTATTTTGAAAATGGAAGCAAAAACTGCTTCAAAGCAAAAATGCTTTAAGAAAATCCAGACACCTGGGACACCACCTTCCTTAACCATTGCATTTGCAAATAGCAAAGAAGTTCACAAATGCCTACTGGGAACTCCCAAGGCTTTTTCTGAACATTGTCAGAATACTTGGACAAGCAAGTCCTTTGCTGTAGCATGTGAGGGTCCCCTGTCTTAGTACTACTGAAATTCAGAATTACCATTTCTTCTGTGATGGTGGGAGATGTCATTGTGCGTCTTCTTTTCTTATTAGCTGCATCTAGGAATCAATCAACAACAAAGTGACACAAGTGACAACCTCAGACTGACCATCACACATCATTTAAATTCCTTCTTTCCCAAAATACTAAGGAAGTGAGGCACTTTGGGTGGCAAGGCAGAAGTATGTTTCAGCTTCCCCCAAAACCTGACATTCCAGCAGAATTCACACTGTTTCCATTTAGGAAAATTGCAAGCATGAACCAAACATTAGGAAAAAGTGCAAATCATTATAGCATTAGGATATCACTTAATCTTTTCAACTCAGTAGATTTTTAATTGTGGCAGAGTGAATTTATTCCTCCTGGCAGCAGCACTACCTCAAGGTGGTAAAAAACTGTTTGGTTTCTTTTCCAAACAATTCTTACATAGGTTAATACACCCTCAAAACCAAGACTACATAAAGAATTACTTAGGTGTCTCAAAGACATACAAATGGCATTAGGTTTTTCATCAACATAAGGACCCTCCCTGAAAACCTCCAGAAGCCATTTGACTTGTCAGTTTAATATTGTTTATGCTACAAAGTGTTTGTAGTGATCTCTGTACAAGATCTCTGAAAAACTGTCTCTGCTTTCCATCAGAATGCACCAGACTCTGGGCGACATGGTAAATGGCAGCTTTTGGAAACAGCTACAGTATCACAAGCACAGAAGGATAGCTCTGGCAAGGAAGACATGGCAGGAGCAGAGAAAGGCAGAGAAGAGTGCAACCACCCACCAAAACCTGAATGTTTAGTGTACAGGGGGTTATTATTTAATTCCAGAATCTGCGGGCAGCACTGAGTAAGGCCTTTCCTGTTAGAAATCATCCTATCAAGAGGAATGAGGAGCCACTGTTGTACACGGAGGCTGTGGAAACAAGTTTGGGCTTTGGGCACTGGTGCTGTACATTTGCATTTTTAATGGCCTGAAAGGAAATTTGTCTCTCACTTTATCCAAAACAAACCTGTAAGGCCACACTTGGGGCAGTGTGGCCAAACGTGTGTTCCTTGCTGTCCAGCATGGTATTTTTGACACATAATGGGATTTTTTGAGCTCTCCCTGATATCTGCTGTAAGGATGCCTAATACAAAAAGAACACAGTCTGAAGAGCAGCCCAACTCCTCCCACCTTGCACAGTGCTGGCTGCTCTCCTGCATTTGTCAGCCTTTACTCTGTCCACATCCAACTCTTCCAGTTAAACAGAGGTTGGAGCCTGTTTCCAAGTCCAAACTGCTCTGCCATCCTTGCTGCACAGAGCTGCAAGGACAGCTCTTGGCCCATAAGGCACCTTATCTCTTTCCATCACACAGCAGAGCCCTGACATTCCAGCACAAGAATATTGTATGAACCGAAAATAAGGGGATCTTCCTTGACCCCATTTTCTCCAAGCTATGAAGCAGGAGACACTGGGCTTGGGGAACCAAGTGTCTTCTACTCAACTCTCCCACTTGCTCCCCACTTCCCAGGGTACAGCTACCCTCAGGAGGTGAGAGAAGCTCATTCAGCAGGCAGGGTAGACACTGCCAGCAGAATCCATTTACCACTCATAAACAGAAGGTCTCTAAATTAAGTGCCTCTGGAAGAATTCCTCTAGGAGAAAACTCTCTTCTCAAGGAACATTGCATACGCAGCATTTGAAGACACAAAACCCATCCAGTATCTAAAGGGGGTTACAAGAAAGCCAGAAAATTACTTTGTACCAGAGCATGTAGTGACAAGACAAAGGGAGATGGCTTCAGACAGAAAGACAGCAGGCTTAGGTTAGATATAAAGAAATGTTTTACTGTGAGGGTGATGACTCTCTACAACAGTTTGTCCAGAGATGTTATGGATGCCCTGTGTCTGGAAATGTTCAAGGCCAGGTTGGATGGGGTTTGAGAACCTGGTCTAGTGGAAGGTGAGCCTGCCCAAGGCAGAGAGGCTGGAACTAGATAATCTTCAAAGTTCCTTCCAACCCAAATCATCCTGTGATTCAACCTTGTAAGACTTAAGTACTCCTGGTGAACAAGGTGGGTCTAGAAGGCTGGACCTAATGCCTGAATATTATCTGGTACTGGAACAAAGCAATCCTGGGCCTGTCCAGTACTTGCACAGGAGATCGATCACCTGGGACCCTGGGCAGCCCCAAAAGACACTGACACCAATTAGACCACAGAAATCAAAATAATTTTGAAAAGGGAGGAAAGGTCAGGATTCAGAACTATGGATACGTAAAAAGCAAAGCAACTAAGTAAACTAAGAAGATGCATTTGGTTAGTGAACCACAGCAATATCAGATCCTAAAGTGACTGTATGTCTGGCTAAGAAATGAGACACGGAGGTTAGAAATTAATTTAGGGTAGAAATGAATTTTGGAGTTAGGACAGCTGTTTTAGACGATGTATATTGCTTAGCCCGCTTAGCTTGTAACTGGCTGTGCTGGCAAAGGCCTGCGAAGATGGACAAAGGAATGCAGGGATCCTGATAAGAAGAGCTTATTGCCCCAAACAAGGAGGAAGGAATGCAAGGCCTGTTGGAGATAAGAGAGGCTCCTCAGACCCTGCAGCTAACTTCAGAGAGATCCTGCATGTGCCCGGCACTGAATAAATACACACCTACTGAACAGATACACACCTACTTTACTACTTTCATGAGTCTCTCTGCAAAGCCCCAGCCCTCATGAATAAAAGCTTAAATAATAATCACCTAACCCACCCCTTAAAGCGTCTTCAGGGTGGAGCGAGACTCTTGTCAAGAAGATTGGCCAAAATTTGCTAGCCTTCAGTGAGAGCACACCACTGTCAGCACAAGTGCTTACAGTTCAATTGAGTTCAAATTCAAAGTGAAGGCCAGTCTAGGAGCCACTTCACTGGGAGCAGAGTTCTACGCATTAGGCTAACAAGGTCCAGCTTTGGCTGGGATTTCCAAATGCCTCTGAATCAGTAAGGGCCAGGACTGCCAAATGAAGCTGCATTTCTGTAGCACAGGAAGCAATCCTTAAACAGGGGTTGTACAATCCTTTTGTTCCACTTAAAAAGCTCTTTGGGATCCTTCAGAATGAAAGGCCCTATTTTAAAATCTACTGCAGTGAATACAGAAGATGCAAATGTGAATGTCTGCATAACCACAGATAAAATCCCAAGGTGACCTCTCCTGCAGCAGTCTTTTCCTTGCTAATCTGGTGCAAACTCGTGTGTGGCTCTCCTATCTCACATGGATTTTAGAAGTTGCTTGGGCCTACTTGCCCAAAGAAGAGTAAGAATGATTCCATTAAGGATTGGGTCCATTGTGGTTTAAGCCAGTTTTCAAGGAGATTCGGGGAGGATTAAATTTTAACTTTTCCCACTTCAAAAAAACCTTGATTTTTGTGCATACATGTAGATCTTAACCAAACCAATCTTGCAAGATCAGAAATCCACCACTCAACATGAAGGTGGTAATATTTATCTTGTTCATATGCATTACTGATTGTAGGATGCAAACTTTTAAACAAATTAAATCATTAAAGAAACTCACCATAGTGATTGGTCTTATTCCCTGGGTCATGTTTTGGGCAGAACACTCTAAAATTTAAGTTCAATTTCAAGAAAAAGAGAAGAAGTATTAATAAATATGCAAACAGAGTTATGTTGACCTATTTTAACAGATATCTTCCCCTCTTTGCACTGAACATAAACTGAAATACAGTTAAAAAAAAAAACCAGGATTTTTGTTCAGCATTACCCACCTCAAAAAACCACCTGCTTTAAAGTCCCATGCATGCACAACCTTGTATCTGTACTTCAAGAGCCACAGTGGACTCTCAGCACTGAAGCTCTGAATAATCAGCTCCATCAGCCCACCCTGCCTGGGCCTGCCCACTGTCCAGGCCCTGAGTCAGACACATTTCATGTGTGTGGCAACCACTGTGTCAGAGACACTGAAATGAGATTAACGCTCCCAAGGTGAAACGCCACAGTCCTGGCACTGCTCCATCACAGTGGCCCTGCCCCAGGCAGGCCAGTGTCACCTGCCATTCCTCAGCCCTGCAGGACGCTGGCAGTGCCACACCACCACGCACAGCGCCAGGCACTGACCCGCCCGCAGATCTCTGTGCCCCTCCCTCCCGCTGCCCTGTGCTCACGGAATGGCCCCCAAAGCCTGACCACGTGGGGCAAGCCCGAGCGACATCCAGCAGCTTAAAGCTGCTCAGTCCATTTGTTACTTAAAGACTTCAGTAATATGTGAAATGGGAATATCTTCAGTGGTTCTAGGAGAGCAATGTGAACTCCTTGGAAGAAGCAAAATAAACAAATGTATCTGAAAATATTCCTTGTCTTTTGGATACAATAATGTGCAGAGAACATGAACCAACTTCTACAATATGCCTTTCTTACAGAAGGATCCCAAGTCACTTTTTAAGCAAAAATGCCTGGTTAGGAGCATGGCTTAGTTTCTCTCTTCCTTACAAATTTACTTGCCAAGTAAATCAAGACTGCTGCAATTTTTAAAGAAAACTGCATTTGCTAGGCCATTTTATAATTATTGTCATTCTTTTAACAAAAACAGAAGCACTGCCCTTAGAAATGCAGACCATTGCCTTGATGAGGAACTTCTTTTGCGTGAAATGCATCTTGAAGCACAACAAATCAGATTTAGGTATCAATGCAATCAGAAGGATATATACTGGACACACCTTATTTACATCCCTGAATTTCTAATAATGTCCCTCGGAGAATGTTTTTTATTCTTCTCCTTCCTTTAGTTGTAGTTTTTCACAGTTAAACACAACCCATCCTAAGCACAAGAACATCTTACAAAGTACAGTATATTTTACTACTCAGGCCGCTTTATTTGGAAGCACTTTCCCACTATCATTTTAGAAAGACAGCAGAGCAAATTGCACTTATTTCTCCACCTCTACTTTTACTGGCCACTTCCACAGCACCATATACTTTCACTTTTTATTCTGCTCCATTTGTTTTGATGATCACTACCCATCATCACAACGATGGCAACTCAGAATTTGAAGCCACCAGCTCGGCCTCTCCCAAAGGAATTCTTTTCAGTATGTTATATTTCACCATGAAAACGTGCAGGTGCTGTCAATCCGCATCCACTGTTTTTCAAGTGTACTCTCCAATAATTTCAGCTAGCTACAATTTTTGTGCTCTATTTATGCCACTGCTACTGTGCAAAAGTCTTCAGGTTCAAATCCTTGAAAGCTGTCCCAGTACCCTTCTCTAATCCAGTCCTTTCCCAGCTCTTCAATACAGGTTGCTACAGCCTAGTTTCCTAGGCTATCAGTGTCCCACAGTGACTTAAAACAAGGCATTTTTAAGGGTCCCTCTTCCAAACCTCCAAGGTCACCAGCTCCAAAATGCCACCAAACCAAAATATATATGCAAGCACTTCTTCACCAGTTTGTATCTAGACTGCTGTCAGTCCCACTTGTTTTTCAACATCTTGAGTTCAGTCTTCTTGAGCCTGAGTTATCCCTTCTAAAGCTATAGGATGAAACCCATTTATACTGTGATCATAGAAAGTTTCCATCTTCCCAGTTACACTCTTTCATGAGCTTTGCAGACTGACAAAGATTTTACAAGCTCCCATCCTCCCTGCACAGCTGGGCTTACAGCCTTGCACAGATGCAGTCATTTTAGACAGAGAGTGCTGTGAACCAGCCAGGAGTGCAAGTATCTTGACACAAAAGGACCCATCTTCCCACTGCTACTAAGGACTAGTCCACCCCTTTCTGAAACAAGTAGTGATTAGATGATCCACAAATTAATCTAAGTCTAACATGACCTCTAATCTCTCTGGCCTTAATCAGAAATGAGCATCAGGGCTTTTATACACCTCAGACTTTACTATAACTTCAGCATTTCAAAAGGTCCCTGAAGCTCCAATTTTCAACCCCTTCTTCTGCATCCTCCAAACAATTTGTTTCATCTGTCAATGGCAATGCAGGCAGCCCAAGGGCAGGACTAGCATGACCAGGACAGAAAATTTACTTAGAATCCATTCAATCATGTTATTGCTAGCAACATACTTGACATACAAGGCCTTTGGTGCGAATCAAAGTTCTTTGGTAGCATAGGGAGGGAAAATTACCCGAATGTTGGCAGACCTAGAAGTGCTATAACCTGCTCTGTGCACAGACCACATACATTTACTGGAGCTTCTGAACCAAGAAAAAATTTACAATCTGAGAGACATTAATAAATGTCTTGCTTCTTGAAGATTGGCTAGAGAGTCAGTAAAGACTGACTTTCTCAGCTTTTGCCTTGTTATCTTTCAGTGATGTTACAGGCTCAAGCACTGTAACAGATTCCCTCCCACTGCAGTAAAGTTTTCCTGTGAAATGAAAACACTTCTCCCACAGTTTGCAAACAGAGGATCAAACATCACTTTAGGAGAGGGGAACTTATTTCCTTCCGTAACAACCCTTTAAACCCCACCCAAGAAGTGCCTCTTGCTGCCAGAGGTGGCAGTGGCAGTCGGACACTTGGTGAGGTACCTGTAGATGCCATTGACCTCGTCGGTCTCCACGGCTGCGTCGTCGCAGAGCGCGCAGAAGAAGTGGTAGCTCCTGCGGCACGCGCGCTCCTCACAGCCCACCGTGGCCCCCTTCTTGTGGCAGAAGCTGCACACCTACAACAGGAGGAGTTCACCAGGTAAATGTCACAGGCAGCTACTCCAAATCTTGCCACACAGGGCAAATGCCGTTCTCTGTGGGAAAATCCAGTATTCTGTTGCAAGTCACCTCTGTGTAATTCATCAGGCAAATTCACTCCTGCAAATGCCTACCCTGGTCATTATTTCAGCCACCTTTTTGCTATCTTACCTCTATTTCATACTGATAAATTTGTAAAATGAGGCAAAGAGCCATGTAAGGACACTGAGCAATTTTCCCAAGTTATTTCAACATTAATTGGTGTTAATGTTTGTATTTATGTTTTCTAGGCTAACTTCATGAAAAGAGTTACGCCCAGGATGTAGGGGAGGAGGCCAGCTGAAGATGAAGGCAATTAAAAACAACCCTCATTTAAATAATCTCATTTCTGCTAAACTCAGAAGGTGTTCCCCTTTACAATAGTGGATTGCATTCTTTCGTTTCAGGCACTGGCTTTGTTCTTCACCAAAGTCTCAGGAAACTTTGACTAAGGACATAAAGGCCAGAAAAAAATCCACCTGCATTTTAATACAGAATGAACTAAATTTCACCAAACCAAATATTAAATCAATGACTCCAACACTAAACCCGTATTTTCCTTAATCTTACTAGATCAGAAGGACCAGCTACTTGAATGCATTTTTTTAAAGGACAGAACAGGCCAGAAAACCTTCAATACTATGAGACAGGACTAACTGCAGATTCAGAAACATTTCCTTACCAGCCGCTTTCCTCTCCTGAGCTCCTTTAACACTGATGACACATCAAACCTTATTTCCAGATTTTCTGGGTTATGATCTTCAGATTCCACAAATCCTGAGGAAAATAACTAAAGACAAAAGGGACAGTTTTAAGAAATAAGAATGACTTAGTCACCAGTGCTGGAAAGAGACAAGGAATACATCTTTTCTTCTTGCACTTGCCCTACCTAAGAAGGCTGATTTTTCTCTGTGTTAACAAGAGGTTTCACCAACACTGTACAAGGAGCTAAGCTTAAACATTTCTGCAGACAAAAGAAGTTCCTCTTTCCACATAGGAGATTTCACATAACCTGAAGGCAAACTAAGAAAAGGTAATAAGGTGAGAAAGTTAACTTATTAAAAACATGAACAAAGAAAATGTGAAATTCAAGGGTGCCCAGAGTAAGGATGAGAAGACCTTCAGGCAACAGACCTCCACACCTTGGACATCCTATTATGTGCTCAGTTGTTCAGACCTACAGCTGGATGCAACATTTCTCTGTAATAAGATTTCCACACAGCCCAATGCTGACAACAGCTGACTGCAGGAAAAAAAACCAGAAACACATCCTGGGAGAAACCCACTAAAAATGTGCACATGCACACTCAGGTCATTTTAATTGCCATAGAACTGCTGTGCCATGACAATGAGTAATAAAGGGGAAGTTCTTGGCAAATATTTCCTAAGCATTACATGTAGCTAATTCCAAACAAAAGGGAGCTATCCTTTCATCTACTAGCAGGCACAGTCTGTCTGCTCAGAATGTGATAGCTGACTGCAAAAAAACCCAAACAGCGCAAACAAGCCTAAGACAGAGAAATGAGTAAAGTTGCCGGGAGGAGAAAGAAAGAAGAAAAAACAGAGAAAGAGAAAGAGAGAGAGAGAGAGAGAGACAGAGAAGTTTCAACATTGGAAAAACGTTAAAACCATAATAAAACGTGTTTCAAACAAAACATTCAAGTGCCATAAAACAATGCTGTTGTGAAACATTCTGATAAAAAATAACCAACCACAAAGGTATCAGAAAAATAAAGATGTAGACATAACAATTGTGAGAATAAGAAGGCTGGGACAGTGCTGCTACAGCACCTTTCTGGCTGTCAATCTCCTGCACTAAATGGCCCTCAGCTATATTTTCCCTCTGCTGAAGGGAGAGTACAGCAGCTGTAATTGATTCTGCACTCCAAGAACCAGCTCCACCAAGATTCCAGAATAAAGGGGAAGCAAGAAGAGTAGAAGGATGGCAACACACTTAGAGCTTCACAGATATTTTTATATAATCAACTTCTAATATTTTTATTCCTTATTTTAAATAAGGGACACACTGGAAAGGTTTTTAACCATCAAGTGATATGGATATTTTCCTGCAAAGGTTTAAGTATGCAACTTTCTGTGGTCTGACAATCCTCATCCAAGAGGATGAGTCTCAACAGTGTCTCAAGAAGACCTATTCCTGTTGCTAGACCATATGTGGTCTTTGTGGTGTTTTCATGTATGTCTGGGACCACTGCCCAGCAACAGATACACATGAAAACACCACAAATCAACAGCTCCAGCTATGCAGACACATCCTCTCCCATGCCAAAATCCCAGCCAAGCCCTGTTGCTTTTTACAGCTTTTCAATCTAACATAAACTTGCTGGTTTGAATAACCAGCCTTTCAATCCAGACATCACTGCAAAACCAAAACCAGATAAGCATTGGAAACTTCCCCCTTATCCCTTCTCCACTTCCCTTCAGTACTGACCAGCTAAAGGCACTCACCAGACAATCCTGATGAGCTGCAATGTTTCTCTCTGTGGCGATATACATCACAGAGCCAGCCTCCCCTTCCGAACAAAACGCACATGTTGTTCTCACCATCTTCGCCATTATCCAGAAAGCACCTAGAGCAGGAAAACTGGGACAAAACACAAAGCAATTGACAACTTCCATAGGCCAAGCAGGACAGAGGAAAGCAGAGCCTGCCAACACCTGCCCTCTAACTGCTCCTTCACCTACATCCCCTCACCCTGGGTGCTTTGCTCCTCCAGTAACAACTACCAGTAGAACAGGCAAAGCCTGCACTTGGCACAGCAGGGGGATGGAAACCACATCCCAGGAGCTCCAGCAATTAGAGCAGGAGAAAGAGTGATTTATCTCCTCTTGGAAAGTCATTAATAAGTCATAAGGGGTAATACAAGAGTTGTCAACCTTGCTTGCAGTATCTGCTCCAAAAACAGATCCAAGAGCAGCCTGGCAAGTCATGCTCTAAGGTGTGAAACTCCTTTTATTTGGAGGAGGGCAATCACTCATAATTTTTTCTTAACCTACTGCCGCTACGCGTGGGTCTGCGAGTCAACAAAGGACAGAAAAACAGCTGCCCCCAAGCTTCACCAGTGCCTTCCAGGAGTTCACAGCAAACAAGAAACACTAATTTCTTACTGTAAGAACAATGTAGCAAAGTAGTGTGGAGAGGCCTGCAAGTAAATTGGGGCACAAGAAAAAATCATAAATGAGAGATTCAAACATTTTCTCTCAACAAGGTGAAATGCTAACAGGAGTGACAGAATTTTCCCTGAGCCCTGGGAATTGCCCCAGGGACACTTGTTATCTTTTCCTGGCCATATCCACTCAAGTCTTAATTGCTCTTCTTCACACAGTCTTTCTCCAGCAGCTGCAAAATTCTGAGGCCAGCTACTAACTTCACAAAAGCAGTCTGAATGTTTTTGGACAAGCCTTTACACACATCCCCCACCAGCAGGTTAGAGCATCACCCCATAACATTTGTAGCACAAATTTTACTTTATGTTTTTTGTGCAAGTCCACCACAGAAATCTTCAACAACTTCCCACTCCTACAAGGTGTGATACTCCAAACTATCCTCTGCTGGAGACGTCACCTCTGACAGCACAAACTCCTGCATGACAAGGGTGAAGAAAAATCTGTGTTTACTTTCAAGAAATAGGAAGATCTGAAGTTAAATTATTCTAGTGAGAGGTAGTAAGGCCCAAGCACAAAATAGGCAGGAAATCTCATAGTCAATCTCAACAAATCCTGCAACCTTTTTCTGAGTTTCAAAAGACAAACTGTTTTTGTTAGTTCCCATTCCCCTTGCATAAAACAGACTGGGTAGCCCCAAGTGAAAACACTACCAGAGTAGAAGAGGATTTTTGTATGTTTTCTCCCCTCTGGCTTACACTACTGACAATTTACTTATAATCACTTTGCCTTTGCACACAGCTGGAGTTTTTTTTCTCCTCTGTCCTTCTATGTCTTGTAAGCAAGGCAGGGTAGAAACTGATTTCCAATACCCATCTATACAATGACCATCATATCAGTCTCAGAACCTGAGCAATAAATAAATACAATAGAAACAGAAACACAAAGACATATTAGAACTAGAATAGGAAAGAAAGAAATTCAAAAGAAGAATGAGCTAGAGTTTGAATGGCCTAGAATATGGGAAAAGCTCTCTGCAGCAAACCAATACCTGGAATCAATGCAGACACATGGGCCCTGCTCAGGCCCAGTCAGAGGATCCAGCTCCAGGAGTTTTTGAAGGAAGGGGCTAAACGTGGAGTCTACAGTCCCTGGTGTTCTTACAGGCTCCAGTGAAACCCTGGTGCTGATGGAGAACAGAAGACACTTGGTCATGGTCAGCCTTGGAGTTACTCCAGCACCTTTCTAAGAATCCTGAAGCAGTGGAAGTGCAGCTCTTGGCCATTCCTCTGTGCAGAAGCAGCCAGCCTGCACCTACGGCCCTGTTCAGCCCTGTATCCTGTCCCCCTGTGGTGGGTTGGCCCTGGCTGGATGCCAGGAACTCCCCTGAGCCACTCTATCACTCCCCTCCACAAATGGATGGGGAGAAAATATAACAAAGGGTTCATGGGTTAAGGACAGGGAGAGATCCCTTACCAAATACCATTGCAGGCAAAGCAGACTCAGCTTGGGAATAATTAACTGAATTTATTACTAACAAAATCAGAGCGGGATAATGAGAAGTAAAATAGATTTTAAAACCACCTTGCCCTCATCCCTCCCTTCTTTCCAAACTCTACCTCCTTCCCCCAAGAGGCACATGGAGAATGGGGTTATGGTCAGTCCATCACTCATTGTTCCTGCCACACTCAAGGAGAGTCCTTCCCCTGCTCCAATGTGGGGTCCACCCCAGTGGAGACAGTCCTCCACATGCTTCTCCATGAGTTTATCCCATGAACAGTTCTTCATGAACTGCTCTAACATAGATCACTCTCCCATGGGGTGAAGTCCTTCAGGCACAGCCTACTCCAGTGTGGGTTCCCCCAAGGGTTACAAGTCCTACCAGAAACTTGCTCCAGTGTGGGCTCCCCTTCCATGGGTCTGCAAGTCCCTGCCAGGACCCTGCTCCAGCATGGGCCTCCCACGGGGTCACAGCCTCCTGTCAGGCACCCACCTCCTCCACAGGCTATGGGTGGATCTCTGAATCCCCATGGGCCTCCCTGGGCTGCAGGAGCACATCCTGCATCACCGGGGGCTGCAGGGGAATCCCAGCTCTGGCACCTGGAGCACCTCCTGCCCCTCCTTCTCCACCTTGGTGTCTGCAGAGTTGCTCCTTTCTCATATTCCCACTCCACTCCTCTCTGCCCACAATTGTATCTGCCCAGTAACTTTTTCTCTTTCCTTCTTAAAGATGTTACCACAGAGGTGTTACTATCATTCCCACTGGGCTCAGCCTTGGCCAGCAGAGGGTCAGCCCTGGAGCTGGCTGGCATTGGCTCTGCTGGACATGGGGGAAGCTTCCAGCAGCTTCTCACTGAAGCCACCCCTGTAGCCCCCCCACCATCCAAACCTGGCCATGCAAACCTGACAAAGCCCACAGGAGCCTGTACTCTTCCTGAGCTTTCTGCTACAGTACTACCAGGAAGAGGATATGGAGCTAAATGGGGCAGTGGAGCTGGCTGGCTGCTCCTACGCAGGAAGGGAGAGGCCAAGGGCAGGTTTCCAGTTTCACACTTTAGTTACATTTCATCTGAACAATGCCTTGCTTTTGCAGGGCTTAAGCCTGCCACTCAGGGATTCCAGTTGAAACACTTGACTCTGTCTGAAAAGGCAAGAAATCCTTGCTCCACTCTTTCAGTACCACTCATGACAGCATTGCTCTGTTACTACTTCTGCTGTCTCTTTTCAAAGTCAAGGAATCTGAAACTATTTAGCTCTTCTTTGTACAGAAGCTGGGCCGTAGTTTTTCTTCACCTCTGTCATTTCTCCATCCCTTCTCTATACTCTTCTGGCTACACTCAAAGAGGAGCATACCACCTCCAAAAGGATGGGTTACCATTTACACTACAAAGTCACAACATCACTCTGTATTTTCCTCCTTTCCTTAATAATTCTCACTACTTCAATCACATTTTAGCCTTCTTCTGAGCACAGAGCTGACACTTCCAGAGAACTACTGCTGGAAGCACAAAGCAGGGAAAAACCCACGAAGCTCAACAAAAAAGGGGGCCCAAGGAGATCAGAGCAAACAAAACTGGGTGGAGGGCTGGTGGTTTGTGCTACCACAGGACGGGAGAGGAACGTGAGGCAGCGTGGGAGCCCTGTGGCCTTATTCTTTCCCTTGCTTACCAGGAAATGCTCTGCACCAACTGCACCTCCGGGGTATTCTGTGCAACACGACCACAAACAATGGAAGGTACAAAAGTACCCTGATTTGTACCTGCCTGGAGGGGGAGAATTCAAGACAGAAGTCATAGGGACAGATCTATGGGTCTGTCCTCCTGCCCCCCACAAAAGGGATGCCTTTCAGTGAGAGAGACATACTTGTCTGTTGGTTGGGTTAGGTTAGGTTGGGAAAGACCTCTGAGACCATCAAGTCCAAACAATGACCCAACACCACCCTGTCAACCAGATCAGTATTACAGTTCCCCAGATCTCCTTCTTAAGGGGCATCAGATTAAGCAGGGAGGGCATCAGTGTCATGGCTGTTTCTCTGCCACATCCATCATCTTCCACTTATCAATGCTGGATTTTCACCTGCTGTTTAACATCAATCCCTTGCTGTCCCAAAGTCCTTCTGCAACCTTTCGCTTCCACTGCCACCACCACAGGGAACCCAGGGGGCCTAATTCAGCTGTAAGATTTGGGGGCCTTCTGCTGCCCTCCGCTCATGACAAATGACACTGCAAAGCAGAAGGCAGAGCAGCAGCTGAGAGAACAGGCCACTGGACACTCCTCCTGTGCCATTCCCTAGAAGGAGGGCTGCCAGATCCGGTTCTTTATTTTTTCACAACAGTGACTAAAGGGAAGAAAACGGGAATGGAAACAGAAAGTAAAAAGGGAGAAGAACAGTGCTGGCAAGAGTGCAGGGCTTGCATCACTTTCAAATTCAGCAATCCTGCTGGAACATTACCAGTTTGTCTAAGTATTTGCTCTCCAGACTCAGTTCTGAAAGCATTCTTGTATGTAAATATTCATCCTTTACACAGGAGGAGGCTAAGGCACAGAATCTCTTAGTATATCCATAGGGGAGTAAGGAAAAGAACCCAAGTCCCCTGAATTCCAGCACGTTATTGAAACCCACTGCCCCAGCTCCTGCTCTGCTCTCCTCTTCCTTCCAGCGCAGTGCAGGACTGGATCTATGGAAGCAGGAAGAAAGAAAGAAATCACACACGTGTTTGCCCACACTCACTGCGTCCCTCATTTGTGCTTTGAGGGGAAAGATGCAGGGCTGGAGATTTCATAACTAAACACGACCGACGCTCACCTCCCCATTCTCCCCACGTTATTATTATTACAGAACAAACACGTCCAGATTTCGCAAGGAAGAAGAACGACCAAACAAAGCTGTCTTTCTGATCCCCTCTCACTTGAGAGCATCTCTTTCCAACCCCCCGCCGCGGGCAGGGCCCCTTTCGCTAGACTGAGCAGCTCAGAGCTCCTACCCGGCCTTGAACGCCGCCAGAGACCAGACACCCACAGCTTTCCTGGGGAACCCGTGCCGGTGCCTCACCACTCTCATAAGCAAAGAACTTCTTCCCAACCCCTCTGGGGCCGCCCTCACGGAGGTGCCGGTGCCGCCTCACGGCCCCGCCGCCCCCGCCTCAGCCCGCGCCCGGCACGGCCCATTCATCGGCGCTGCGGGGAGAGC
>VZRH01003384.1:545-22167 GCA_013397555.1 Urocynchramus pylzowi | reverse complement strand
CTCACGCGATAAGGGAGGCGCTGCCGGACTCCTCCGGGCGTGCCGGGGTCACGGACCCGGTGCCGTGGTCACGGATCCGGTGCCGGGGTCCGGCAGCCGTTTCCCGAGGGCTTTCACCATGGGAAAGGCGATATCCTGCACCCCTGCCAGCCCCGCGCTCACTTTTCACAGAATCACAGAACTGCTGTCCAACCTAAGCCGCCCCGGGCGCAGCTCCCTGTCACTTGTTGCCAGGGGGAAGACGCCGACCCCGTGCTGGCCGCGCCTCCGTTCCAGGCACTCCTACAGAGGGGTAGGGGCATCCGGGGCCTCCTTTTCTCCAGACTAAACTCCCCCAGCTTCCTCAGCTGCTCCGCACAGGACGTGTGCCCCTGACCTTTCCCCAGCTCTGATGCCCTTCTCTGGACACGCTCCAGCCGCGTCCTTCCTGATGTGATAAATGAATATGATTGGTGATAACAATTGTAACCATATCGATATTATAGAAAATATTTGTTAAAAAGTAGAGGAAAAGGATATGTCATTAGTATCACAAAACAGATGTTTTCAGATGTTCATGAGAAAATATGTCACAGGACGGAGTATTGAGATAAGCAATAGCCCAAAATGGATCTGTCTCTGGATAATTAAGGGATCAGCCTTGAAATGGACAAAGTTAGGATGATTCCAGGTATCTATGAAATAATAAGGCTTATTTTTGGAATATAATGCTGGCATCTATAACACAAGACTTGGGGCACAAGTGCAACCTGTGGGGTTGTTCAAAGGACAGTGAGGATGATGAGAAGCCTTCGTCGAAAGCGACCACCGAAAAGCCAAGAAGATCCCTTGGAAACAAGGGGAGCGTGCGCTGTGCAGTATAGTGACGTAGATTTCAGAATCAAAAATAGGAGGAGATTTTCGGGGAAATATTGACGAACATGTATTAGCACACAGTACATAAGTTGTGTTTGGATTCCTTTGTTTCTTGGTACGGGAGGCAGGGTGAGAAACCCCCTCCGTACCCCAGTCAGGTTTGTACCCCAGTCAGGTTTGCCTATGCCTTATCAGAACCTTAATCAGACTTAAATAATCGCTGCCAAATTTACCTTGTACATGCTTACCTGATTGTATTCATTTTATATAAAATTGCTGCTCAATTAAAATTGCTGCTAAATTCTAATTTTGTGGTTTATTAAATTAGACATATAGGACCTCATTCATAACACTGATTTTAGGGGCCCAAACTTAACACAGGATTTGAGGAGAATACCAAGTCTAGAGTGGCATCAGAAGACCACCCTGGACTGCCTCCCTGACAGACCCTTGGAGACTGTAGCTGTGGACATATGCAATGCTGTGACAACCTGAAGTGGAGTTGTGGTAAACAAGGCCCTGAGAAATGTGCAAAACCATTTGGTGAAGTAAAGCAACTGCAAGAGTATAAAGGACTGCTTGCTAAAGAATTGGGTGTGCTTTTGGCTGCTACCATGCACACAGCGCTGTTACTTTTGCTTTGTTGATCTGTCCCTTATTATCTCTTATTAAACATTTAAAATTTGGAGGAGTGAGCTTCATTTCTCACACAGGCCACGATGCCACTGGCTTTCTTGGCCACCTGGGCACACTCATGTTTAGCTGCTGTCGACCAACACCCCCATGTCCTTTTCTGCTGGGCATCCTTCCAGACACTCTTCCCTGTAGCACTTCAAGGGGTTGTTGTGACCCAAGTGCAGGACCTGGCACTTGGTCTTGTTGAACCTCCTCCAGTAAGCTCATCAACTACATTAACAGGCATATTGTGGCTCATCAGGAGGCTACATCAAACACAACATGGAGCTTTTAAGATCAGTTCCCTTTACCAGCTAGATCAGCTTTGGCTTTGCAGCACTGGTGGCATCATTCCAGTTGGTTTCCCAAATTCCTTTGCACCTGCCCAGATGCAGCATATCGGAGCTAAGATCAACCCCTGTGTCCAGGTTTGCAATTAGATTATATCTATTAGCCAAATACTGCCACACAATTCCAATTCCCAGATCTATTACCTAGATTATACTCAAATGAGTCAACATGATTCAAGCACCCACAGGTGCATACATCTTAAACTAGTAAAATCTTCCTAACAGAAGTCNAAAAAAAAAAAAAGAAATCAGTTAATAAGCTCCAGTCCAGTTTCTTTTATACTTACACTACAAGTCATCTTCAGCTGTCTTTGCACTTGTATGCTTATCTTGGTGCTAATACTTATTACCATGGAGCCCTCATACATCCTCACATCCCTACTGTCCCTCCATAGGGACTGTCCTGCTCACTGTAAGAGCTGCAATTCACATCTCAATGCAACTAATTCCCATCAGGCACTCTTCATTTATGATGCCCCCGACAGGCTGATGACAAGTCCCAAATGTGTCATTCCACAGGTGCTTTGAGTATTCACTTGGAATATCTTCACCTGTTTTTTTCATCAGTGCTCGTGCTCGGTGCTTCTACACACTGCTCTGCTAAAGCACGGGTGACATGAGGGGCTGTGCTCAGAAATATCCCCATCTGTGAGCTGTGACAAGCAGAGGAACAGTCAGCAGAGCAGAGAGCTCAGGTGAGCATTCCTGTGGTCATTACCTGCAGAGGATACTTGCAGGACACCTTCAGCAGAACATGTTCTAGTAATACTACAGAAGCAGGCAGAAATCACACCTTGTAAGGTGATTTTGCTAATGGACAGTTATGATCTCTGGTCTGGAGGACAATGAAGAAGCACCAGCCAGGAGAAAGACCTGATAAACCCAGCTAGCCAAACAGCCCTGTCTCATACCCACGCCTTCTGTGACATTACACTCACAGCAGGCTCTCCCATAGTTGCAGACCACATGGAGTAAGTAAATGCTGCCCCTTTTGAATCATCAGGTCTGTTTTCCTACACTAAGAAACAGGGCTTTTCCTCACCAGCCCAGTATCATTAATTCCTGTCACTGATCTGGAATATATCATCAACAGTAGTAAAATGTACCTTCTTTTTCCCCCCTCCTGATGCTTTAACAACATTCCCATCTTCTTTTCCACATTCAAGTCAAGCATAGACACAAATATTTTCTGCATTTTCATTTGTTTAAAAGGCTAACACCACTCCTGGGTTACCTGTGGGTTTTGTCATACACGCTGGCATGTCTCTGGTTAATACTGAAAGATGATCCCCCAAGGCATATTCCTCTCTGAGTAGAGACAGATCTTCAATGAAGCAAAAAGCAATTCAGCTGAGTGCTGTCTTCAACTCACACAGGGGCTGCAGTGACAGAGGGGCTGATTAGGGCAAGAGTGGGTAGCTCTGACCTTCTGAAGAGGTACTGCACCAACACTGGGGTAACCCTGCTCCTCTGCATTTATCCCTGAAGATGGGTGGTGAAAGCCCGCACAAACCCAGAGCGCGATGACAGGGACCAAAGCCGAGGAGAAGTTTGCTTGCTGGATGTGTTAAACTCTCAAACAGAGCTGAGGGAGAGAAGATCTGAGGTTTCACTGTAAGCAGAATGGTTCACAGGTCTGTTACCTCTGTGAAAGGTCCACTTTTAACAGGCTGAAACTCCTTATGCATGATGAAACTTGAAAAATTCAAGAGCATCCTGCGTTGCACTACAACCCCATGATTTCTAAGCTTGAAGCAGCCAAAACAAACTTTAAAAAAACCACTTAGGGCCACAGATACCATGTTTGTCCACAGTTCCACAGCACATATACAACCCAATTAAAACAGAACCCTAAGCCATGTGTGCAGAACGCATCCACTGCCTCTTGGCCTCAGGGCTGAGAACTGGTTCCTGCTTCTCCTTCATTTTGCAGTATAGGCTTGGACATAACCAGGCCAAGACCTTCATTTGTTCCATCCAATTCTCTGAAAACCCCCACAGGAGCAGAGTGACATGGTGAGCACTGAGGCATATGGAGTTGGAATCTGGGATACCAACCATGCAATTAACACATGAATAGTCGGTGCTTCTTCCAAGACTCATTTATCAAGGAGCAAAGAAAGGTGCAGGGACAAAACTCTCATGTTTACCTTCTCCAACAAAGGTAACTTGACTTCAAGCCAACCACTTTATTCCATAAATGACAGCCTGAATGAACCTTTGTTTTAGCTCTCATGCTAATCAGCTGGCTGTATGGCAGTGATCTCTCTGTGAGCTGGGATGCTCTCAGTGTTACTCCTCGAGGCTGAGACACCCCTGATCAACTGCAAGTTTCTGGTAAGTGACTGATGTCACACACAGTCTTGTACTACAGTACCACTAGATTTTGTATTGGTAACTTTAAATCATTATCATATCCTCTGTAGTAACAGAGTAAACTTTGCTATCAAACTATGTTAAGTCTTACTTTTACAACATTTTTAATAAAACCACTATTTTTGAAACCTTTGGCAGTGGTTCTTCAAGTGTCTAAATTGCTCACCTGCGCAACCTTCTTGCTTGCTCGCTCAAGGCTCCAACACATTCAAAAGCCACACACCTGCACAGCCATCCCTTGCTCCATTTCAGAGCCACCTCCTGCATCTGCACTCTGTGTCTCCTGACGTAGCTTGTTTCTCTCTTACCAAGAAACCACGTGGTAAGGAATTCTGTGGCCCACCTGTCCCACCTGTACACAATATGGCACTGAGATGAGGTACACTGGATTTCTCTGCGTGTCACAAACGTGGAGAGGGGTGCAATCCAACAAAACCCAGTCATTTCTCTCCTGCTGCAGCAGGATTTGTCCAGCTCGTTTTGTAGCACAAACACAGCTCTGCAGAACTGTTCTGTTTAATTCTGTCTCTGTCCAGGATTATTTGTCCCACTGGATACAACAGGCTTAGGTGTATTTAAACAATTCCTAGTGCCCAGACAGGCATTCTTGTATTCATAATGAATTTCAGAAACCTGAGTTTTGCTAACTCAGCCCTGTGGAGGGGCACAGAAAGCACAAAGGAACTGTTGCTCTCATCAGTTGTGTCTCTGCTGCAGATGGCATGGAGCAGGAATTCTTCCAGTGGACTATGAATTTACCTTGTGGATTAGAAGCAGGGAGGAGGAAGACCAGGAGAACAGAAATTACCTAGGAAAGATTTGATGCCTGTTCTTAGGACAAACAGTTCTAATTCTGTAAACTACAAAAGTGACATTTAAATGTAAATTTAAAAAATCATCAGGTGAAAGGCATTTTAGTTGAATGCAATTAGCACCATGGACTTGAGGGCTGTTTGCTGAGCAGTCATCCCTTCCAGCATATAAATCCCAGGTACAAGAGGTGTTGACAGTAGGAAAGCTTTGCCTATAAGGTTTTTTTCCTGCACTTCTGAACTCCACAGTGACAGGAAATCTCTGTCTCTGGCATGCTTCCAGCTTCATAACCATAATCCCAGGTGAGTTCGGTTCCAGCTTTCACATGTCTAAGGAATAAAAATAGTCAATTTGCTTGAACTAAGTGAAACAGTGCTGTGCTAACAATTTGTCACCACCAACAGACATGCAAACCCAAAAATTGTAGGGGGCAGGGAGCATCACACAGGCAGCTTGTTGGGAAGGAAACAAGGCATACAAGGAGTCGCTGGCACACTCATGCTCCTTTGGCTATGGAAATTGCTATGGAAATTGCAAACAGGCTTGGAGTCTAAACAATGTGCTCTAACTTAGAGGGAAATTCTGGGAAACAAAAATCAAACAAAAAAACCACAACAAAACCAAAACAACAAACAAAAAACACCAAAACAAAAACCCAAGAAACCCCACAACAAAACAAAACCCAAAAAAAAAAAAAAAAGAAAACTATGTGAGTGATATATCTAAATAATTAACACAGTTGTGTTATTTTTTTTTATGTACAGTGCATCACTGAAGTTTGAACAGATCTCTACATATGTTGTTGAAGACTGTCATCTTTGGTCTGACAGGCTACTTTTAATGCAATTGCACTATGTGCATAAAGCTAAAAAGTAGGAATTAAACATATGCTCCTCATGAACCAGCTGCTCTGGTAGTAAAATAGAAGAAATGTCTAAGATAGGAAATTCATTATCCAAAATGAATGCCAAACGAAATACCTGAGACTATGTGCTGAGGAACAACTGATGGAAAATGTAATAAAATACGAATATTGTGGTGAAGAGGGTAATTCTCTTATGTTTCTCACTGGATATGGTATAGGGGACACCCAGTGAATTCCCAGGCAGCTGACTGACAACAATGAGGACTTTTCATACAGCACATAATTGCAGACTGGGACTTGCTGACTTGAGATGGTCTAGAGGCCAGATATGTAAAACAAATAAAAAGGTGACTGGGCAAGTTCACGGAAGGCATGCAATTAAGCTCAATGACCCAGATGAAGTCCTTAATTTAGAAACATTGTAAAAAGGTAATGCCCAGAAAATGGAAGAGCCAGCAAGGGAAATCTCCTTCAACAATCTCCTTCCCTAAATGTCTTTGCTGGTCACTATTATCTCTCCCAGTGGACTCAGTCCTCACTACACTTTTTTACCAAGTACCTGAGCAAGAAAGACTCTAGCTAAAACAAAATCTTTTTTTGGACATATTTCAAAACGTTGTCTTCATAGATCTTGGAGACCTCCCATTGCAATCCATAGCATCTGTGTCAGTATGGAGCAGAGTTGCAAGGCTCCACAGAAAATCAGTTTTCTGTGGAACTGGTTTGTCAGCACAAAGTCTCTCCTCTCTGTTCTGTTCACCTAGTACTACTGCTGGCATACATGTCAGCCAACCTCATTCATACAATTCATCTTTCCTCTCCTGGGCTGCTGCCATACTGGGACTCGCTGGCACCAGCTCTCTTTCTGTTAGACATTAAGGAAATACCTGCATCTTTTACTTTCAGAACTAATTTTCACCTCTGCATATCCTATGGTAACATCACCAGGACATGCTGGGCTACACAAAGTCCTGCTTGTCTTGACAGCTGTAAGGAAAAGGACTGAAGCCAGCTTGTTTGGCCCACAAAGAGTCTCAACCTTAATATCCTGTGGGGCTCAATCCTGTCCTATGTGATGCAGATGTGGTGGCCACTCCTTGAGACTTGACAGTGGGATGAGTGGATCTTGGCTTTCCAAATGACCATACTGAGTTAAACCTATTTCTCCACTGAAGAAGACACATCAAAATTAACCTTCCCTACTTTACATTTCAGTGCAAAACTGAAGCAAAACTCATTAGTGATAACCAATCACTGTATTTCTTCTGTCTTAAGTGCACAATAAGAAGTCACCCACCAGACAGTTTTGTGCTTTTATGATCTAAGCATCTGCCCCACCCCTCAGTGTAATTATGCTCTAATAAGTGAGCAGTGTTTTTTTCCTCCTAGTGCCTTGAATGAACAACATTAAACTTCCAGAAATTCACCTGTTTGTGAAGAATGCCACCCATGGAAAACTTCTGTTGTGAGTTTCTACAAACACACTTTGTGCAAAGAGATTTGGGCAGCAGCTGTGCTGTAAAACAGAAAATCTGAATTAGAAACAGTGCAACACCACATCGTTGGCTGAAAAAACTATTTTGTGTCAGATATCTGTCACCAGTAAAGGCAGCTTCCTCCTTCCCTTCTCGAGCCCACATGGAAAGTTTATCACCCAATGCCATTGCCAGGGCAGCAGTGCTAGGGAGCAGGCAATGGATTACATGACTGTGTGTTGGCCAAGTACAGGATGTGAAAGGTCACTCAGGTGCATGTAGGAACGTGTGTATGCTCATGGGAACAGAAGGAAGGTTTCTGCAAGATGCACTACTAATAGTAACACCATAATACCTCTGCAAGGAAGAACAGTTTAAACATAGGCAAGGGCTTTGCTGTAAAACATATTCATGCCAATGAAGAGAAATAAATGATTTGTGCAAGACATATTCATGCCAATGAAGAGAAATAAATGATTTGCATTGTACCTGCAGATGTGTCTATGATCTCTTTGTCTTAGCTGGAGGTACTTGGCAATTGAACAGCCAGTGTGACCCAACCTCCTGTCCTGTCACCTGTGATGGCAGGGAGCACCGCATGTGCCTCTCGTGTCAGGTGTCCACCACCCACATTGTTTATGTGCAAAAACTTTCTAGTTTAAGCTTAAATAAGTAAATTATGTATTTGCAGAGGCAACAAAGAGAACCCATGCAACTTAGTACTTACATTTAGAAAACGACCCACATTTCCTTCTTTTGTGGCATCCAGTACATAAATATTTTCTTCATTAGCGCTCTTGGGAAGCATCCTATCACCATCAGACTCCTCACCAAGTGCATCTTGCTTTGGCTGCCAGCTATTTTCTTTGCAGTCAGCTTTTAGGGGTGCATTGTTGGATGGCCTCACAACACATGTGTCATCTAGCACACTGAACTTGCCACAATCAACACCCTGCAGTGACAGACTCTTTCTTTTGCATCCTGCACTCTCTACACCAGCAGAGTCAGTCTGTCCAATTTTCATCAGATGCTCTTCCTTCTGCTGGGTGGATTCTGTCAATGGACATGTATGTTATTTCTCAACACCAGTTTAAGGCCAAACCCTTTCCCTTGTTTGGCCCCAAACTCTTAGCCATCCACTTTTCCCACATACTCCAAAATCTAAGCAGCTTCCTTGCTATCTACAAGTTTGTAACACAATTTTTTTCCATGTCTCTCATCAATCCTCCCATAAATGACTGTTTCCTGCTGTGATGCCTAAAGCAATTGCTCAAGGTGCCTTTGAGTGACCTAGTGTCTCACTCTTCTCAAATCTCATTCCAGACTGATTTCTCCCACTTAGCATTTTTTATCATTTTCTACTTTAATTTCCAAGAGAATCACAAACTGTAATTAAGACAGAAGCAAGATGCATGTGCAAATAGCATCAGTTTCACACTGCCTCTCCAGCTTGATGTTCCCCCACTCCAGTATTATATCCTGTTCAATTTTTGTTGGCTGGAACAGGTACTGGGTGTGACACAGCAAGATCTGCAAGACTGACTTTCCCACAACTCCACAGTATTTGAGAAGCTGCTGAATGGACAGTTCAACATGTTTCAACATCTACAGACAACACTGTTCTACTCTAAGAACTCTAAGAGTGTGGGCCTGCCCACACTGTCTACATTAAAGTCTATCACCTGATAGGACACAACTGTACAAAGCATGCAGTACATAGAGCTCTGCAAACCTACCTTCTTTTCCTTTCTTTGTTCCACTGGTTAGTTTTGTTTTGCTTGACTGATGAATCTGAGAACTATCATCTTCATCTGAGCTGGCACTGTGCACCTGTGTATCAAATGAAAACTGTGATGTGCTGCATGCAACTCTGGGCCAAGAGGGCACAGCAAGTGGCTTTTAGAACTCCAAGGCTGAAGTTTCAAAGCTATTGTAATGCAGAGCAGTGGCTGAATTTGAGAAGTTAATACATTTACTGCAATGCAACATTTATCTTAATTTCAAATTCTCCTTCATAATAACCAGGAAAGAGTCCCTCAGTCAGTAAGACATGTAAGTGCTTAAGTCCCAACCATTTCACCAGAATTGTAAGTTGCTTAGCCAAATCCCAAACATGCTTTTTTCCCAGTTTCAATGAAATGACCAGATGTGGCAGAATTTCTCCTCTCCCATCACAAAAAGGCAATGAGTTACAGGACCTCTAGAATGGACAGCACTATAAAATGTTTGCAGGAAAATTCCATGTGCATTTCTTAAGAGCAATGAATCCAGCAAAACCTACAGCATAAGTCTACATCAGTTTTCCTCCTTTGCAATGTTTGCAGGCAATGCTTCCCATTTATAAAAGGTCAGGAGTCACATTCGGGTCAGTTCTCCCAACTCTGCCACTGTATGAGAAAACAGTATAGACATTGTGAAATTCCCTTCTCTCCCTGCTGTGCCATTCTTTGGGGAGACATCACAAAAATATTATCTGACCCCCTAACCCTGTACACAAAGGGTGCAGGGGGAGAATAATTACTTCAGGCTCCTGAGGAGTGTAAGTGAAAGGTGGAGAAGGGAAGGCCATGAGAGTAGATAGTGCTGGTCTGGGGGAACACACTGAAGGACTGATAATGGAGAGGGAATGGGATGCAGCTTCCAGCATGACAGCTTAGCTCACAGTGTGACACAATCTCATGAAGAAAGGTCATTAGAACTATCTAAACATACAAGATGAAAATGTCAAAGTTAACATACATATTCAACACAGTGAAAAATGAATCTGTTAAAACCACTTATTACCATTTTCAGCTGGTGATTGCAAAAAACAAGTGTTCTAGTTCCAGGCCTTCTCACAGTTGCATTACTTGAGTTCTTCAGATGAACCCTGCACAGAAAGGTCAAAAGGAAATTATAAAAGACAAACAAACCCATAAATAACTCTCACAACACACATTTCTCTAACAGTCTCTAGTTCCAGTCTCTTCTCTAGAAGGAACTGCAGCAGAGCCTGCAGTCTGGCCTCACCCCACGTTCTGTGAATATTTTGTTTTTAAGAATTGAGAACCTAGGCTAGGCTCTCTATTGCATTTGTAAGAAAGCAGTTGCTGAAACTTTTTTGAGCGATTAGCAGCTGCTTTTACATCCTTTTCCAGTTGCCATGCTGAGAACCAAATTGTCTGTTGCTTTACTATTATTGTATCAGATTATCTCAAAATAGAGCACATACAGAGTTTTGCCCTTTCCTGCTATTACTTTCAACAGTTTTGACAGTACAGCTTTCAACTAGGAAAACATATTCACTGCAGAAGTAAGGTGTTGTCAGACTCTTAACAGGAGAGGTTAAGGTTTCTGGCAGGAAAGGTTATGTTACAAATAACAAAAGGTTTAGAGACTGGGAGCAAAGGGCAGAACAGCTGGTAGCTGATGTATTATCAAACCCTTCAGTGTCATCGAGTATCTTGAAACAATTTATTTCAAGTATATTTTATCAATTTATTTCAAGTATATTTTATTAATTCTTTCAAATTACCATTACCATTAATGCCCTGAACAGATCAATACACCCAAGAGATGAACTGAATTTCTACAAAATGCCAAGTGGTACACATAAGTAAAATTAATATAGAGGGAAAACTCTGTCCCACTAGAAGAAATAATTTAAAAAGAAGTACAGAAAGAAAAAAAACCCACCACCCTCATATGAGGACATACTCTAAGTTATACAACAGAATTTCTAGATTAGCAGAATATTAGTTTTGTAATGCTTAAGCTTACTTTGCTAAACTTACAGGGTTGATTTATTTTCATTATCCACAGTCTGAGACAAAGATTCCTGATTCTCAAGAATGTCATTTTTGTCAGTCTGCACTAGTTCAATCACTGAGTCTGAACGATCAAGGTCAAGTTTTCTTTTTTTGGAAGAAAAGTCGTGGCCTCTATCATTCACTGCACTTTTCTCCTTCAGCTCTTGCTCAGCATCTTCCAAAACTTCAGCCCTGCTCATTAATCTGCCTGAAATAAAAAGAAAAGTTTTCCGGTTTTTTTTTTTAAATGCTTGTTTGCTGAGTCACACTCACTACCACAGGTCAAACTTACATTAACAAATACAAGAGCATTACTTGGGAAAGCAAAATATGAATGCTATCTATAATTCTATTATGTCAATATAGGCTGAAGTACAAACTGAATTGGAGAAAGGCATGTAGTAATAAGACAAAGGACAATAGCTTTAAACTGAAAGAGAGCACTTCTAGATTAGATATTAGTAAGAACTTCTTCACTGTGAAGGTGGGAGGACTAGCACAAGTTGCCCAGAGAAGCTGTGAGAGCCCCATCTCTGGAAGTGTTCAAGCTCACTTAGGGTGGGGTCCTGAGCTACCTGGTCTAGTGAAAAGTGTCCCTGCCCATGGCAGGAATGCAACTAGATGTTTTTTAAGGTCCCCTCCAACCCAAACCATTCTATGATTTTATGATTTTTACTGAAGGAAAATTAGCCCTGGCATAGGATGCACAGATTTGTGAGGGAAAAAAACCAGCAGTCTGAGATAGGTTTTGCTCCATTTGTTTGTCTGTCACCATCTCATAGCAGAGCTTTTCAAAGTTCTTATTCATAATTGATCATACTGTTAAGATTACACTGACACACTTCTCTTCCAACCCTTTATTTCCCTGTTCTCAAAAAAGCCCCAGAGCACCCACCATAAGAGAGGAAGAATTATGCTACATGTCTTCACAGGTCCCCTCCTGCTACCTGAGTAAGTACAAACAAATGTCCCCTTGTCGATGTCATCCAGGCAGCGGACGCCCCAGCCCTTCTTCTCCGTGTTGAACACCTGCAGCCTGACTTGAATGCCATGCTGTACCACTCTGTTCTGACACATCAGCTTGTCACACCTGCACAACACACTACACTCATAAATCCTGGCAAGAGAAGAAAAACAAAGCACAATATAAATGGATCCATTAGCATAATGAAGTTCCTATTATTAATTCCTCTTCTAAGCATCAAAAAGTCAGTGGACTAAAATATAAAGACTGCCTAAAACTGGTTGTGCAGCAATGCTCTGAAGCTTGTGACTTTCTTGACTGCTGGTTCATTAATTTTAAGAGCCTGTCTGCCAGATTTTGGCATAAGTATACATAAGATTACGTACATTTTGGCATAAGAAAACAAATGCTATATTTTTGTTTTATAGGAGTAAATCACACAGAAACAGAAATCCCTAAGAAGCACCTAATTCTATACTGGAACTGATTTTAGCAGGACAACATATGCCTGGACTTTAATGTAGCTGTCCATGCTAATGAAGCATTTCCAAAAGGAGTCATAATTGTGGGGGTTTTTGCATCTGTTTCTGGGTTCTCTGACAACTTTAATTCTGCATGTCAGCCAAAAACTAACATCACACAGAGGACTGAAAGGGGCTCCTCAAGCCTGTAGATTCAAGCCTTTGGCTATTGCAGAAAGCTACCTTGCATAATTCCTCTCCTAGACACCTGAAGTAACTGGCATCTTCTCCAGGCCACCTATTAATCCACAGGAGCTGAGTAAGAGAAAGGGCAAACACTTGAAGCATTGGATGGCTTTGGAGATTCCTAGAAGAGTCACCCCTAACCAAGTCTGGCAAAAGCAGCTGGCTGATGGGTCTTTAGGATTCTGGTCACTCTTCACACTTCTCTTGGACCTTGACCTAAGCTGTGAAAACTGTAGGATCTCCAATACAAAAGTTGGGGGTTTTTTCCCTCCTTTTATTCAAGTCACATTAATTATTTTTTATCATCCTGATCTGTCACTAAAATTGTGACAAAAATGGAAGGCTTCAGTAATCCAAAAACTCCGGTTATTTTAATCCTGTGGCACTTAAACAGCAGTTAATAGTTCAGTCTTATTTACATGCTCTTATTTTACTCCTGTAGTTTTTCTTACCCACTAGGAACAGGTCCCTCCAGTCTTTTGTAACGGTACCCATGGGATCTCTTACTACTTGGAGACAGAGAAACTTTACTACAGCCTCTTGCTGTTAGCTGTAGGCATGCACATTTTGACCTAAAAGTAAGAGTAAAACATATCAGAATGGATTTGAAGCAGTATAAATCAATCATAAATCTGGGCAATTTGAAATGCACTTGACTATGCACACACTTCCATGTATAGACCTGTATGCCCCCTCCCTGCTCCATTTACTCCACAAGGCTGTGTCAGGCACCTTTTTCCTTAGTGTCTCTCAACCTCAGGCTGGTTACCTGTGCTTTACAATAGTCATGTTCTCTCCACCCCAACCCCATTCTTCTGCCAAGCTCCTTAAAATGCACATGCAAATGCTGAAGTACAACAGAAACTTATTATAAGCAGGACACTGTCAAATGGATCAAATGAATAAAAATCACCTCTTCTGGCACAGCATCTCAGCCTGTTGGCCACTACTCAGTTATCTTCCTCCCTCCTTAGCCCTCAAGAAGTGAAGAATTTTACACTGCGGAAAATTTAAGCAACAGTGCTTGTCTTCACCATTGTGTGTCATGACAACTTCAAAGAGTCACAGTGATTGTGCAAATCCTAAACCCCAAAACTGCACATCAAAAGCATCTCAGTTCTTGTGGGACTTTAGCGCAAAGAAGTGGCATGCTGTGTGCTTGCTGTTTCTCACCACTCAGCTGAAACTAAATTACTAGTATTAAGCTTCATTATACTAGGCTGTGATTTCAAGCTTTTGTTGGGTCATGAGCAACTATGTTGCACAGCAGCATGTGCAAGTGCCCTAGCTGTCAATAATACAAAATGGATACAACACCAAATAACGCCGACAGTGAGAGATCAGACAAACATCTTTCCAGAAAGAAGAAAAAATACCACCAAACTTGCATATGGTAACTGTGGCAGGTTTCCACAGTGTCTGTAGCTCAGAGTTACTGGGATTTAGAAAAATGACAATGAGCAAGAGTATTGGAACTGCTCAGACCACAAATGTATTCTGTAACCACTGAGTTTTGTAGTTTCTGTTTAGGCAAGGGGAAGGACAACATGTAGAGGTTGGGAACAGGAATGTTTCTTTGCTTGCCCTCAGTAATCCTCTAAGTTCCAAATGATCTGATCTCTCAAGGCTGTCCCACCCCATCTACAGGATGCCATTTAACAGTAGGAACTGCAGCAGAAATTGTCAGGCAGGGTCCTTCCCTGCCTGCCATGAAAACAAGAGTCTGCTGGCACAAGACTCCCTTCCCTACTCTTTTTCCAAAGCCAAGATATCTGCTTGTCAGCTCCACCTGGAGAAGAAGCACTGCCAGTTTGGAAGAAAGGAAAAGGAACACAATAATCCGCCTGTTGATCGCTTCCTTCCCTACAACAGAGGGTGGACCAGTTGGAGCACCCAAGCTCTGGAGAACAGAAGGAAACAGTGGTGTCAGTCAACACAAAGCATGGCACAGGATATTCCAGCAGCGCTGGTCCTGTTTGGTAGTGCGCCTTCACACCCCACCACCCTGCCATTGAGGCATCGTGTGTCACTGGCCCGAGATGAGATCTTTCCACCTACCTGTCGATGCAGCCATCTGTGCAGTCACAGGAATCAACAAACAGGCTGGAGAGATTGTTGAGATAATATCCACGTGGCCACGACGACTTCCGATACTTGAAATAAGGCAACCTTGCGTGGTCGAGATTGTTACAGAAGGAGATGGGCACAGACTCGGCCCCGTTGCTAATATCGAACTCGAACACAAGGGGCTCAGGATTCATGGTGTTCCTGCCTAACAGCACATATGTGTTGAAGGAAAAGTGGTCAACAAATAAGAAATTGCACTCTGTTTCAAACAAGTAATTCCGCACATCTCGAAAGCTTCTCAGACTCCGACCGCACGGAGCTTTGTAATTCACATCCAGTGGCTTCGAAAGGCAGTCTGCTTTTGCGTGGCGTCTTTGGAAGTCAAACAGGATTGGGATCTTCAGAGGATTTTCACCCTTGTAGGTACCCACTGCTCTGCTGGCAAGACATGCACTAGAGCACTTGTGGCTCTGATACTGCACATTTAAAGGTAAACCTTGAATTTTGCTAGATGCTTCTTTACTCCCTGAGCGGGTTCTTTCCGTGTCCTCTTTTTCGCTATTTGACGTCAAAGAGGAAAAAAAAAAG
The DNA here is from genome assembly GCA_013397555.1 of Urocynchramus pylzowi. NCBI lineage: Eukaryota > Metazoa > Chordata > Aves > Passeriformes > Fringillidae > Urocynchramus > Urocynchramus pylzowi. The sequence continues at coordinate 6,644 of VZRH01003384.1, read as the reverse complement.
AAAGAAGAACAACAGCATCTTAGACAACCAGTGTTGTGTTCTGTTTTTTAGCAGTTCAATATTTTTAGCCCCATTGCTAGAAGGCCCAAGGTTTCACATGGTGTAATTGTCTTAACAACATATAAGGACATATTCAGTTGCATTAAAAAAAAAAAAAAGCTTCTTCCCAGAACTTACATGTTAAAACACAGCAAGGAAATTTTTTTAAAAAAAGCCTCCATCTTTCAATTCAGTACCTGAGGCTAAATACTAAACACAGAGAGACTAAGTTACACACCTGACAATCTGCACAGTAAGGAAAGCCTGAGAACTGATGCTTAAGTCCTAACCCTGATAACACTCATGAACCTATTCATGAACTGTATTCACAACCATGCCCTATTCTGCAACATTCTTACGTGGGAAACTAGACAAGTCTACCCAAAACCTCAGGTTTTCCACATAGGTCTAGTTAAAAACATTTTCACTTTGAAAACTCACACAATTCAAATTGGGTTTAAAACACTGACTTTAGAAATACAAGTTTTAGAACGTTCTCAACTGCAGTAGAGAATATGTCAAATAAGGAACCGAAATGAAAGCACTGACCTGTCAGAAGCTTCTACAGCATCTGCAGCACTGTCATCTGGAAGAAGAGGCTGCAGTCTGGGCTTGGTTTTCTGTGCACCATCTCCATTCAACTCATCACTTACTGAAAAAAATTGAATGTGAGCAAAATCTTCATCAAACCAGATTTCAATTTATGATTGAATTTACTTTAGTTACTGAAGAGATAATTAACAAAACACATTACAAACAAGGCATTGCTATGAACTACAGCTAACAAAAAGCTTGTTAGCAAGTGTCCTACTGAAAAATCTTCCACGTGGTTTTCAAAGTGACCAGAAAGAACATGTACATGAAACACATTTACAGATCTCCCTTCATTGCTAGAGATAAAAGGATGCCAAGCTATTAGAGCCAGTGGAGCCATGCACAGGATAACTGCTCACAGACAGCTGGGGTTCATAAGGGCTTACTAGTTCAAATTCTCTTCCTGCGGTACAAGTATACACACAAACCACAAAAACACAAACCCAGGTGAGAGTTCACAGTTCAGTACTTGAGGAAGTTAATAATTAGGTTTTCCTCATTGTAATGCTAATGGCCTTCTCAGATCTATTTTATTGATTTCAAAGAAGGGAATTGAGCTTCTGGTGAGTAAAACAAGACAAATTAAATCCACATACACATACCAAACAAACACAATGGAAATGAACATACCATTTGCCAAGGTTAAGAGATCACCTAGATTAGCTTCATTCACCAGTGCCCAAGCCTGCCAGCATTCTATGCAAAAAACCAAACCAAAACAGATACTAAGTTGGATTTAAGTGATTATAATAGGCAAAACAAGCTGTTAAGTCCTCCATAGACACTTGCTTCTCCTCACTTGCTCACCTAGAGCATCACAAGACTGATACTACTAGAAATGTGTTGCACCCAGACACATCTAGCAAGTACAAAATTCTTACAGCTCACAGTAGTAGCTGTGAATTGGCACTGAATATCCGTCAGCTTTTGGAAAGCTGCTGGAGTGTTTCCAAACACACAAACCGGTGGCCTACAGTGGCAGCAATATATACAAAGACAATTTAATGTAAGCTTCTACCTTGGCCATCAGACTGATCATCTGCAGGCTAGGAAGTGCTGGAACTTGGCAGACCAAATTAATGCCACTTCTATATTGGTGGAAATGGCCTTCAGATAGAAGAATGCAAGAGACTTGTTCTGTCTCATCCTATTACCCCATGCAATAAATACTACAAGCTGGCAGACTCTCAACAAAATCCACCTTAATATTTTAGCTTGAAACCTTTACAAAACAAAGCACTGAAAAATTCAAACTGAACTTTATCACAGATTCATTGTGTCATCTAGGGATCCAAGTTCAACTTTTATCTCTGCACTGCTTTGATATTTTGTTGTAACAGTCAAGATGTGGGAGCTCAAGAACACAAAAAATTGCACTTCCAGTTTAGAGGAAGTGTTTGTTACATATATAATGCAGAGTGTGTGGCTATATTAGTTTAAAAGCATCTTACACCACTGTACATTTTCTCGCACAAAAACCCAAATAAGATCCATAGATTACGCGTATATGAGTGATTTAACAAAAAGAAGCAATTTTACCCAATAAACCAGTAAAAGGAAATCTGTGTACTGCTCCAAGCTTATCAGAATTACTATTTTAATGTATTTTGGTGTAGATAGAGGAAGCTTATTTCCTTGAATATCAGAAACAATCTGAAATGCGTTAGTGTCACATTTTTCTACTATTGTTTCATATTATAATGGTGTCTCTGATGAAAAATAATACTGAGGTGATTATTATCATACCCCAAAAACACTCAATTCACTGACAACAGCTTGAAAAGCTAAAACTTCTGATGATAAATGAAAAACGAGGCACTGCAGATATTTCATTACTTCTCAAAAATGAATATTTCAGCTCCATATGCTTAAGAGCCATTCATTATTGAAAAAGTATACAGGCAAAACAAGAAAATAGCCAACTGTACCTGAAATTACTTTTCTTTTTTAAAAAAGACATTTTTTTAAAGTGCTTAAAACCACCATCAACTAAGTTATTAAAATTCAGAGATATCTGGATTATGGCAGGTATCACACAGACCTACACCATACAGGCCACAGCTACTCTGCAGTCCGGTTTAACCACTACAAGGATTTCAAACCTTGGTTTGTTGCAGTTCCATTCTTGATTTTTTCCTTCAGCAATGACAGCACATTTTGCACCTGCTCGAATATGACATCCACTCTTCTACCTCCCAATTGCGTCCAAAATGTCTTCATATCATCTGAAATGCAAATTACCATTTACAGCTCCTGAGAAGTCTAAAAACATGCCTAACTCCTAGTGGACTATCCAAAGGCTCCCACTCATTTAATTTGGAGGCACTTCTGAAAAAACAATCGGTAGAGCAGGATTCATTAAACCTCCAGAAGTCTATTCCTAAATCTAATCAAGAAAGTGAAACAGAAGTCAAGAGATGAACTGGAGTGGCTTCCAATGGTGCACAATGCTCCTTCAAGCAACTTTTTAAGCAGGTCACAAAGGGAGCTGTGGAAGCTTTTCTTCAAACACCAGCAAATGAGTCCCACTAAAAATTAATCACTGAAACTCACCAAAGTGACACAGGAGAATATTTTCAACTGAATGAACTGAATATTTTACTTGACAAAAGACATGGGGATTTTTTTTTTTTATAGCTGTAACCTTTGTTATCTGCATAGGCTGACTATCCTGTCCCATCATTAGTTTTGGTATGTTATATAGGGGAAAAAAACTTTCAAAATATTTTCAGATAAAAGCAGTTTGATGAATTTTGTTGAACAAGAGGTATCAGTTGAAATAATTAATACACCCCGTATATCATGCCTCCGTCTACTAGAAATATTTATAAAGAACATTTTGTTTAAAGAAATGTTTTTTAAGCTACTGGTTTAGAACCTTTGAGATGCTAAGCCCATTCATGAAGGCTCTTGTTAAAACTTTAGCTGTGCATCTTTGTCAAGAACTGTGAAAAGGAAATATGTTTCAGTGTGTCAAAAGATGATGGCAGAAGAAAGAACCAGCTCTTTCTCAGTTAACGTTGCTCTTCTTCAATGACCAAGCACAAAGGCATAACCAAATCTCTATTTCTAGAGGTGGAGTCCACTGTCACCACACTAGGTTTTACATTCCACTTTCAGACAGCAAATCTCTGTTGGCAAATGTCCTGGGATTACACCTTCCCAGCAGTCAAGAAATACTGCATTCTTGTCAGGCTCATAAAAAAACATTCCTTCATTTTTTGACTTAGTAGAGAATGTTGCCCAGGGTACCAGAAACCCAGTGGTGCTATGGCAGCATGGTTACTCTCAAAAGCACCATGACAGCAGTGAAAGAAGTAACAAACTTTTGTCACCACAACCCCTGCTGCTCGTGTCACCAGCAGCTAAGGGCATAATACTTAATATCAACAGGCAATGCTAAAAGTGCCTTGTCTTGTGAAATAGCTTGATTTGGCACCAACTCTCGACAAAATTTAACGATCTATTATATTAACAGAATTTTTTTTAAACATGTGGAAAGGTTAAAGTCCAATTACAAAAAAAGTCACAACAATTTTTGGAAACTTACACTACTGGTCCAAGAGACACCACCTGCCCTGTGCAATTCCCACCCTTTTGCTGTGCATGACAGTATTACAAATTGAAAATAACAAAAACTGTATTTAATATTTGGGTTTAAAATAAAATTTCAAAAATACATTCAATTTAAAATATGCATTCAGAACTTCTAGTAATAAGTTTCTCCGTTGCAGATTAAAACTGCTGTCCTTATTCATAACATGTTTTCAAATATTTCCATACATTGACTAAATCTAGATAGCACTGGTGGATGGATACTTCAGAGAACGGGTGACAGAACAGCTTCTTGTTTCTGGGTCCTCAGCCATAATAATGTGTAGGCCCTAGGGAAATAAAACACTCACCTTGGAAGTGCCTCCCCAGTTGTCATACTGGAGTGCCCCAAACTCCAGCAGCAAAAGCTTTGTTTAGCACGGAGAAGCAAAGATTACATTTGAAATTGATAGTATAATTTTCATTTCAAAAAAGACAGATGTCCACACCACTAACCTCTCCAGTGCTAATGCTGCTGTCACCAATCCCAGCCAGAAGGACAGGGAATGAGCAGACACCAGATACATCTACCTTGTCAGCATTCAGAACCATCTCTCCAGCTGATGGATCAGGGTGTGCACTGACATCTGGCTGGAGAGATTTTCTTTTCCCTTTATAGAATCCTAGTGACCACATATCTCTTTTTTTCCCAGCATTGTGCAGGGCAATGATGCTAGAGCAAGCAACAAACAGCCAAGGTCAGGGCTACTTACTCCAGCCACCAGATAAACAACACGGGTGCGTGTTTCCTGTAGTGCTGCTGACAAACCTCTCATACCATAAAAAGCAAAGGTATTGTCTTCTAGCTGCAATTTTCATATCAGAAACAGTGCCAAATCTACACTCCTCTCCTCTTTCCCTCCATAAATCCAAATTATAGTACCTTCAGTGCTCTCCTCCCTGGAACTGGTAAGGTTCTCCTCTTCAAAGAAGTCACAAAGCACTGCAAGACGTGCAGAATGGACAAGTGAGTAAGAGATCGGGTGAGAAACTAAAAATACTTGTAGCTACTCAGCTTTTCCAAATTTATACAAGTAAATACTACAGTGGGTATCAGGAAGAGCACTATGGGAGAATATGGTGTGTTGAAATAGTCATTCCCCTTCCAAATAGTCATCCCATGCCTTGTCAAGATCTAGCTGAGGAACACTCAAACAAGCAATGTGAGGAAGTTTTTTTACTTAGGTAATTTCTTACTGTCCTTCAAGCATGAAGCTGTCACAAGATGACCCAAACTTTTCAGCATTCAGATGAGCCTACAGATGAACCCCCCTGCCAATGAACTCACAGTTGTTTTTTTTTTCCCAAATTGATGTGCTCAGTACAGCAATACTATAACTCAATCAATGTATTTAAGGGAAAAAAAGAAAAGCTGTTTTTAGATAAATAAATTACTGAATCTGTTTCTTGACAAATGCAAGATACCCTTCACTGCAAGAATACTAAGAAGTAAGACAGCACTTTTCAACCACATTGAAGATTCCAAATTTTTATCTCCATGAATCACAAAATCAAATGGGTTGGAAAAGACCTCGGAGATCATCCGGTCCAACCTATGACCGAGCTGCAGGATGCCAACTAGACCATGGCTCTGAGTGCCACATCCAGTCTTGCCTTAAACCCTGCAGGGACGGTGACTCCACCACCTCCGTGGGCAGCCCATAAAGACACAGACAGCGTAAAACATGCCTTATTTACGTTAGCTACTTCATCTTTTCGATGCTGTAACTGAAAAAAATAAATCAACCCAGACCTTGCCAAGCATTCTGGACATTTCATTTAGTTGAACGGGAAAATAGGTTAAGACAGCTGATTCCTAAAAATGTTTCTTACGAGACTAAAGGTTGCCCAAAGCATGCATATATATATATA
>VZRH01003383.1:113913-129855 GCA_013397555.1 Urocynchramus pylzowi | reverse complement strand
GCCCCATCCCTGGTAGTGCCCAAGGCCAGGTTGGACAATCTGGGACAGTGGGAGGTGTCCCTGCCCTTGGCAGGGGGTGGAACTGAATGAACTTTAAGGTCCCTTCCAACCCAAACAATCCTGGAATTCTATAATTCTATAATGCTGGCAGTTTTCTGCAGCATCTGTTGATATCTGACCTAATCTGTGTGTAATTTTGCAAATGTGCATTTACCCGAGTGTGGGAGCAACCCCTCTGCCTTTGTCAGGAGCCAGCCCAGCCTTCTGCTCCTCCGGGGATAATTCTGCCATTCCTGAACCGTCCCCTGCAGGGAGCCACCGCTTCCCTTCCCACCCACCCCACTGGAAAAGCCACATCCAGAATTTCAGAGCACCAGGATTTGCTTGGGAAGTTAAAGGCCCCCAGAGCCCTGAGCAACCCCATCCAGCGTTAAATATCCCAACTTTTGACAACCAATATCCACTGTCCTGCCCCCAAACTAATTAATTTTATGCATGATTGAGTTGAACACCATCGTTTAGCTCTGTCTGCTGGCAGAGGCTTTGAAGTGCAAACCGATTATGCAGGGAACAAGCTGGGAGCTGGTTAATAAGTCCCAGCAAAGTGTGCACTGCTGGGAGCCTGTGTGAGGTTCCGTGTAGGATTTTATTGTTGTTTTGTCTTGGACTTCAGCTTGGAGTGGAGCAGCAGCAGAGTCTGTCAGCAGAGAGAGAGAGAGCAGCAATGGCACTGCTGGGAAATGTTTAAAGCTCCCTGAGTGTTAATGAGCAGGAGCTGACTCTGCTGCCTCTGAAAATCTCATCCTTGCCCTCATTTGCCTGGTTTTGCCTGGTTTCAGGCAGGCTGGGAGGGACCCAGAGGGAGCAGCTCCATTCTGCTCCGTGGGGCTGGCTGGAGGGAGGGAGGGAGTGCAGCCCTCAAGGCCCTGCAGGCTCAGAGTGGTGCAGATTTAAATCCTGTTAAATTCTGGACGCTGCTTTGGGGTGCTCCAAAATCCTGGTGCCCATGGTTGTCTCTGCTAAAGGCCCTTCCCCTGTTCCTCAAGAGCTGTTCCTTCCTTTTTTAATACATCCAGGTGGGAAAAGAGTTCTTTAATTGCATTTAAATGGCCTTTCATTACCTTTTATCCACTTCTGCAGGAAAACTGGCCTGTAAGCATCCACTGAGCTCCAGCACGAGTGCCAAGAGCAGAGTTTTGCCAATGGGCAGCCAAATTCCAGAGATTGGGTTCTCCAAGGGCTCTCCANGGAGGGGGCACGGGCGGTTTGGGGGGCACTGACAGGATTGGGGCAGAGTTGGGGTCTGGGAGTGCTCTGGGGAGGGGGCACGGGCAGTTTGGGGTCTGGCAGTGGATGAGGAGGGGGGCACAGGCAGTGGTGGAGTCCAGGCAGTGTTTGAGGGGGGCACAGGCAGCTTTGGCACTTTTAGAGTATTTTAAATTTGTTTTGGTGAGGGATTTCCCACAGACACAAAGTTCAAACAGAGCTGCAAAAAGCTTTGTAAACTCAATGAAGATACCAACCAGGAAACTTCAGCAAAGGCTTTAAACGAGCCATTTCTGCTGCTCTGCTGATTAATTTCCTCCTGATTTTCTAGTTCACTAATGGGGAATGACCTCAGAAGGGATGGGGAGGGGGCACCCCTTGTGCCTGAGGTCACGCTCAGGTGGGCTCAGAACTCGCTGCCCGAGGGGTCTGTGCCAGCCAGGGGTGTCACATCAGGGCCAGTGTCTGTCACTGCTGCCACCCTGACAATCACAGGGGCCAGCACGTGGCCAGGTCTCTGTAAAATGCTTTAATTTGGGGGTTTTTATTCATTGAGCCATTCACAGCCTTCAGGGGACAGAGTGACTTTCCCTCTTGGGAAAAAGTGACATTTCCCTCTTGGGAAAAGGTGACATTTCCCTCAGCAGGGCCACGAGCAAAGCTGTCCCAGCCACTGGCTCTGCCCCCACCCCTCTCCCCATCTGCTCCAGCCCAGCTCCCAGCCCCACCTGTGTCTGATGCCACCAGAGTGGGGATTTTGGGATCAATGGGGCTCACTGATGTCTCTGAAGCTGCTTTTCCCTGGCCAGACCCCAGTGAGTGAGACCCAGGTCTTTGTCCCCACCCTTCCTGCCATGACATCCTTCTGGTCACACAAGAACAGCCAGACATTTTGGAACTGGTTGGGAAATTTTCACCAGTTTAAAAACGAGGTTTTTACAACCTTTTTTTTTTTTTTTTTGGTGGGGATGGGTTTATTCCTGACATGTGAAATGTCTGGATTTTTTCCCCCTGTTTCTGGCAGGATTTCTGCACTTTGAGAATATTCATCTTGCTGACTTTCCTCAAGCTGTTTTTATTCCTACCACCACTCTACCCATATATTGCTTTTTTTCCCCCTGCTCCCTGTTCAGACTAAGACAAGAATAATCTCTTCCATGCCCCAGACTATGAGGAGACTGGCTTGGCTTATTTTTGTGGCTGGCTGGGCACGATATGCAGATGCTGCCCTGATGTGTGCAGCAACCGTGCCCACAAAATGCCAGGTTGATTTTGTTCTTTTCCCCCTTTTTTTCTGAAGGTTCTGACAGAGCCCATGGCTGCAGGAGGACAGAGCAACGAGGAGCAGCAACATGAGCATTATTTGGAGCTTTCCAGGGGTGTTTCTCATGTGGGGTTTAATCTGGTGTGTCTGAGCCCAGTGTGTGCCCCAGGAGTGACTCCAGGCCTGGCCCTGCATCCTGCAGAGCCCCCTTGGCTTTGGGAGGGGAGCTGATGGTTTTGGCTGGTTGGAACTTCTGATAAACGCTGGCACATCTGATTTATTGTCTGACTCTGTTCCCAAGGAGACCACAAATGGAGCAGCCTGAGATAAGCTGCTTATAACCTAAAGGTGAATGCCTTAAAATATCAGTGAGTGAGATATTTTTCTCTCTCCCTGTTGATAGTGAGCTCCTGCTTCCCCCTGCTATCTTTATTTCCCTGCTATCAGAGAATTAAACCCTCTGTCTTCTGCTGGGGAGCCTTTCTGTCCTCACAGTTGGCTGAGGTTCTAAATCCAGCTGGGTTTCCTGTTATCATTCCTGATGCAGATTTGCTGAGCACAATGCTGCTGTCTCTTACTCCATGGCCTGGTTCAGCTCAGCTCTGGAAATGCTGGATCTGCTCAGCTTTGGAGGATCCTGGGTTTGTTGTAGATTTTTATGGATATTTTGAGGGGCTGTATCCTGCTGCTGTCTATTACTCTGTGGCCTGGTTTAGCTCAGCTCTGGAAATGCTGGATCTGCTCAGCTTTGGAGGATCCTGGGTTTGTTGTAGATTTTTATGGATATTTTGCTAGAAGCTGTATCCTGTTGGTGTCTCTTACTCTGTGGCCTGGGTTAGCTCAGCTCTGGAACTGCTGGATCTGCACAGGTTTGGAGGAGCCTGGGATTGTTGTAGGTTTTGATGGATATTTTGCTAGACGCTGTATCCTGCTGGGGTCTCTTACTCCATGGCCTGGTTCAGCTCAGCTCCAGAAATGCTGGATCTGCCCAGGTTTGGAGGAACCTGCGTTTGTTGTAGGTTTTTAATGGATATTTTGAGGAGCTGTGTCCTGCTGCTGTCTCTTACTCCATGGCCTGGTTCAGCTCAGCTCTGGAAACTCTGGATGTGCACAGGTTTGGAGGACCCTGGGTTTGTTGTAGGTTTTTATGGATATTTTGCTAGAAGCTGTATCCTGCTGGTGTCTCTTACTCTGTGGCCTGGTTCAGCTCAGCTCTGGAACTGCTGGATCTGCACAGGTTTGGAGGAACCTGCGTTTGTTGTAGGTTTTTAATGGATATTTTGAGGAGCTGTGTCCTGCTGCTGTCTCTTACTCCGTGGCAGCTCCTGGGCAGAGATCTGGAGCTGGAGGTCCAGGATCCCCATGGAATGGGTTCAGGTGTGGGGGTGCTGCACCCCCAGCCCCTTTTTGGGGGCTTCCCCCTCCTCCTGCCTTGGGTAGGTGGAGGTGTCCTGCTCACTCTGTGGCACCACCAGCTGCAGAATGGGTTTGGGCTGGAAAAGACCTTAAAAATCATCTCATCCCACCCCTGCCACAGCCAGGGACACCTCCAATGCCAAAGCCATCAGTGCCCAGCTCTGAGCCCCTGGCAGGAGCAGGAGGTGTTATCAGAGCACCTGATGCCTTCCAGGAGCTCCTGGTTCTGAAATCCTGTGGGTTTTGAGGCTGCCTTGCAGCTCAGTTTGCTGGGAAGGGTTTTGTGCTCTCAGGGGGTGCAAAGGAAAGCAGCAATTCAGGCTCATGCATCACTGGCATGTTTGTATCAAATCAAAATTCGATCCAGTTAATAAAGTAAAAAGGGTTCTTATCAAGGCCAGTGCCAGCTGCTTTTAAGCAGTTTTTAAATTTTGATTTCCCATAAGGACTGGAATTAAAAAATTGGACATATTCTGCTGAATAAAGACTTCCTGCCACTTAGGAATGCTGCCTTCTGCTAGCAAGAGAGAGGAAAAAAAAAAAATGTATTCATCTGAATTTTAAATTCTCAGCTACAAAGAAAGCAATTTGGACTCTGGGTAAAATTTGAAGCAGGGTAAAATCCACTTTACAGAGTAAAATTCACATCCAACCTGGGGTCCAAGAAAGAATGGAGCAACATTGTGGAAAGTCTTGTGGTGGGCTTTGCACAAGAGCAGATTGCTTCATTTTTCCCCAACATTTTAGGCTCTCATCAAACATGAGACTGAATCTGCAGGAGCTTTCACAACCACCCCTCAGCTGGGACTGTGCCATTCCATCTGCATTTTTAACCAAATAATTCTCTGATCCTGCTGGCTTTGGGGAGCACCCTGGGAGAAAAATTATTGCAGCTTTGGTGATGTGGGGGTCCAAAACCCTCCACTGCTCTGTGCCCACCTGCAAGAGAACCAACAAATTGCTCAAAGCTCTAAAGAGATTAAAATAATTTAATAATTGTAAGGATTTCGTGGTTAGCAGAGTAGCTGGACACGCACTTTTGATTGAATATATGGGGTTTGGAGGTGCATCCTTAGCCCTGGTTTGGGAATAGATCCCTTCTGTGCTGTCTCCAAGTGCTTTGGGGTGTTTTTTCTGCTGTTTTTAACGTGCCCAAGGAGGGCTGGCACTGCTCACATCCGAGGCAGCCTGTGGCACACGAGCTCCTCGCTCTTCCCTGCCAGCCTTGCTGGAGGAGCTTTCTGGGTGCATTCTGCAAGCACAGCAGGAATCACAGAGCAGACTCGTTCCTCTCGAAGCCTGGCCAGCCTCAGAATTAAATCTGTGCTTTTTTTAAATGGAATAAATTGGTGGTGAAGGAACAGCTCTGGTGAAACCCCCAAAACAAAAGGGGTGGGAGCTTTGTACCCTTGTGGTTTGGCCCTAAAACCCCTCTGCTGCCTGGCCAGTCTGTTGCTGGAGTGTGGTGTTGGCTCTGAGAGCAAGACAGATGATGAGGCAAAATCAGGTGAATCTCTTTAAAAATTAACTCTTATTACCTTGCCTTTGTGTCAGGAGCTGTCGGATGTGCACAGCAGAACCAGGACCAGCTCTTCTTTGGGGAAACTGGGGTGAGGGCCCCAGAACACCTGCATTTCTGGTGTTATCTCCTGTTCTAGTGGAAATTTCCCCTTCCAAAGCAGGCCATATGCTGGAGAGGGATGAACTAATCAGCTTCTGCCGTGGCACAGCAGGGAGGGATCCCAGCGTGGCTGCAACGCCGGCTTCGTTTTAATTAGCACTTCCCTCCAGGAAAGAAGTGCAGGCACGGAAATGCAAGAGATCAGGACTTTTTTCCCCTCAGCTCGGCCTCCTGTGAGGCTGCACAAAGCTGTCCCCAGGCTGCCATGCAGATGGCAGTGCTGCAGAGTGCTCTGGGGCTCATTTCCCCCGTTGCCATCACCCCGAGCCGTCGAGCTGGCAGCGCTCAGGTGGCATCACGAGTGAGGCACCAGAGATTTGAGTTGGCTTGTGTTTGACCAGCTTTGCTCCCTCTTGGCTTTTTGGTTTTTTTTTTTTTCCCCTCCTTGTTGCTGTCCAAGATGTGATCCCTGCTTTCTAATGAGAAATCAATAGTGCAGCTCTCTGGGCTGAGCTGGTGTCACACGGGCGAGGTGACAAGGGACACTGCAGACAGCAGAGCAGCTGGAACGTCCCTCTGGCTAAACCTCTGCCTGGAAATGCTGGGGCTCCTTGGGACAACAGCGTGGTTGATGTTTCCTCTGTTGAGAAGATGGAATTTTGGGTGGTGCATCAACAGCTTGGAGTTACTTCCAGAGGAGATGCTCAGGGCAGCTTCGCTCCCCGGCTGTTCCTGTGTCCTGCATGAGCTGAAACCACAGCTCAGCTCTAGAAATGCTCTCTCTGCACAGCTTTGGAGTAACCTGGCTTTGGTGTAGGATTTTAATGGATATTTTGCTAGAGGCTGTATCCTTTGTGTGTGCCAGAGCAAGAGGAAGAACTAACAAGGCAGCTGACATCCGAAAGTGCTGGGAAATGGAAGGATCCTTGATTTAGGTATGAGGTGGTTTGAGCTTGAGATGATCTTTAGGGTCCCTTCCAAACCTTGCTGTGATCCCGTGGCTGAGTCTGTGTGCTGGAAGATCTGCCTCCTCACAGAAATTCCTGCTGGAACAGAGAGAAGGGATCCACAGCTGCAGGGACGGGCACGGCCCCGCTGTCTCTTGGGGTGTTGGAGCTCAGGAGTCTCCCCTTGAGGCTTCACCTCTGATCTCTGACACTCCCTGCTGCCTTTCCTGCCCCCCTTGGCTGCCTTGTTTTTTTCAGAGCAGCTCCTCTGTTTTCACAGCAGCTCCCTCGAGCCTCCAAGTCCCCGTGCTCAGCTCCTTGCACAACAGCACGGCGGTGGCTGCTGCGCTGGGCTGGCCTGGGACACTCCCTAAACACAAATAACAGCACACAAAGGTTGTTTACTCGGCACCCAGGCTGCTCCTGGGGTCTGCTTTCAGCAGCCACACACGCTGCAAAGGGAACCAAAGGTGCATCAAGCACCTCTCATTACAAACTCGTTGGAATAAATGAGAATAAACGCTTTGGAATAAATGCCATTTCACTCCTCTCTCCAAAGAGAGAGGGAGCTGAAAATAAAAGATAACTCAGTGATTTCTGTCTCTCATGGTAGGGCTCTTCCTCAGATTCAAAGCCTGGGACTGCAGGTTCTGTGCCAGGAGTGGGGACCCATCTGTCATCTGCTGGGAGTGGCTGAGCTGCATTCCAGGCTGTGGGAGAAGAGCCTGGCTGGGTGGTCACTGGTGGGTTTGTGGTGATGGAGATCTCACTGTGAACTTCTTCATCCCAGGGTGATCCCTGATGGGTTTGTGGTGATGGAGATCACAGTCTGAACTTCATCCCAAGGTGATCACCAGATCAGTTTGTGCTCATAGAGATCTCACTGTGAGCTTCATCCCAAGGTGATGACTGATGGGTTTGTGCTGGTAGAGATCACACTGTGAACGTCTTCATCCCAGGGTGACCACACATGGCTTTGTGCTGATTGATGGAGATCTCACTGTGAACTTCTTCATCCCAGGGTGATCCCTGATGGGTTTGTGGTGATGGAGATCACAGTCTGAACTTCATCCCAAGGTGATCACCAGATCAGTTTGTGCTCATAGAGATCTCACTGTGAGCTTCATCCCAAGGTGATGACTGATGGGTTTGTGCTGGTAGAGATCACACTGTGAACTTCTTCATCCCAGGGTGATCACAGATCAGTTTGTGCTCACAGAGATCACACTCTGACCTCCATCCCAGGGTGATCACAGATCAGTTTGTGCTGATGGAGATCACACTGAATTTCATGCCAGGGTGGTGCCTCAGCACTGCCTGGCCACTCTCTGCCTGCTTGGCAGCTGCTCTGCAGCCTGCACTTGGTTGCAGTTCAGTGGCAGGAGAATTCTTAGCTGTTTGTCATTGTAAAGCACTCTGGGATGAGTGGTGGTACATAAATGTGAGGTTGTGATGAGGCTTTAGGCTGTGCTGGAATAAGGAAGAGGATTTAAATGGGCTTTTTCTCCCACTAAGTCTTATTTAATATGGAGGGGTCTCAATTTGTCATTGTCTTGCTCTGAGTTTCCCCTACCCTTCCAGCTGATTTTGTGCACTGCAGGGAGGAAAATGGTTTGCTATCAGTAACAGTGGTCACACAGCTCCCTGTGACTCAAAAACCAAACTGGAGTTAGTGATCATCAGTGCCTTTTGGAGTCCCAGCTCCAACTGTTCTCTTCCAAACAAGTCTGTGACCCTGAACCTACAAGTCTGTGTTGCACAAGATGTTAAGAACTGCTGGGCTGAGGTCTGGGGTGGCCCAGGAGATGCAGCCCATGGGCACAGGGGGATGGGCTCCTGCAGAGCTCTCGGTGCCAGGACACTCCAGAGCCTTGCAGAAACCCTGACTTGGAGTCTAAAATTTGGGACCTTTTGCCTGGTGTTCAGTCCCTCCTAAAGGAACCCACATCTGATTAGAGGCACTTTAATTGCTCTGTGCCTTGGGTGCCTCGATGAGCAGAAGGAAAAGCCTTAGGACACAGTTCTTGTTTTTCAGCCTTGTGATTCAGGGGCAAAGATCCAATTTCCCTGGAAATCCTCACCAGAAGGAGCAGCACCTGCCCAGATCCTGCTGGATCACAGGTCTGTCACTGAGTCCTGCTGGTGGATCCATCCTGGCTATCTCCATGTCTGTCCTGGTGGGGTTTTATACACAGCCACCCCTCCAAGTATCCACAGCAGATTCCAGGGCTGTGCCACAGCACCGACACCTTTGATGTGCCAAAAACCAGAGAGAAAACAAAGCAGAGACCTGAGCTGTTTGTTACAAACACAGCTTTGGGTGGGGTGAAGGACCTGGGAGTGTTTCTGACCTGGTTTTGTGCCAGTTTGGGGTTAAATCTGTCCATAACCGTGGTGATCCTTGGAAACTCAACCCCAAACTTTGGGGCTCTGTGAACGAGCTGCTGTGGCTTTAACACAAACTGCTCAGTCAGTTCTTTTTTTAATTTCAGACAGAAAGGAGCAGCCCTGGACATGATTGATTACCTTGGTGACGTTCATGACAGCTGGGGCAATAGGGGATGTTTGCATACTTTGTATATAATACCTACAACTTCTTTATTGTCAACAAGAAAGGACTGAACTCCTTCAAAAGCCGCCTCATTCTTAATTTCCAGCTGATGAGGTGAACTGCTTTAATTACACAGGCCTGTTTGAGCGAGTTCATGGTAGAACTTCCAGTTCTGTGTGTACAGATGGGGAGCAAAAAAACCAGAATTATGGACTTGGTGGGGAGGAATTCATCCTCTGCTTCCCTGTGGAGAGGAGCTGCTGACTCAGAATGGTGAAGGTTACAAATGACAAGTGCTGGAGAGGCAACAGGCACAATTAGGTTTGAACTATTGTGGTGCTTATGCAAAAACAATCAGATTTATTTTTAGCTCATGAATTCTGCTGGAAAAAGTTTTTTTTTGAGGTGTCACCTTGGCGGCTTGATGCTGTAGTGATCACAGAAACCTGGCAAAAATTGGGATATTGAGTTGTAGAAGGGTTAACTGAGACTGAAAAACTGTCAGGTTTGTCAGCCTAAAGTGATTCTATTTTTGGGTTGTCTAAAACAAATTAATAACACTAAAACCCTAATTATTCTAGTCTTTTAATCCAAGATGCTATTTCATTGTTTTGATTATCTGATATCATTACACATCCATATTTATGACAGCCCTGAAGACTCCAGAGTCCAAAGCTTTTATTTCCTGGGCAGACACAACACAGGAATTCAAAACAAGACACACACATACAAATATACACCAATATACATTTAAACAGTGCAGAAGAGGTAGTACCATTAATTAAGAAATATATAACAAGCAGTAAAAATACTGAGACAATTCAGATCTGTCTTCATTGCATCCCTTTCAAGTATCACAAGAGGCTACAGAGTGATTTATTCAGCATCTATCCAAATTTAAAAGTGTCCTCTATTCTCTGATATGATTTTATATGGAATTTTTTATTGGTGGCCTTCAGGTGAGTAGCTGAAGGGGACAGCACTTAGTTCAGAAATTAAACATCATGGTTTGTTAACAACTCAGAAAATGAGCTTTGAATTCATTACCTACAGGAACCAGATTGTCTGTGCAGCTCAGGATGGAAAATTAGGCATAAACCAAATATTTAATTTTTATAATTTTTTTTTTGCTTTCTCTAAAAAGACCCAATTTCATGACTGAGTTTTGTTTTGGAGAGGGAATTATATATATATATGAAGGTGGATGGGTTTTATTGCTGCCCTGAAGAAAAACTCCAGTGTAGCCTTGAAGTTCTACTAAGAAACTGCAGAATTTAGGTTTCATCAGGGAGAAAAAACATGAACTTGATCTCTGTGGAGACAGAACCCTGAAAGTCCTGAAAAATAAAGATGGAAATGCTCTAAGAGAAAGCTGCAAAGAGCAGGAGATCCCAGAGCCAGAGCAGCAAACTTGGAGGCAGTTCTGAGCACAGAGCTGAGCCCTGCCAGATTATTCCTGAAAATTCTTTTGAACTGAGAGCAGCTGAGAGGTTTTGCTCTGTGAAAAGTGCTTTAGGGAAGAAGAAAAGGATTATCAGCTGTAGAGGGTTAAGAATAAAAAGCAAAATAGAGCTCAGTAAATGCACTTTGTGTTGGCATTTCCAAGGTGTATCTCTGCTCAGGCAGATTCAAGAGTCCAGGGAAGGTTACAGGGGAAGAGCAAGAAGAATTCCATTTTTTTGCATTTTTTTTTTCAGATTTCCTGGATTGTTTTTCTTGTTGTTTAAGCTCTGATGGGCCACCAGGTGAAATGAAATAAATCCAAAGCAAACAGCCAGGCCACCAGGGGAGGGAAGATCCTGCACATTTATCTGATGTGCTCCTCCTCAGAGGTGCAGGACGTGTCTTCTTCTGTGCTTTCCTCCAGATCTGGCAGGTTGCCCCACAGCAACACATTCACACCTGGTGGGAAGGAGACAAAGGAGGGGGGGAAAAAAGAGATATTTTTGGATTGTGACCTTATTTTTAAGTTGCACAACTGTCTATTTTGAGAGAAAATAATCCCTGCAAAACCCAGGAAGTCACGTTCATGATGAATAAACCTATTTTCTATCTTCCTTCAAAGTGATCTTGGGAGTGTTGTTGTTTATTTTTTTTCCAGCCCAATTCAGATGATAAATATTTATATAACCAATTATATAAATATAATAGAACAGAATATTATTTCTGTTAAGTTAACAAGTTAAGAAGAAGAAAGTTGAAAGTATTAGGGTTTAAGATATAGAAAAAATAAAAGTAATTGCAAAGGTAAACAAGAAGTTTATAATACAGTACTGTAAGTTTGTGTGTTATATCATGATTAGTTAAGAAAACTTACATTCTAGCATGTCTATAAGACAAAATATTTAAAAATTAAGTTAAAAACATAAATATTTTTGCTAGCAGTATTTTATTAGTTAATCAATCTTTAAAAAGTCTTGTAACTAAGGATCTTGTAACCTTCTGAACCACGCAGTAAAGATGTAAACCAAACTCACCCTTCCTGTCTATGTAAAAAATAAGCAAAATAAATTGCATAATCTAAAAATGTCCCACCTCTAACTCATTCAAAATTCCTTCAAAAATCCCCACACCCCAGGAAAGCCATCCCCCACTACAAATAAACCTGTGTTTATACTGGTAGTGGCCTTGCTGCAGAAAACCCTGACTTCTGTCCACAGAGGGGGAGGTGCAGAGCGACTTACACTGAAATTTTCACTCACAGCTGCCTCCCCCCGAGTGGATTTCTGGATTGGCAACACTTCCTCCATGTGCCAGCCTCCCTCCATATGCTTGGATAAATTGGGATGCCTGGTTAGCATGAGGAAGGTGTGTCCATCACCTCCTTGGTCTGAGAGGAAGGTGTGCTCATCATCTCCATGGTTTTTGAGGAAGGTGTGCTCATCACCTCCCTGGTTTGAGAGAAGGGAAGGTGTGCTCATCACCTCCCTGGTCTGAGAGGAGGGAAGGTGTGCTCATCACCTCCCTGGTCTGAGAGAAGGGAAGGTGTGCTCATCATCTCCCTGGTCTGAGAGAAGGGAAGGTGTGCTCATCACCTCCCTGGTCTGAGAGGAGGGAAGGTGTGCTCATCACCTCCCTGGTTTTTGAGGAAGGTGTGCTCATCACCTCCCTGGTCTGAGAGGAGGGAAGGTGTGCTCATCATCTCTCTGGTTTGAGAGAAGGGAAGGTGTGCTCATCACCTTCCTGGTTTGAGAGAAGGGAAGGTGTGCTCATCATCTCCTGGGTTTGAGAGGAAGGGAAGGTGTGCTCATCACCTCCCTGGTCTGAGAGAAGGGAAGATCTGTTTGTTCATCACCCCCCTGCTTTGGGAGGAAGGTGTTCTCATCACCTCCCTGGTTTGCAGAGGAAGGGAAGTTCTCCTCTTTCTCCTCATCCAGAGGAGGCAGCGAGGCTGGTGATGGGTTTGGAACACAAACCCTGTGAGGAACACCTGAGGGAGCTGGGGGTGTTTATCCTGGAGAAAAGGAGGCTCAGGGGTGCCCTCATCACTCTCCACACCCCCTGAAAGGTGCCTGTGCTCAGCTGGGGCTGGGCTCTGTCTCCAGGAACTGACAGAACCAGACGACACAGCCTCAAGCTGCACCAAGGGAAATTTAGGTTGGATGTCAGGAAAAAGTTTTCCACAGAAAGAGTGATAAAGTTGTGGAATGGCTGCCCAGGGAGGTGGTGGAGTCACCATCCCTGGGGGTGTTTAACCAGCCTGGATGGGCACTGGGTGCCAGGGTTTAGCTGAGGTGCTGGGGCTGGGCTGGACTCGATGGTCTGGAAGGTCTCTCCCAGCCTGGTGATTCTGTGATTCTGTGAATTCTGTGATGGGGGATGAGGATTTTAGGGAAAGGGAAGGAAACCAAGGTGTCCCTCACCAGAAGGGTCCAGCCTGTTGATGCCAAACACTGCCTGGCTGTGGAACATCCAGAGGTGGCCGTTGTTGCAGGACAGCAGGCAGGGCTTGCAGGGACAGATCACATGGTAGCCAACGACGTTCCCACTGGAAAGGCAAGGGAAAGAGTGAGCCTGGGGAAAAGGGGGATCTTGGTGGCTTTTCCCAGCTCCAATTAAATAGCCCCAGTGCCAGAGCATTATGTAATGCTGGTGTTTTGATAGGGTTAAGGGAACGGGGTGAAACAAGTATCTTAAATATTTAGGGAACATCTGTTGGGAGTTACAGAATATCTGAGCTTTAGATCTTTGGCACACAGAGAAGCGTTTAGTAACCTAAATTGTGTAACCCAGATTAGTTCACATACCAACAAATGCTGGTGGATTTCTTTATTTGTTTTCCTTTGGAAGGCCAGTGATCCCAACCAGCAGAGAAGTTCCTCACACCCAAAATCCATCTGTACACAAGCACTGTGCACAGGAGGCTACCAGCAGCAGGTAGCTGGTAATTATGGAATGAACTGAGAATTATGGAAGGGTTTGGCTTGGAAAGGACCTTAAATCTCATCCAGTTCCACCCCCTGCCATGGGCAGGGATGTCTTCCACTGTCCCAGGGTGCTCCAACCTGGCCTTGGACACTTCAGGGATGGGGATGGGGCAGCCACAGTTTCTCTGGGCCAATTATTGACCCTTATCAACTCTCCTAGACTGAAACCATACCAACCATTTATCCATTTTCATGTGCTCTGATGAGATATTTCTGTTTCTCTACTTCTGTTTAAAAACCAAAATATCGTGTCCCTGTCACAAACCCCCCCAGTCAAAAATCTTGATGAGGGAGCTGAAAGAATTCTCTCAGATAACTGTGAGCAGTTTGAGAGTTGTTGTTTTCACCCTTAAATATCAGGCATTAATAAGGAGGATAAAAGAACTCCAAGAACTTCAGCGACAGCAGGTTCCATCTGCTCCCAACAACCCGATCTGCCAAGAGGATGTTCTATTAATTAGAGTATGAGTAACTGCTTCTTGCTGGGGCCTTATTCCCAGAGAAATCTCAGTGTTGAGGCACACATTTCATCGGGCAGGTGGCACACAAGCTTTCAGGAGACTCAGCCTCCTGAAAATATTGTCCCATTTCCACTGGGGACTCACAGAAATACCCTGGCAGCCTTGCCCAGGCTGAGTTTCTCCCCAGCAGCATTACATTTGCAGCAGGGAAGGAAGGCAAGCTGTTCCTTCAGCCCGTGACTCCTGAGCTGCGGGAGGTGACAGCGAGGAGGGGACACGGGGCTGGGACACGTCAGTGCCACCGGTTGTGAGCTCACCACTTCAAACAGGCGATGTTCTTCAGCTTGCACTTGCAGATCTCAGTGAAGTAGCAGCTCCCGATGAAATCGACAGTTCTGGAGGAAGGAAATGTACACAAGTTTGGATTTGTGGTGATCGCAGCCTCAGTGGCACAGCAACACCGGGCTCAAGTCACAACAGAGTGATGCTGCCATCGGTCCTGGCTGGTTCAAACAGCACAATTCTATTTTCCTTTTGACTCTCAGCCCCACTCATATGGAAACTTAAATAAGAGACCCACGTGACATTGCATGAGTATCAAAAATCCTCTTAAAATAGCCCAGAAAAGCAGAGTTTGCCTTGGTGCTCAGTGTGGCACTGTCAGTCAGAGCCCTGATCAGGGACACTGCTGCCAAATCCCAGCTCAGAAACAGAACAATACCTCAGAGGCTGGGATGTTTAAACCCAAACCTTTGATTCCTTATCTCCTCTCCAACCCATACTTTCTGATTACCATGTCATTTCACAACCTGATTTCCTTACTATTCAAATCTGGCTATGGGAAAGCAGCGCTGAGCCGAACCGGGGGAGAGTCCTGGCAGCAGTGACAGATCAGGTTTGTTCTGTTTGCGGGTCTTTATTTCAAATTCTAATCTTCGCTTCGGGAAGGAGCGGGAGGAGCTTCCCGTGGCTGCTGAGCCTGTGTCATCCCTAGGGATGGATTAAATTGGAGTTTGGATTTGCCCTGCACGGGGACACCCTCGCTTTTTGCCGTCCTGCCGTGGATTCCCGGGGGATGGAGATGAAGGAATGGGGTGATCCGTGTTCTGCGGGGCCGTTCTCCCGGTGACAGCGGAGTTTGCAGTGATGCCGTGTCCCCCGGTGGGACCCACCCTTTCCGCCCTTCCCGGCGCTTACCCCGAGGGCGGGATGTCGGTGGAGTAGAGGTCGGTGTCGGTGTCCGCCAGCAGCACCGCCTGCATCCCCCGCGAGCTCAGCACCTGCCGGCAGAACCGGCAGCACAGCACGCTCACGCACCGGTCCGCGAAGGTGCAGCCGCTGGAGGACATGGCGGGAGGGACCCCGGGCCGGGCCGGGCCGGTCCCGATCCTGATCCCGATGCTGATCCGGCCCCGGTCCCGGTCCCGGTCCCGGTCCTGATCCCGGTCCTGATCAGGTCCTGATCCGGTCCCGGTCCTGATCCCGGTCCTGATCCAGTCCCGATCCCGGTCCCGTCCTGATCCCGATCTCGGTCCCGATCCCGATCCCGGTCCCGGTCCCGATCCCGATCCCGATCCCGATCCGGTCCCTGTCCGGTCCCGTCCGGCGCCAACGGCCACGCTCCCACCTGTCAGTTTGAATTCCCGACCGCGCCCTCCCATTGGGCGCCGCAGGCCACGCCCACCCCATTGAAAAATTCGGTGGCACCACCCCTCCCGCCTAACTATTGGTGAAAAGGCGCGCCGTGCCTCACTTCTATTGGTCATATCTGCTGTCACTCACAGTCTTGTCCCGCCCTTGCGCCGCTCTCTGCCGGCGGGGCGGTGCCACGGGCGCCAAGCGGCGGGAAGAGGGGGCGGGCTCATCTTGGGGACGGCCATGTCTGATTGGTTAAGACGCCCGTCGCTCATACGCAGCGCTCCACGCCCATTGGCCGAGGCGCTGGGCGGGGCGGGGCGGCGGCGGGCCGGTGCGGGGGACCGGGCGGCG
>VZRH01003383.1:83308-113269 GCA_013397555.1 Urocynchramus pylzowi | reverse complement strand
CCCCGACTCAACCCCAAATTCTCCCCTGGGACCTGCACCCCAAAGGAGCCCCAAATTCTCCCCCGGGACCTGCACCTCAAATGAACCCCAAATTCTCCCCCAGGACCTGCACCCCGACTCAACCCCAAATTCTCTCCCAGGACCTGCACCCCTAATCAACCCCAAATTCTCCCCCGGGACCTGCACCTCAAATGAACCCCAAATTCTCCCCCAGGACCTGCACCCCGACTCAACCCCAAATTCTCTCCCAGGACCTGCACCCCTAATCAACCCCAAATTCTCCCCCGGGACCTGCACCCCGAATCAACCCCAAATTTTCTCCAGGGACCTGCACCCCAAAGGAGCTCCGTAACCCCCGGGAGCCGCTTCCCAAATGAACCCCAAATTCTCTCCTGGCACCTGCACCCCAAATGAACCTCAGCTCCCACGGGAGCCACATCCCAAAGGAGCCCCTGCTCCCCAAACCATCCCCTATTCCCCCAGGAGCCGCACCCCAAATCACTCCCGGTTCCCCGGGAGCTGTGCCCCAAATGATGCCCGGGATGTCCCAAAGGAGCCGCTGTGCCCGTGCCATCCCCCGGGTGCCCGTGCCATCCCCCGGGTGCCCGGTGTAGGCGTGTTCCCTCGGTCACCTGGCCGGGCTGCAGTTGGAACCTCAGGCTGCTGCTGCTGCTCAAAGGACGATTTGCAATGTCAGGGTGTCAGGGCAGCTTTGCTTCCCATCACAAATTTGGGCTGCGAGCAGTAATTTTCTAAATAGATGTATATTATTGTTGTTATTTTTTTGTATTTGCAGGCAAGCAAACCAAAGCTGCTTCTCCTCTGCTGCTGCTCTCGTTTGGGATTTGATTTGCATCATCTCCGAGCCCATTAAAAGAAATAAATAAAAAAAAAGAAGAGAGGGGAAAAAAAAAATAAAAAAGGGCAAACCAAACCCACACAAAACATGTGCGGAAGGACTTCCACTCCCTGGCTGTGCTATTGAGGATCAGGAAGAGCCTTTGGGGCTGCAGGATCTCGCTAGGCTGATGCTGCTGCTCAAGGATTTGGTGCAGGGAGACAAAACTGCTGCCTCTTCCATCCGCTGATCTCAACATCTGCATTTTCCTGCTGCTGTGCTCCCTCTCACACCCTCTCTCCATGGACTGATTTTTTAATTTTTTTCCCTTTTTGNACTTCCACTCCCTGGCTGTGCTATTGAGGATCAGGAAGAGCCTTTGGGGCTGCAGGATCTCGCTAGGCTGATGCTGCTGCTCAAGGATTTGGTGCAGGGAGACAAAACTGCTGCCTCTTCCATCCGCTGATCTCAACATCTGCATTTTCCTGCTGCTGTGCTCCCTCTCACACCCTCTCTCCATGGACTGATTTTTTGATTTTTTTCCCTTTTTGCGGGGGGGGGGAGGGAAGGACGAGCAGAAAGCCAAGGCATCGTGCTGAGAGGAGCGAAAATTCCCTTTATATCTCGTGTTCTGGTGGATCTCTTTCGAGGTTATTCAGCTTTTTGGAAAAGAAAACATGACGTCGCCAGCAAAATTCAAAAAGGATAAGGAGATCATAGCTGAATATGACACTCAAGTTAAAGGTAAGGAATGGTTTTATTTCCATCCCTTCACTGCAAGCCTGCCTGGCGATAGTAGGAGTTTGCAGTGGATGTTTGGGTGGGGAAGAGGGAAATCATTTGCAGATTGCCTGGAATTTGCAGGGCTTTTTTTGGGAATACAAAGCTGGGTCGGGTTTGCTGGGCTGTGTCTGTCCCCTGGGGTAGTTCCTGCTTTGGTGTTGCCGTTTTTAAGGTACCACAGCGAGGGGGTTTTTATGGAATACCCACGTTTTTGAGTTCGGGGAGATCCATCTTTTCCTGCCTGCCGTTCCCAGAGACGGCTTTGCATGTGAAATATGAGAGGCAGGGAATTGCTTTTTAATCCTCTGCCTGTCATGGGAATCTTTGAACAATCTGTGCAGTGTCACAGGAGCATATTTCCACTGCTGCTGATGGGGGACTGTGCTCCAGGGTCCCTGGGAAGCTGTTTGTGCTAGAAACTTCCATTATTCAGGATTTTCCTGGGGGTGAGTCCATCATAATTCCCTGCTTTTCCTTGCCGTGCTGGAGTGTAACACCTCGAGGCTGCAGTGTGGGTGTGGGTGTACACACACACACAGAGAAAAAGGAATAAATGAATAAAACTCGTGCAGCAGCGTTATTCCCATCATCCCAGGGAATAATAAACAGATTTAAACAGTGAGCTTTGCAATGACCACGCGAGTCTCCTGCAGAATTCAGCTGGCTGGGTTTCAGGCCATCGTGTGCCCTAGGTTAAAAAAAAAAAAAAAAAAAAAGATGATGAAATTCCCCCCTGAGCTGCTTATTTTTGTGAAGTTTTCGGGATAAGATGTATTTAAAAGAATAATTAGGGCTTGTGCATGGCTTGATGTGTCTCTGCTAGGAAGTTCTGAGATTCAGTGATTTATCTAATTGGTTGAAACTTGCTTGGTATGCTCAGAGCATGTAGGAAAGATGGCCTTCGGGCAGGGTTGATTGAGTTAAATCAATGCAATTCGAAAAAAAAAAAAAGCCAGATTTAAATCTGAGTAGGAAACCTAGATTAAAATTGACAATTAAGATATTGTTTTGCAATTAGGTGCTCAGTTATTTTTCCTGCTGGGGAGGGGGGTTCTGCTTGTTGGCTGCAAATCATAAAAACATGTTGTCCTACAAGGCATGTCCTACCCTGACCCCAGTGCCCTGCACCTAGAAGCATTTTGGGTACTTATGTTGAAAAATGCTTATTTGAGCAAATAGGAAGCTGTGTTGAGAGTTTTTTTTGATTTTTTTTTTTTTTTTTTTTTAATATTGAGGTTCTTAAAGTTAGAAATGGAGAAGGGCGTGTTTCTCTTTTACTGGTTTAGTTTCTATTCCTGTTTTCTTGCTGTCTTTGGAACTGGGAATTGCAGTCAGCGTAAAATTAGAGGCTTGTAGGCTCTTTCATTATTTACCCCATCAAAATGTGCGTGATAGATCCGAGCTGGCAGTCAAAATATTTGGGAATAACACGGAAAGGAGGCTTTAGAATTAGCAAAGTGCATCCTCTCACCTCTCAGCTCTCGCATGAATTAGAAATCCTTCCCTTCCTTTTCAGACAAGAGACCAGGAAAATGGGAAGGAGCCTTACTTGTTGGTGCCAGAACTCAGCTCATCTCTGTTGGCTAACCTGGAAACTCCCAAAAGTAGATTGCAATAGTGGCACATGGATTTTTTTTTTGGTTTTTTTTGTTTTTTGGCCTTATAAAGCATTGCTGTGTTAGATGCAGGAGGTTAAGGAGGCCGGAAGCGTGTGAAGGGGTCAGGAGGAGCTGGGAGAAGGGGGTTTCCTTCCTGAATTAGGGCGAGGGCAGGGATGCCTTCACCTCAGGATGCTCGTCCTGTCCCTCTCCCCGTGTGGCTCTGGGGAAGGAGGGGCTGATCCATCTCCTGCCCCTCCTTGGAGGGTGGTGTAGAGGGACCAGACAGCTCAGAAATGCACAGGACAGTCCTGTAGCAACCCTGTCCTACACCCCTGATTTATTTTAGAGCTTTTCCTTTCCCTTTTCCACCCAGCAGTGACCTTTTGGGAGCTGCTTTGACAATGGGAATCCTTGTCTCCCTGCCTTTAGGTACCAGCTTTGAAAGGGAGACTTTGCTCCTTTCAAAACACCCCAAACCTTTGCTTGTTTTGTGCTTTACATCACTTCTCTAAATGTCTCTCATGCAAAACCATGACCATCCCACAGATAGCTCAGTTCTGAGCTGGATACTGCTGTGATTCCTTAGGGAATCTCTCAGCTCTAATTCCAGGCACGTGCAGGTCTCTCCACGCCAGTGGCAAGATGAGATGGTGCTGAATCCATTGAAATCCACAAGGGTGGTGGTGCTGCCTCATCACCAAACACACCGAGGTTCCTGCAGGATGATTTTGGTGTCCTGCTCCAGTTCTGCCCTCAGTTGTGGCAGCAGCATGGAAATGTTAACTCTGAAATCCTTTCCCTGAGCTGGGAAGTGGAGCAGTGGCTGTGGGGGTGAGATGAATCACGTGTTGGCGTGCTACACGAATTGTGAGGTGGCATCTGCTCCTCTGATGAGAAAACTCAGATATTTTTTGCTGGCATTTAGAAACTTAAGGCATTTTTTGTGCTTCGCTCCGTGCTGGCAGCCGTGTTTAGAGGCTTCCTTTAAAACCCTTAATCCACAAACACCTCCTTAAGCACTTTAAATGATTGCTAATGGAATGATGGAGCTTTGTTTAAAAATTTAATAGCCTTAAGTGGTTAATCAGAAACCATTTAAAGAATGGCTTGATTAATAGATCATCGCGAGGCAAAATTTTTGATTTTCTGTTGCTGAATGAGCTCGGTGGCTTTTATTGAAAAAGGGGCAGCAGAGCAAAGAATCATGAAATGGTTTGGGTTGGGAGGGACCTTAAAGCTCATCTCATGGGCAGGGACACCTTCCACCATCCCAGGCTGCTCCAAGTGTCCAACCTGGCCTTGGACACTCCAGGGATGGGGTGTGGATGAGTGACACTTCCTGTTCTCCTCTAACTGTAGGTATTTGTTGTCTCCCCACAGCCATTTCTCTGCCTTTTTTGGGTTGTAGCTGGCTCTTCCCGTGGTTTGTGTGTGTAGGGAGATAAACATTTGAATGAAATTAATTTCTGAAGCTGAAGATTTTTTAAACCAAAGTTACCATGCAGCAGTCAGGGGGTGTGGAGGGAATGAAGAGCTCCTTCCTGGTGACCTGTCCACTCTGGTTGAGGCCAGAGGTGGCTGGAACCAGGCTGGACACAGCCTTGAGTTCTTGGTCTGACCACCAGAGGATGTGCTGGATTGCCCAGTGACCCCATGGTCTCCAACATCTGGAGGTTCAGCTCCAAACCCACCCTTCTGCAGAAGGGAATTAACCCACAGACACGTTGATTTTCCCCAACTCCTGCAATGACCTCCAGCCTTCCTCTGTTGATTCCATGATTTGTCCTCTCTGCTCTTGGAGAGGGACTCCTTGGAGTGGTTTTTTTGAGGAAACTCCAGCATGAATCCTTGTCAAGCAGTCGGGATTCTCCTGCTGGGATGACCCAGGGCTGGCAGGGGAGGGAAGAGCTGCTTTGATACCTCCCTGTGCCATGTGCTCACAAAGCCTGGGAGCCCTGTGAAGCTGCAGAGTGAGATTCCCTCACTCCATATGGAGCCTTTGATATCTCAAGCTCATCCCCTTGTCTGGATTGTCTCTCCCAATTCCTTTGTGCAAGTTGTGGTGAGGCAGAGATAATTAATTTATGCTGTGCAGTGTGTTCCATGTGAGGTTGGGATGCTGCCTGTCTGTGCCCGAGCGAGCACTGTCAGGGTGTTTTTTGGTTTAATATATTAAATTGGAGTGTACACTTGCTGAGGAAAGAAAAGCCAGTGATTTATCTCTTAATTCTCCTTTTCTTTCTCCTCGTGTCCCACGAGAGCCTTATATTTAATTAGTTTGTATAAAGCTTCAGTAAATAGCTCCATGGTTTGAGCTGCAGAAATTTAATACTGACATTTTTTTACACAGCGAGGGCTCATAAACCACTTCTGTCCTTGAGTAGTCGCTAGCAAAGGTTAAAATGCATCTCTTGCAGATCTTGCAGCCCAGCCCAAAAAGTGCTAAAAATATGACAAATGGATGAGGTAATTTACAGCAGGAGCAAGCAGAGCCCAGAGGTGGCTGCGTGGTTGCTGAGCTGAGTTTGTCTTTGCTGAGGGAAGATTCCTGATAAGAACAACTTCGGGCAACCTCCCAGCTGCCATCACACTCAGGCTACTGAAATGTCTCAAACTTTCCCTTAAACCTCCCCAAAATGGCTGAAAAATTTCGGCTAAGTCCCTCTTTCCTTTTCTGTGAGTGTGTCTGATCTGATTGTGATTTTTTTGTCTTAAATGCTGTGTGGAAATCTCATTTGTATGGTCCATCTTCCTGAGGGATGCTCGGCAGTTTTTAATCCTGGTGAACTCTCCCAACTGGTCCAGCCCTTCTGGGTGTGAAAGATGGCAAAAGCAGCTGGGGTGGGGTCAGCAGCTGTAATCTGGGGGCTGGAAGGGAAGTGTGATGCTTTTGGTGATGATTTGAACCCAAAATTGGCATTTCTCTCAATGGTTGCATGGTTTTTTTACAGAATAGCCTTCAGATTTTTAGATCAAGGAGCTGAAATCGCTGTCATTCATTTTACTGCTGAACCTGTGCACTTTGGGATTTTTCAGTGGTGTTGATGTTACACATAAATGTTGATTTCTCTTTTGTGTTCACCACCTGTTCAGGTCACCAGGTTGGTCACTGCACACCGTGACTGATCCTTGGGTGGGATTCCCAGAGTTTTTAATACACCCTATAAAGAGACTTTTCAACCACTCACCCCGGTGTGGTTGAGTGAAACAATCGTGAATTCTGATATTTTAACTCTGCATGCGTTGGATTAACGTTCCCATTTAAAATGTAAAACTACCTTTTAAGGGGTTTTTGCAGTTAATCACGGCTCTGTGCCTGTAAGTGATTCCATTTGTTTGCAACAATGACTTGCTCCAAACTCGGGGCTCTGGAATTGCTGTGGAATCATCTGGTTTTCTGCAGTTCCTGATAGTGCTAATCCCTTGAGTTTTGGAGCTGGATTGGGCCAGCCAAGCAGCCTTGGTGCCAGAAAGGGGGAAGGGGGCGTTGGGAGACTGCCTTGATCTTCCAGCAATAGTTTGTGTTTTTGTGTCCAACTCCTGCTAATGGATTATTAATGAGGATGGAAAGAGGTGAAGGAATGCAGAGTCTGCCTTCTTTCCTCTCCAGCTCCAAAATCCCTTTTTTTTTTTGCAGTTTCATCAGGTGTTGGAAGGCTGGAGAGCAAAGCTGACCAAACCACTCCATCCTCTTAAATGCTGCAGTTCCCTCCAAAAGCAGAAGGAATTGCCAGTGTAACTCCAGTAGGATTCTATAAAAAGTTTACTGGTAATAGCCAGTTTTCCCTGACTCCCAGCTAAGGGACAGGACATTTTTCCTTAGCTCTAAATGATTTCCTTTTGTGGTGAGGATACAAATTAGTATCTTTCCCTTTTCCTGTCAGTTAAAAGGCTCGACTCCTCTTTTATTCTTTTTTTAAACCCTTGCTAATTTTTTTTGGCCGTTTTGGGGATTTACTTGGAAGAATCTCTTTGCTTGGTCAACTTTTTTTCAGCTGTCGTTATGAAGAGTGAAAAATCTGAACCTTTGTTGAGATGGAAAGTATGTTCAAACACATGCTCCCTTGAATGGCTTTCGCTGTGCCATGCACAGTTGATATTCATTACTCACAACTTTATTTAGTTCATTTTTTGGTATGACTTTCACAGATTTCATGCTTTCTCTCTGAGAATTCCTACAACATCACGGGTGTCCTGCTCTTGGAATCCTGTCAGTGCTTTGTAGGCGAGGGAAGCAGATGCAGTTATGGGATTTATTGTGGGATAAAAGTGTAGAAGAAAAAGGGAGAAAGGGTCTTGACCTTGCAGTAATTCCATCAGTAGAGACCAGTCTCCATTTTTACTTTCTCTCTCCCCTTTTCTTCCCAAATTGCAGTACTCCAGTAGACAAAACAGGGCCTTCTTTCTGTGAAATCCCTGGATAATGGTCATTGAAACTCTCTGTGTTTGAAGTCAGGAACCATATGGATGTAATGTGAGGAAGCTCAACTGGTGTTTTTCCAAGAAGATGCTGTAAATGGATTGAACCATTTAAAACATTATAATTTTTTTGCCATCAAAGTAACTATTTGCTGTTAAACTGGAACTATTTGCTGTTGTTAAACTGGAAATCTTCTGACCCAGTTGTTTTGCTTTTGAGTTTAGAGTTAATCACAGCTTCTCTGAAGGTGTTGCTAAATGTGCTGCAGAAATTTTTAGGTCTTTAAGGGTTTCCAGCAATGCTTCACATTGATTTGTGTGAAATGGGCTGAATTAGGCCAGGGGAGCTGCCTTATCCTGTGGCACATGAGCAGCTCCTGGCTTTTTGACTCTTGAGAAGGAGCCAAATAACCAGATTAGCTCCAAACCCAGCGTGGATTTCACTCTCCAGCCCTGAACTGCTGCAGCAGGGCGAGTTGGTTGGTCCTGCTGCATCTGACGTTGGCTTTGTTGTTTTTTGGGGTTTTTTTCTTAAATCACAGGACTTTCCAGGAAGAGCTTCTTGGCTTCTTGCAAGCAGGGAAGGATTTTTGGTTTGTTTTTGTACTGCTGTCATTGGACGATGGTTTTCCTGCAGGGAGGAAACCATGGAACGATGCAATTTATAGATGGGGAGTGCTTGCAAATTGAATCTACTTAAAATAACGACAGTTGTTCCCTGGGAATGAGTCCTTGAGTGTGTCTTGGGTCAGCAGTCCAGTCCCACTGCAGGGCATGCTCAAAGCTTGTGAATTTAGGTGGGAAAATTGGGAAATTCCGCAACATCCTTTTCTTTATGCCAGTTCACACTGGAGCAGGGCTCTTGCTGTTCTACTGCTCTGAGTGTGTGGTATTAAAACACATTTTATGTGATTCTGCTGCTTCTAGGAGTTATTCACATATTTCATTAGCACTGTTTGTGGTAAAATATGGGGAATTTTTTGGGGTAGGATTATGTATCCAAGAAATTTCCACTCATCCACCAGGTATAACTCCTCAGTCTGGGTAGGGCTGTGGCCACCACGGCCAGCTGGTGGCTGCTGGGGTGTGACAATTCTCCTTCTTCCACCCCAGTTCCTCTGGGAAGGGCTGCAGGAGGCTGTCTCAAGTGTTTTCCTGGGAAATGACAACTGTGAGGAGTGAACTCCTCCCGAGGCAATGGGTGGCACTCTGAATAACCATCCCTGAGTGGAAATGAAGCTTGCTGCAAAGCTGATGCTCTTCCACCTTCCTGGGAAGGCAGAGCTGTATCAAGAGCCTGTAAAGCAGAATCAGGGAATTGTTTGGATGTGCCAAGATGCTGACATCCCTTCCCTCTGGCAGGGCTGCTTTCCTGGCTGGAGCATTGGGCAAATCCACTGTCAAAGTCCTATTTAGCTCCCTATTTATCTATTAATTTATTTATCTATATATTATTTTGGTTATTGGCAAATGTAAATTCAGACCTGTGACCCATAAAGCAAATTATCATGGGTGCGTTTTGACAAGTCTGATGAGCCTGAAATGCATCAAAATCTGAGGACAGAAAAGCACAATAATAAGAAGCAGCCATTGTTGCTGTGAGGGGAAAAATGTCTCAATTTTCCTTAATGTGTGCAGGGGATGAATGAGTGACAAAGCAGAGTGTGGAGGTGCAGATCCCTGAGCAGGCCCGTGGAGGTTTTCCCCCAGTGTTTGATAAGCAGTCACTCAGAAATTTAATAAATGAACATCCCTGTGAAGTGGTTTTGGAAAGGAGCCTGGCTTTGCTTTGGTCTCTTTCATGAATGGAACCCTTCCTAACTTTCCTGTCTTCTCTCCATCTGGTGAAGGAGGAAGAGGCTTCATCCCAGTTACCCTGTTAAAAAACACCAGTAACCCCCCAGTGCTTGTGCTGCAGAGAGGGCTGTGTGTCCCAGCTCCTCGGGGAGGAACCCAGGGCTGCAGAAAGATGCTGAAATAGGAACAAAAGGCTTTGCCAGTAAAGGACTTTAAAGTGTGCAGCTGGAAAAGGGAGGGAGAAATGCAGCACTACAAAGGTCACAGGATACACTGATGATGTTTGGATGGAAACTCAACTTGCTATGAATGAAATTGTGCTCTTGTGTTTTCCCCCTGGAGCTGAATGTCTAAAAACTCTGGATGCTCCTTGTTCTGTTTCTCTTTTTTTTTTTGCCTTTTCTTTTTTTGGTGCTTGTAAGCTGTGCTGTAGAAATAAAAAAAAAAAAAAAAAAAAAAAGGAAAAAGGGAGGATGGACAGCACCCACAGATGGGCTGGGAGAGACTTAAATAGTCTGAGCTCTGCTGGGTTCATCAGAGCTGTGACATTATTGGGTTCCAGTTATTTGCAAGGCAAAATTTTGCCTGTGTTAAATGTGTGAGGTTCCTTAGCAGGGAGCTTGTGTTGGCAAAGATTTCAGCTCTGCTGACCAGGGTTGTTGGATAAACTCAAAGCATGGGCTGAGCACCCCTTGGAGCTGACTTTTGGAGCCCTCAAGTATTGATTTTATTTCCAGTGTGTGTGAAGGCTCGTTGCTGGTTGCTAAATTGCCTTTTCTCCCTCCTTATGCCATCCAGATTGTTTGTGTTTGCTCTGAGGTTGGTTTGAACTTTTATCAATCCATATGCTGGTGTTACCTTCCATGAAATGATTAATTTCTGACTGTAATGATAAATTAATTTGCACAAAAGTGTGAGAGAAGTCCTTTTATTTAGGCCAGTTGCCTAATGCCAAACACATTTATAACCATTGTCTTCATACTTAAGGAATTAATCTTAATTTAGTCTTTGTCAGATTATTTCCCTCATCACAGTGAACTTCATAGATATAGCTGGGAAGGGCTCCTTGCATCCATTAATTTCCACTTTTCACACTTTCTCCCTGAAAATCTTGGCTAAAAACGCTTCCCACCAAACCTGTCCATGGAAATTCAGGTGGTAGTTTGGTTTCAGATTTAAATTGGGAAAAAATTCTGGCACTGCCCCCTCTGGAAAATCCCTGCAGGTAGAGCTTTCTTTTATGCCTTGAAAGCAGTGACAGCTTTTGGCAGCGAAGGAATTGTTTTGGTTTGGTTTTGTTGGGGCTTTTTGTTTTGTTTTGTTCTGGAACTCCAAGCTATTTTCTGGTAAACACCCTGGAACAGTTGGGCATTCTTGCTGTGATTTATCCATTTTCTGCTTGGCTGCTCCTGACTCTTTGATTTTTCTTGTCCTTTCTGAAGTGTGGGGCTCAGAGCTGGACCCAGACTCAAGGCTCCCATCAGGATTTTGGGGAGGAACAAGACAAACCCATACGGAGGTGTGGGAAATTCCACAATATCCAATAGCCCATATGGAGGGACGAGAATTAATGTTGTTTTTGTGCTGCTGGAGGTTCCTTGAATTGTGAGTTCCACAATAAACACTGGCTGGGAGCTGGAGGAGCAGCTATAATTTTCTCCCAGCTCCCTCAGATGGTTTGCAGTGGTTTTAGGATCAGGCTTCATGCAAATAGTTCCCATTGCACCCCACCCTCTCCCAAAGCCAGAGCAGCTCCACCAGCTGCTATGGTTGGGATGAAAGTGCTGCTAATTTGCTGTTACCTTTAATTTAAGGATTCTGCATCCTGGGGAAGGCTTGCTGTAAGAAGTTATTTATATGTTGACTGTTTAAACACATTTATCAGTCCCAAAAGATCGATGCCTCTCCTTGCAAGGAGGAGGTTGCTTTGAGATCCTGCATGGAAAGGTGTGTGCAGGGGATGGGAAGAGTAAGTAGATTTTTATTTATTTATTATTTTTTTTTTAAATGAAAGCCATCAGCATCCAACCAGCCCTGCCTGGGCTGTCTTGTGGGGAGGTTGTGCTGTGTTTGCAGAATGACTTTGAGACTTTGACAGTGATAGGAAGAACAAATCCAGCTCTGAGAAGTACAAGGAAAACAGGTTCCTTTTCCTTCCCACCTTCTTTTCTTTCATTGCTTCTTGTCTCTCTAAAAGCTGATTTTGTCAATAAAGCAAAGATCCCCCTGAAGTCCCATTGCTTATGGCAATAACACCAAAACCTGTTGTCCATTCACTTTTTTTAGTCCTCATTTCTCTTACAGAGAGTGGTTATTTTTTTTTTTCAGATGATAGGAAAGCACTTTTGGTTTTGTGTTTTTATCAAAAAGTGTATGAAGTATTTATTTATCTGGGTTTGTTTGAAGTAGCCCAAACACAATGTTCTTTTCAATACACTAAAGAGCTCTTCAGCTGGATCACAGATTTCTTAAAGTTTATATTTTATTACTGCATCACTTTCTAAATTTCACTCAACATCTTATCTCTGCTTAGATTTTGGTCTCCCTTGCCTCGTAGTGTAAATGAGAGAGTTTATACATCATTTATAATAATTGAGAACTCTTGCATCTTTGATGCCTGAAAAACCCAAAAACCCAAAAGCCAGAGTTGTCTTTCAGAGAATTCTGATTCTGAAACTTCCTGTAGCACATTTTAAATGTTATAAATGTTATTTCTGAGCTGCCTGAAAGCTAAATAATCAAATTATTCTATTTGGTATTATTTGATTTATTATCAAATCAAATACACAACTGCATGTGTATTATAACATGCATGCAATAAAAATTTGCTTTTTTTCCTTTAAAATTAAATGCATTTTCATTTTGAAAAGATTATTTATGCTCATTGAAAGAGCATCCATTTGAAACCAGCCTTTGTTTGTGGTGTGACGGTGTCAGAGCTGTTCTTTGCCTTGGCTGAGGACAGGGATCCTCCTGCCCTTGATCCAGATCTTTTTTTGGGAGTCTGTGTTCCCTGGGTCCCTGGATTGGGGCTTTCAGCACATCTTGCTCAGCCATTGTGTTCCAAGCAGCCCGAAAGTAGGTGAGGAGATTAAATGGTAGTGAATTACTCGAAATGACCTAAATCAAGGTCTCTGGTGAGATTTATGAGATTCAGTTACACATCTTGAAACATGTTGAGAGAACACTGAACTTTTTTATATCTTGTTTTTTGTCTGGCAGTGCAGCCTGCGTGGCTGGACAGGATGTGCCTCTTCTTTTCAAGAAAATTACTTGGACAGAGGAGATAACTGTACAGTGCCTTTGCTT
Organism: Urocynchramus pylzowi; assembly: GCA_013397555.1. Classification (NCBI taxonomy): domain Eukaryota; kingdom Metazoa; phylum Chordata; class Aves; order Passeriformes; family Fringillidae; genus Urocynchramus; species Urocynchramus pylzowi. The sequence continues at coordinate 100,522 of VZRH01003383.1, read as the reverse complement.
TGTGGTTTTTTTTTATTATTATTTTTTTGTTGTTGTTCTTTTTGGTATTTTGGAGGGGACAGAAGGACAAATCCCAGGTGTCTGTCCAGCCAAGGGTGCTCCCTGGATCAGCTGGGAACAGGGAGAGGGGGATGCAGCTCATCCCTCAAATAAAACTGAGCTGCAAAGAACAATCAAAAACAACTCCAGGGATGAGTCAGAACTTTGTACAGTCTGGAATCAGATTGTCAGGAAGCTGAAATGTGTCTGCAGTGATCCCTTGCTTTCATTCCTTTCTCCCTTCACTTTTTCCCTCTCTCTGGTTCCTGCTGTTTTGGGGATTAAGAAGGAAATAAACACTCCCCTGAAATCTCCCAACACAAACAATCAGGTTTGCTATTTTTAAGCGCCAGTTTTTTGTGATTCTCCCAAAGTTCTTTTTGCTCCGCTGGGATTGAGTTTGAATGGCTGTTTTCTTTAAGTTTTATTTTTAGGAGTGGGAGGCTTGTGTGAAGTTCAGTGCTGGCAGAGATACTGGTTTGCCAGTCCTGGATGTCGAATTTATATTTTAAAATCTTGAAATCTTTCAAGCTGCCAAGAAGAGAGGCCAGGTGAGAATGTGAAGGATGCTCATTTTGCCACCTCCTGTACTGGGATTGTGTTGCCACTTCCCCACATCTGTGAGGAACCCTTAGTGTCAAAGCCAACCCTCCCTGTTCCCACTGAGCTTGAGCCTTGGGAAGCTTTTTAATTTAAACAGGAGGAAGTTTGGGAATGTTAAATGTAATTTTTTTGGGGGTAGAGAAAGCACAGCAAACTATTTGTGGGCTGATTCCTTGTCCTTTCCTGTTTTGTAGAACAAACTGTTTGGAGTGGGCTCCCTCATTGCTGGGGGATGGATTTTTGGGGTGTGTGTGAGGAAGAGGGGTTGGTGCCAGAGCAAACAGAAGATTCCCTGTGCTGCAGAGACCTTCTCCTGATTTTTAGTGCCTGATGCTGGGAATTCCCTCCTGCTTTCTGACCTGTTTAGCCCAGCAAGAGGAGGGGCAGGAGGCTGCTCTGGTCCTGTCTCAGTGCTCCCACAGGCTGTGAACACAGCTGAAGGTGTTAGCCTGGCTTTTGTTGCCATCCCACACAAGGAAAACGCTGCACAGCAGTCTTGGAGAAAGGGGAAAAGTGTGTCAGGAGCAGAGAGAAATCAGCTTTGCCCTGGCAGTAATTAGGCTGGACTTGAAATTTCAGTGAGTGCCTGGTTCCGTGGTGATTTCATTTTCTGTGTTGAGGTCAGGCTGTTCATCCCAGCATTTTCTGCAGACTGGGAATTCTGTGCTAGTGGTGACACTGAGGATGGCTTCTATTACTGATGGCAAATTGGTTAATAATGTGGTTACTCTAAATAAACTAATACTGCATACTGGGTGGCTTAATATTTTTTCTACACCTACTATTAACTTGCTGGTGTGGGGATTTTATTTTTGGGTTAATTTCAGTGCTCTTGCTCAGCCAAATGCAGCTTTTTTGAACATCAGTTCTGTAACCATCCATTCAAGCCTGTGGAGAGTTGTAACAGCAAGCAGTGGTTCTTCCCTAGAAAGGCTTAAAATGCCATTTAATACTCCAGGCTCATGGCTTGAACTCACCAAGCTGCTTGTTAATGGCTTAATTGCTGTCATTTTGATTTGGGTAGAGGTTATTTTCAGTTTTCTCCTGTTGGCAGGGTTGTTGTAGATGAAGTCAGAAGTCCAGTGAACGCAGCAAGTAGAAGAGAATTCATCAGTGAGTTCATTTTTGAGGCTGTTTTTGCCCTTTACTTGCTAAGAGGTTCCTTGATTATATTTTCTTTAATACACTGTTCCCATGCAGCAAAGGGGGAAGAAGCAAAACCCAGTTTGGTGCACGAGAAGTCAGCGTGGATGACTCAACCTTCATCTTTTATAGGTCCTGATTCAAATTCATTCCCTGTTTGTAGCAGTGGAAATGTCACCAAATGTTCCCACTGTTGGGAGGGCTGGGATTGACTCCTGCCTGGGTGCTGGAGTGCTCCAAGCTGCCAAAGGTGGTGGGCTCTGGCAGAAAAATGGGAGCCTGGATGCAGAGTGGGAGGATGAATCACTTTTCTGCTCCTTTTGGACCCAAACTGGAGCTGGAGAGGAGCTTTGGGCTCTGCACAGCTGCAGACAGAAGGAGAAATGCTGCCTTGGATTTGCAGATGTCTTACGAGCACCGAGGTGCTGATGGGGCTCCTGGGGCTTGAGTAACATGGGTTTTTTTAAAGGCTGATATTTGTGACAATTACAAATCACAACAATTAATGTTTATAGGCATAGCCTGAGCCCATGGCTTTATTTTTGTCAATGGGGTATCATTCACAAAGAATTAAGAAGTCGTGCTGAGATGAGCAGCATCCCTGGGCATTGGCATTTATTCCCAGCGTGTGCCTGGGTTTTGATATATTTGGATTTCCTTGCAAGTCACAGAGGTTAGCTGGTGTTGTTTAGTTCTTGGAAAGCAGAGTGGCTGCTGATTTCAGCTTCTGTGAAATTTGCTGTGTGGTTTTGTGATTCATGCAGTACCTGTTGTCTGTATCAGTGTAGGAATGATGCTGGATCCGTGGGATTTTAATAATTCCAGGTAATTCAGGAAGTTCAATAAAATTGGCCCCTCATTATTTCAAACCCCAGCAGTGTGCCAGAGGAGCACCTGAATGAGCTCTGTACAGCCCCTGGCCAGGTAATTCAATGGAAAATTCAGGTAATTCAGTGGAAAATCACTGGATTGTGGCTCAGTGCAGGCACACGTGGAGCAGCGTAACTGGGATATATTTACTGTGAGAGGATAAGTGCACTGTGCATCTCTGTCCTGTAAATCTCTGTGCCTTTGTCTATCAGGGGTTGTCTTTAAAACCTTATCCAGGCTGGAAATGGAGGTGTCCTGGAGGTAACACCAGCCAGCTCCTGTTGGGAAGGTGGCACTTCATGGTCTGGGTGACACGGTGGGGATCGGTCACAGCCTGGACACCACGATCCTGGAGGGCTTTTCCAAGCTGAATGTTGTGTGATCCTGTGAGGGAGCTGGCTCATGGACGTGCTGCTTGTCCTGTGCAGCTCTCCACACCTGCCCTGGTGTTTTCTCTCAGCAAGTTTTCCTCTCCTGTTGTTTTTAATCACAAACTCCACCCCGCACCGAGCGGGCAGCGCTTCAAAACCCACAATCTCAAGACTGCCTTGGCTCTTGCTTCCCAGCCAGAGCTGACATCTGAGGAGAAGCTGTTTTAGGCTTTAAATAGCTCTGGCAGGGAGGTGGACAGGAGCACACAATGTGGCCGTGGGGCTCTGGGCTATTCTTAGCGGACAATGGCCGGAATGAAAAGCCGCGGCCACTGCTGCACGTTGGGGCCATTGTGTGCTGTGATGTTTTTCATTCTGGGTCCTTCAGGATCTTCTCCTCTTATTGGAGACCTCTCACTGTTTTTCTTTTCTGGGGAGAGTGGAGGTTCTAAAGGGAAATGGCTCCTGAGAGGAGACCCCAGCGTGCCACATGAGGAGCAGCCTTGTCTGTCGTTGACGCAGTTTTGAGAAGAGGGAACTGAAACCTCCCGAGGAAAGAATTTTCTGTTTGTTCTATTTTTGAGTGTGTTGTGAAATCAAGGAAAGGACAAGCTGATATTAAATGTAAATTGAGGTGGTTGTGGATGCTGCAGCAGAAATCAGTGCTGGATGTGTGGTGGTGTGGGGAGTGTGTCCATCGGGCAGGTTGGGTTGGAGCCCGCCTCTTGGAGGATGGTGTCTGAAATCCTCTCTACAAAGGACAGGTGGGAGAAGCAGTTTCCCCTCCAACTTTATTTTTAAGGGCAGAGCTTTCTGCAAGGAAGCTGCCACATGCTTCTGCTTCCAGTGGCTGCCACAGGGGAAGCAGCTGCTGTCACCAGGCACCTCCACTCCTTCCTCTGCAGCCTCTCGAGTTTGAGGAAGATAATTTGCATTGCTGAGTGGTGTGGCTGATGCAAACTGCAAGTGTGGAGCTGTTTGTGTGAGCCCAGTCCTTCTGTCCATCATCTGCAAGGCTGCTCAGTGTCACCGTGCCTGAAAATGAAGATTTTCAAGTTGGGCTGAGGTGGGGAACTGGAGAGGATCAGGCTGTCTTCAGATTGATTGGCTTGACTTCCTTCCCATGCAGTGGTTTCTTTGCTACACTTCAGGAGATTAAAAGCTGGACATCCTGTTCTAGGGAGGTTTTACCCCTCTGGCTTGCAGTCTGGGTTACTTGGATGCAGGAATGCTGCAAGGATGGATGCCTTCTGCTTATCTCGTTAATTCCCAGTCCAGCACAGAGCACACTTCCAGCCACGCTCTGGGACAGCCAAGTGTAACGTCAGCAGTGTGCTCTGAAATGCAAGGGGTTTCCTTCAAATTGATTTTAGTCTCCCCTGGCTGCTGCAGGGTGTGTAATTCAGGACTTCAAAGCTTGCACACTGACTCTGTCTTGCTGCAGAGCATCTGTATTTGCTGTGTAATCCATGTTCTTTGAGCAGATGACTGTGTCCAGGCTTTGTTGGTGCTTTTTTTTTAACCATAATTTTATTCCTTTTTAATTACAGCATCCTCTGCAGATGTTGGAGTGTCATAAAAATGAAATGTGGAAACGAATGCAGAGTTGTCATGCCTTGCTCCAGATTCTGGGTAGTAATTAAGCTGTCGGGGAGTAGTGGAAAGTTCGTCTGCTTTATCTGTGTGTCCTTTGGCAAATGACCTCTGGGCTCGTTAATGGGAAAGGCAAATGTGCAATGAGCTGGATCCAGTGCCTTGGCTGGATCAGCGTGTCTGCTTTGGCAGATAAAGGATAAAAACTACCCTGCATAATCAAGTCCAAGATTTGGGGGGTTATTTCATAGCTGGAGCCATTGCTGATTGCTGACAGGGCAAACTGAGGTAGAAATGAGCAAGAATACCCAGATCTGGGTATTTTTCTCTTTCTGGTTGGTAGGAGGGAACAGTGGCACGGTGTTAGTGCTGGGGGATTGCTGGTGTAACTGGGAAAAGCAGCTGGTGAAGGTCCAGAAGGGGGACAGGAGCAGCTTTCAGAGCTCACAGTGCTCCTTTGGTACCTCTGGAGACCCTGCAGGACTTCAGGCTGCCTGGAGCCCCCAGTGACTGGGGGGTTTTATAGCTGGAAAAGCTGGAAGGTGAAAAGATAAGCCATAAGTGGATCCCAGAAGGATCCACGTTTCCTCCCCTCTGTCTGCTTTTAAAGATTTTTCTGGCCGTCTCTAACACGTTCAACAGATCATTTTGTGTAATCCTGTCTGGCAATTTGTTTCAAGATGGTGGTTTGGTTTTTTTTTTTTTTTAAAAGCTCTTGTCTGAATGTTTTGTCCAGATGGTCTCAGTGTGAGTCAGACTGGAAGGTGCAGTGGCTTGCTTTGATAAGGTTACTCACTCTGTTTGGAGAGTTGATGGCTTTATAGGAGTGAAAAACCAGATCTCTCATGTTAATGGGAAATTACCATTCAGGCTTTTAAAAAACAAAAATAGGACCAGAGCAGCTGAAGCTTTCACTGCTCATTTCCCTCTGTAAGTTATTCTGATGTTCCTGTGAAAGTGTTGGATTTTAAATGGTGATAACAAATCCATCTGTCCTGGCTCTTCACAGGAATGTCTCCCACAGTAAAGGTCCACCACCATGAGAATTTACAAATGTCAGTCACAGCTTAATGGCATCAATGATTTATACACCTAACGAGCAATAAGAGCTAATGAAATGTCGTGTATTGATAATTCATAATTCAGCCATGCCAATAACTGGATTTCCTAAGTTATCTGAGATGTTGTCAGCATATAAATCAAATTTAAGTAAGTTTTATTGAAAGTTACACATGTAACTTTATCAATGGAGGTTTTACTACACCATTTATTTGTGTGTTCAGTATTGCTAAGATAATATTTGTAGACCTTCCTGACACAGGCTTTTTCTAGACATAGATATTTCCAACAGAACCCCTAAACAAAACGCTCTGTTATTTTTGCTTTATTAATAAGATTGAGAAACATGGATATTCCAGGGTTGGTTGGATCTGTGGAGGAAGTTTCCTTTTTCTACCTCAATATTTTTTTCTCGAGGAGGATGGAGAAACGTCCCTCCCTAAGCTGACCCTGGCTTTGCACTGGAGCTGCTCTGGGATTGGGGATCCCTGGGCTCTGTGAAGCCTCCTGGCTATTCCTGCTCTCTCTGTGCTGGCCTCTGGGGCTGCTTGCTTGGTTTGGGTGTGTTGTTTTCAGTCCCTGCTCAATGAACCAGCACAGACATTCCCAGTGCCTGCAGAGGAGCCTGTGCTGCTGTTTGTGTTGATTTTGGCTGGGGCTGTCCTCAGCTGGTTCAGGGGCTCCTCTGCCACATGGCTGGGGCTTCAAATGCTCGGGGTACACAAGTCACACCCTTTGCAGTCAGTGGGTTACGTGTGCTTGTGTTCCCTCCTGTCCTAGTAGCTTTGAAAAATCCCAATTTAAACCTGAAATGTCACTTTAGACTCTGCCCATAAACAAGATGGGCTTTAAGGTCCCTTCCAACCCAAACCAGTCTGGGCTTCTATGATTCCATGAAATTTGGATTTTTCTTTTTTAGTGGTGTTTTCTAGGGACTGAACTGTGCTGGTGAAGTGGCACCAAGCAATGAAAAATGAAGTGAGTTAATCAGGGCTCAGCTCAAGCTTGAACTGTGCAGAGGAGACCCAAAGCAGCTCTTTTCCTGCCAGGCTCAGCCTGCTTGGAAATGCAGTACATGGTGCTTAATTTCAGGGAATACTGTGTTAACTCTGTTATCCAGATGATGTTGGGAATCCAGATTAATGCCTGGATCTGTGTCTCATACTCCAGCTTCAAATTATTCTAACTTTTATTTGTACAAATATGTGTGAAATATGGGGATTTTTTTTCCCTTTCACACCTAGTGTGTGGCTGCAATTTGTGTGGTGGGTTGCACCTGAGTTTCTTTAATAAAAGCTTTTTGTGGAAACTAGGTGATTTTTCTCTAGGGGAGCTAGGATGGGATCAGAGAGGAAAAGAGAAAAAAAAATCAGATGAAGACTTTAATTTTATTGTAGAAGTTACTACTGTACAAAGACTGAGCAGAACCCTGTGTATCTTCCAAGCAGTGTACGTAGTAAAGTCTTTTATTGAACCTTGAGTCATTTATTGTAAATGCTGGAGCAATATAAATGGTTTCTAAATGATAAAGCACACGTGTGTGTGTGTGTGTAAAAAGGAGGACCTGAATTTTAATGTCAGTTCTCTGACAGAGGCTTATGAAAAATAAGCATCTCCTTGTTCTTGCTCTGGTCTAAGCTGTGGTGATTAATGGGTGTTGCTGTAGTTGACAATGAACTGATAGAAAAATGATGATTCACATAATTCGAGCTTTGCAGGCTCTGTCAAATATTCATTTCTTCCTTTACAAGAGGTGCTGTGGAGTACAATGTGAATTCCTTTTGAGACAGCAGTGCTGCACTTACACAGCTGAATATTTATACCTGAAGGAATTAGTGCTGTGGATTAGATGGGAAAATCCTGCTTGGGATAGCTTTGCTTTCATTGAGTATTCCTGGTGTAAACTCCTTTTGGATGTGAACAGACTGAGCCAGAGAGCAACAGGGAGACTGGAGCACTTTTTTTTTTTTTTTTTTAAAAACATAAATGTGTTTTGTGGTTTTCAATTAGGCTCCTGTCTGGCTTTTAGGTGTGTTACATCTGAATTAAAACAATGCTCCAATTTGATTTCTTATGCAAACAGTTAAGACTGATTTATCAGGGACTCTCCTGCCAGCTGAAAGAGGCATTACTTTGATTTTATGGGGTGTTTTAATGGCAGGTGTTGGTGGGGAAAATGAGAGGCTGCTCTGGAGGAAACTGAGCTCTGTCATCATTGTCCACTGGTACCCTGGGCAAACAACCTGGCCCTTTTTGATGTTCAAGTCAGCTGTGAAGTGTCTGTAATGATGCTCATTATTCACCTCCCCTGGAATGCTCAGGGTTAATTAATAGCCCTGAAATCCTCCCAGAAACACACACAGGGCCAGGCGGGGAGGCTCTGTATATTTGACTCACCTTGTTGACTCCTGGGGACAGTCTCTGTCCTCCTCCTCCATGGGCTGAGAGCTTTTCCTGCTGCTCCAGAGGGAAGGAAGGGAAGGAGGAGCCCCAGGAGATCCTTCATGGTTCAGCTGTCCCGGTCCAGGGGCTGCTGGCCTGCCCCAGGCTGGGCTGCTCGGGACCAACCAGGTGGGTTTACCTGAACAGGACCCAGGTGGCACCAGGGAAAGGGCTTCAATCCCAGGATTTCTTTGCAGGATGCCTCTGGAATGGTGGCACTAACCCAAGGTTATCTTATACTCTTGTATAATTACTGGATTTTAAAATGGTCCAGGGGCTGCTGGGCTGCTCAGGACCAGCCAGGTGGGTTTACCTGAAAGGGACCCAGGTGGCACCAGGGAAGGGGCTTCAATCCCAGGATTTCTTTGCAGGATGCCTCTGGAATGGTGGCACTAACCCAAGGTTATCTTATACTCTTGTATAATTACTGGATTTTAAAATGGTCCAGGGGCTGCTGGGCTGCTCAGGACCAGCCAGGTGGGTTTACCTGAACAGGACCCAGGTGGCACCAGGGAAGGGGCTTCAATCCCAGGATTTCTCTGCAGGATGCCTCTGGAATGGTGGCATTAACCCAAGGTTATCTTATACTCTTGTATAATTACTGGATTTTAAAATGGAGCCTCATCCTATTCTCCTTTTTTTTCCCTTGCATCTTTAGGAAATATTCCTAAAGAATAAATTGGTAAATTTATTTTTTAATTGGTAATCGGTAATTTTATTTTTCAGCACCAGGTAAGTTGGTGTTGGTGCTTTTTAGCACAAAGCAAGGGTGAAAATTGTCCATGTGATTAAAAAACCAACCCCACGTGTGTCTGACTTTCCCCTCGCTGCCTGAGACAGCCCTGGAATTTGGCAGCCTGCTGGAAGTGATTTTGAAATTGAGTTTGCTGTGCTGTGCTTGAGGAGTGTTTACATGTCCCCTTTTGTTCCTCTCTTCATTTCTTTCTCAATCATTTATTCATGTTAACGTGTTAGGTACCAGAGGGGGGAGAGAGGCAAAGAAATCCTGAGGTGAAATTCAATTAGACACCGGCATTAATCATTCTGTTTGTATCTCTAAATATCTGACATAATTCACCAAAGGATTTTCCTTTAATTGAAGAGATTAAGGCATGTAAGTTGTAAATTGCCACTTCTGTTCTAGCAATTTTATTCATTTGACAAATATACTTGATGTTACTTTGCATGAAATAATCGTGTGTAAGAGAGTAACTCTCAGGTCTTGCAAATTAGGAAGAAATAGTGATTTTTTCATATTAATGCTCTTTCTGGGTTCTTGCATCCCAGATTCTTTAGCAGTTCCAAACTTTGAGCACCCTTGACAGATAAATAAAAAATTATAATATCAAATTAACTAAGTTTTTGCAGAGGCAGCTGGGAATTTGGTCTGGGGAATTTGATCCATCCCTGGACTGTTTTCCTGAAGAAATAATTAGGGCTGTGGAGGATTTAATGTGTGTGTGTGTGTGTGGGTGCTGTGTTCTCACCTCTGATGTGCCTGTGTGTGCAGCACTGGAATGTGGCACTCTGGGGATTGTGCAGGGAGCTGAAATTGGGATTCCTGAAGTGAACCGAGGCACTGAGAGCATATGGGAAATGCCAGAAATAATGATCACATTACACGTTTCTGATGAATAATTCACTTCAGTTTAGGGCTTGTTTCACCCTTAAAATAAACCCCTCACAATATTTGACACAGCACAGCTGAAACACTTGGAGGAGAAATTTTGGAAGGCGAAAGGAGCCCTTGTTTAACTTCTGTTTTAATCAGCAGCAGCAGAGAAAATCTTAACACTTAGGAGGAAGACAGATGTAAGGTTTTAGGATGGAGCTGTGGCTACTAAACAGCTACTACACTGTGGAGCAGAGGGAAGGATGGGGAGGTGAAGGGCTGCAGACAGAAACTCTCCCTAAAATAAGCCAGTAAAGCACAGCAGAAGCTGCTGGAAGCAGAAGTTGGGAGAAACGTGCCAAAATTGTTTTTAAAATAAGAAAGAATTGTTTTTTTCTTTCTCTTAACCCTAAAATCCACCTTTCTGCAGCAGAGATTTGGGGCAAAACAAAACGACAACCAAATATTTCTGGGCTGTTTTGCAAAGAGTTTTGGCACCCATGGCTGGCTGCAGGGCTGTGTTTTGGGGAGAGAGAAGTGCCTGAGCATCCTGTGGGGGAAGAACCTCGTCCTGCTGCCTTCCAAACCCCCCTGACTCCGCTGCAGATCCAGCAGCTCCTGCACAGAGCTGTCCCCTGGGATGTTCCCAGCAGAGGAGCTGGAGCTGCAGGGGGTCAGCAGCATCTTAACTCAGCTTTTGTCTCCTGGACCTGTTCTGCTGCCTCTTCCTGCTGGGTTTATTCTAGAACAAACAGATTTTTTCTGTTGAGAGCAGCCTCTCCCTGTACAAAGGAACCTGAGGTGCTTTGTGAGCAGGGCAGCACCACATTCTTCATTCAAATCTCCTGTTCTGAAGGCAAGAGCCCTGGCTGCCTCCCTCCCCACGCCCAGGCAGCTCATGGCTTGCAAATGAATTATTCCCGTGGTTCCTGCAGGGTGTTTCTGTGCATTTCCCACACTTTTGGGGCACTTGGATTCATTCTTGCACTCTGATGCTCCATGGGGAGGCCCAGGATTGATCAGGAACCTCCCCCAAACTGGAGAGCTTTTTATTATTCCTTCCTAACTTTTTTTTTATTTGTTTTTTTGGTGGTGTTTAAGGTCTTAGAGTGGTGTCAGTGGGGCTGGAAGTGGAGGGTGGTGGGGTTGGGGTGGTCCAGGGGCTGGTGGAAGAGCAGGAGTTAAACTTCCCTTCCTTGGAGTGTGACCCTTGTGCAACACCCGCTGGAAATCCCCACTCCTGCCCTCCCTGCCAGAAAGGATCCAGAAACGTTTCGCATTTTTGTATTTTAGTCATAACCAGCCTTGGTTTTGTGAGAAATCAGGAGGAATTTGATTGAAAAATGTGTCCAGCACATGCTTAGCTTCACTCCTTGCTGTGTTTACTCCCCGTTGTTGTGTATAACTGGGAGCACATCTCCAGCTCCTTGCACTGAGAACACCTTTTTTTTTTTCTTTTTTTTTTTTTGTAATAAACACAGGGTTTGAGGGAAGAATCTTTTCTTTCTGAGCAGTAGGAGAGTGTGATGGAAAATACCATTTGAGTTTGGTGCTTCAGGGAGACTTGGTTTGCCCTGGCCAGAAGCAGAAAGGGAACTAAAGCAAGAAAAAAAACCCCTTTATATTAAAAATATTCACCAAATTTTTGGCCATCTATACAGTGTTGGCATTGTCACCCTGCAGGAGAGGAAACCATTGAAATAAATATGAAAAAGTTGTTTAGAGAAAATACTATTCCAGGTTGTTTAGTGGGCCCAAAGCAATTCCTGCCTCCCAGGGCCACACAACCCTCGGGGTGCTCACTACAAGAGCAAAGATTTACAAAGTTTTTTTAGTTCAAATTATTCTCTGAATCTTGAAAATATGAGCTAGGGGATGTGTGTGTGTGTGTCGTCTTTGATTTCAATAATAGTCCATGTGTCAAAATGACTTTTAAATTGTTTATTCTGTAATTCCATGCTGCAAAACAGTGATAAAACATAGTTTTACTACTTGCCCATGGTGTTTTTCTCAGCATTTAGAAATTGGGAAAGCATAAGCAAAGCTTTGCCTGAAGTTTTTTTTTATTTTGGCTTGGTGTCAGTTGGGGGAAAACCTTTAACTGAGTACAGACAATCCTAAAATAGCTGTGAAACTTCCTGGAGAGGAGGAGCTGCAGTGCTCCTGCTGTTTGCACGTGGGTATTTGAAATGTATTGATAAACTTTTATTTCTTTTGAATAAACAGTTGTAAAACCTAAAAATAGATTATTATTACCTCATGTACTCAAACACATTACTCTTATCAGGCTTGTTTTGAGGAGTTGCTCACGTTCTGCTGTTGGAATTAGGGTCATGAATCCCTGCCCAGGGGAATTTAATCTGAGTTCTGGTTTTAAACATCCTCCCTGAAAGTCAACAGCATGGGCTGTGTTTTGATGATAGCAAAGGGGACCTTCATTAGAAAAAAAAATATTTAAATAGTTAATTTGAGTCCTGGATGTATTAAATATCTTGGCAACTTTGTCAATGTGGTTAATTGCAGAATTTTGAGCATCTTTTAAAAGCTTTGCAGGTCTGAAGCCTCACATCAGTTTGCAGTCTGGGAATATCAGATGAGTGGTGTGTTTGGAGTTTTTTGGTGTGGATATGGAAAACCAGTGTCCAGGCTGGCTGTGGGCAGTGGGATTCTTTGAAGTTACAAATTTTCCAGGTGCCAGCTGTGCTGGAGGCGTCACCCAGGGCAGATGCAGCGGCTGCCACGCTCCTGCAAGTGGCACTTGTGTGGTGTCTGGAAAAGCTGGGAGCCCCAGGTAATTAGTGATGCACATATATTAGGGTGTAGGTGAGGAAATAAAAGCTGAATGTCCTCAGTTCTTCCCTGAAACCGAGACCAGCCTTAATTTTTGCTTTTAAGCACGTCTGGCGTCCTCTCCTTTCACTTCATTAATGCAAATCTCCAAGCACTCGTCTTGCACCTCAAAACAATTTCATCAATCTCTGCTGGAAAGAATTTCAGCTCCCAACACCTCCAGCTCTGTTTATATATTTATAACTACAAAGGGATTCTTGTCAGTTTGTGTTACCCGTTGCTCTTATTTCTCAAATGGAATATCTGGCTGTAGAAAGAATATTTACCTTTTCCAGGGCTTACAGTGGTTGTGAACCTGAATCTCCCTCCTGGCTCTGGTCTTAAACAAAAGGCTGTATTTCCTCCTCTTATATCATTTTCACTTCAAAGCCAAGCTTTTAGATTACCAGGGAGATTTTTAAGGCTGTGATGATCAACAGCTTTTGGCTGGTGACACAGCTTGTTCCCTGGAATTCTGGCTGTTAATGTATAAAGGCTTTTCGAAGTCATTAAACCTCCCAGCCACGTTGGGGTGGCTGGGCTGGGCCTGTCATTAGTCACAGCCCTGTTTGTAATCATGTACCAATAAAAATAGTCAGAAGTACCAAGTCCTTCGCTCTTGGAGTACAGCCTCTCATATGTGATGGCAGGAGAAATGTGAATAATTTAGTGATGTGGTAAGAACATGTCAAAATATGTGATTCAGTGCATTCTCTGAAAGTTACTTGTATATTTAAACAGTTATTGCTTTTACTCACAAGTTGTTGTGTTGGATGGCTTTAACTTTTGGAAACTGAATGGAGTGCTGGCTTTAAACTCAGCTGTAGTTTTTAATTTGACTTCCATGGAGTCTCCAAAGGTGGATGCCCAGACATCTTATTCTGATGTTCAGCACTCGAGTGTGTGGCAGCTTCCAGGAGATGGGGACTGAAAAAGGATGAGGCACAAGATCTAAAATCACAGCTCCAGCTTTGAAGTGGAGATTTAATTAATTTTGGATATTCTTGCCTTTCCTATGCTGCGGGGAGCCTGAAAGATAAGCTTGTGTTAGGCTGGGTGTGCAGTTTAGTGTGGTTCCTTCTTGGTCAGGTCTAACTGAGCCACGCACCGTGCTGGCTGCCACCTTCCCATTCCTGGCTGGCTCCTGCTGTCCCTGGGCTGTCCCTTGGCTCCTGCCCGTGCTGAGGTCCCGTGGCAGTGCCATGGGATGGGGACAGCTGCGGGGCCACCAGGCACAGCTGGCTTTGGAGCTGGGCTCTGCCCGGTGCAGCAGATCCGTGTGGGTGAGAGCCTTGCTCTTTCATCTGGGCGGGAGCTGGGGCTCCGTGGTTCTGTTTTGCTGCCATCCCACTCCTTTCCCAAGCTTGTCATCTTTTTATGCAGCGTGGTGCTCGGGATGGGGCGGGGACTCCTTGGGAAAGCCACGGCCTGGATGCAGGAGATGGGTGAGATACTGAGCAGCAGCTGGGGCTGCTCGTGCCTCCTCCTGGTGCCCTGTGCTGCCAGCCTGTGATTCACCCTGCTGCCATCCAGCTAGAGCAGTTCCACTTTATCCCTGGGAAGAGCTGAAACCCTTCCTAGGGAGGGACACGATCCTGCTCAGAGCAGGGATGTTGCTTGAGTCCATGAAGGAGGGCTCTGGGCTCTGAGGTCACTCTTTTGTTAGGTCACTGTGACCTATGGGAGAATGAACAAGATGGTACAGGATCTGGTTCCATATTCCAACGTTATAGGATGCTTAAGCCTTAAAAAGTCAAGTTTGAGAGATTCTTTTCCAGAAGGTGGATGTTGTATGCTGTACCAGAGCAAGGTGTAGTCCCAGGCACTGTGGATATCCCCTGCTCCGGGTGGAATTGTTTGATTAAAACACAGATTCTTGCCAGGAGCTCTGCAGAAGTCTGCTGTGTTTGGTGGAGCTTGAGGATGCTGAGGATGATGGAATGCTTTGGGATGGAAGGGACCTTAAAGCTCATCTCATTCCACCCCCTGCCATGTGCAAGGGCACCTTCCAAGTTGCTCCAAGCTTCATCCAACTTTGTCTTGAACACTTTCAGGGATGGGGCAGCACAGCCTCTTGGTGGGGGGTGGCAAGTGGGAGTAAAATATAAAAGGCAGAAGATCCTTCCTTACCCTCTCAATTCATTATAAACTGGACCTGCCTCCTGCATGGAATGTTGAAAAGGATTAAAGTCAAGTCATGCAACTGCCCAGGATTATACAACGGTCTGTCCCTTGGTGACCCAGGTGACTTTTATGATCTGGTGATGGAAATGAATAAATGGTTTGTTTGAAGTGGATGGAAAACTTTCTGTGGCCACTGAGGATGTTTGCATTATGTACTTGTCAGCCACGTGAGTTTGAAATACAATAGACAGAATTCAGCGATACAGGGCAAGGTTTACAATAAGAATACCTGGTGTTTAATCCTAATTTTGCCACTGGCATCTTGACCTTGAATTCAACGTGTGCTTGTTCACCTCTGACACCTTGAACAGAGTCTTCAGGAGGGTTTTCCTTGTCTTCAGCAATCACAGTGGGTGGCATTGCCAAGCTCTAAAGGAAAGGAGGGAGAAAGGCTTTTTTGGTGTTTAAAGTGGCTGTTAACCTAATAACCTGTGCAAATTAAAAGATGCAGAAGCAGTGGATTCAGGACTGGAGTGGTTGTTGTGACTGGAGACATGAAAAGGTCCCGTGTAATTCGGTGACCCTCGGGTGAGAGCACGCACGGCCCCGACTCCGCCGGAGGATGTGCTCGGAGCAGGGCCGAAGAAAATACCTTCTGCTTGTGTAAGCAGTGGGAAAACAAGCAGACACTTTATACTCTGGAAAGCCCAGTAAGCCTCAGGAAATTCCTGCATTCTTGATTTTATTTTGTGGCAGAGGACTGCGGGGTGTGTGTTTGAAAGATGAGCAAGGTTGCCTCGCTCGGGCCCAGCGCCGCGGCCTCGATAAGCCGGGGCTGAATGGCTCATTGTTCCCTGCGGGAGCCCGATCAGCTGTCACTGCTCCCCTCCAAAACACTGCCTTTATTTATAAGGAAAAGTGCTGATATCGCATTTCACACTGAAGGAGAAGTTGCTGGTTCTCCTTGCTGTTCAGTCGGAGAGCTGTGTGTGGAGTGGCTCACCTCGAGAGCCAAGAGCTTGAGCTGCCTTGTGATTTTCTAATTAAAACACTCGTGCTCTGATCTTCTTGTCTTTGAGAGCTGCTGGTTTTTTGGAAGTGGCCCTTTGTAGTTCTAATTTTGCTCTGGAAGGTGGTTTTCCAATGGAGGACATCATGGAGAACTCCCCGTTTTGCGGGGTTGTTGCCCTCATAAAAAATCCATCAATTGAGGCGCCAAGGAGGGTGGGTGGTCATACCATGGCCTGCCTGAATCTGCTATTTGCCATCCCTACCCCAATCCTCTTCTCTAACAAGGTGTCTGCTGCTCATCCATGCTAAGAAGGTTGCTGACTTCCAAAAAATTGCAGATGAGCAATCCCTAAATGCACAAATAAAAACATTGTAGGCAAAATGTGCTGCATTTGAATCCTGACAGTCTTTCTTAATGTGCTTAGCAGAAAACACCAGATCTGCCCAGGTATTTTCTAAGGGGGATCCCTTTCAATGAGTCCTCAACTTGCTAAAATTAGTGTCTTTTGTCCAGTAGCTTCTGGAAAGGTCACAGAGTTGTTTCTGTGTTGGGAACATCCCTTTTGGTGAGGAAAGGGTGGAGGAGAAAACGCAAAGGGAGGAAGAGCTTTCTAATGCTTCTTGTGTTGAAGGATGTTCCTTTTTGGGTGTCAGACCTGCAGGTGAGTGTCAGGTTAAGGATCAGGAGAACTGAGTGATTGCAGCAAGGAAACACCACCTCCCTGGCAGTTTTGGTGCTGTTATCACCTCCTTGGCTTTAAAAAGTCTAAATGGCAAAGCCCCAGGTGGGGTGAGGGTGTCTGGTTTGCATTTCCCTGGTTAAACCTGTCACTGGTGCAGAGCCTTGCAAATCCTTGAGTGGGTTTGTGGCTGGGGCTGGAGCTGAGTGTGTGCAGCACATGTTGAGCATCAGCAGCAAAGTTTTACATAAGTTCTGGCAGGTCTGATGTGTGTGAGCATCCCAGCTTTCCCCGTGGCCCTCCCAGGCCCTGCCAGTCCTGAAACACCAGCTGGGATGGGGCAAACAACAAAGGCAGCTCAAAAGCAAAGGGATCTCCAGCGCTGGGGTAAATAAATGCAGCGTGCAGATTTCACCTGCTGTGGTTTGTGCTTCCCTGCACATCCAGGGTCGGGTTCCTCATGGATTTGTCTCTTCCTGGGATGACCCCACATTTTTCCCATGTGAGTTGGGGCATCTCTGACCCGGGGGAATGGTGGAGCTGGAGTGGTTTTGGTTAAAGAAGTGCACAGACAGCTCAGGTTGATGTATTTGCCTGTAGCTGTGTTTCCTGATGGAGAAACACAGGTTTTCTGGTTTTTAAGATTCTCTCCTGGGGGAAAAAATAAACCTGACCAGCTTTGCCCCCACATTACAGTGTTGACTCCTCCCTTTCAACAACCTTGCTGGCTGTATTTCCTCCTTGCAGTGAAAGCCCCTGGGTACCACAGGCTGAGAAGTTTGGAATGACCAAATTCAGTGCTAATCAGGGTCATCTTCAAGCTTGAAAACCCCACATT
>VZRH01003383.1:69536-83158 GCA_013397555.1 Urocynchramus pylzowi | reverse complement strand
TTTTTTTTTTTTTTCTGTTGGCAAGCCTGACTGGGAGCTGTGTTTTCATACATGTGGTTTGGGTTTTGGAGTCCCTAAAATAAAGATGCGGGGTTTTGTTCACGGCAAATCCCAGATTCCTTAAAACCGTTCCCGCAGATGTGAGCACGATCCGAGGCAACTGATCCTGGGAGTGCATGGCAGGAATGAAACCATGGAGGTCCAGATGGTTTTTTTTTTCCTGGGCAAAGGGACAAACTCACAGAGGAGCCAAGCTGCTCTCCGTGATTTTCCGTATTTCAGGAATCGGCGGTGAAGTCGTTGATTTCTAAAAAAAATTGGATTTGGGAAATGCTCCCTCCCCGCCTTCCCTTGCAGTGATGGAGTTGTGGGCGCCTGCAGTCGCAGTGTGGAGGTGTGAGGAAAGCTGTGAAACCTGAAATTTTATTGCTGGTTCTGGGTTCAGCCTGGAACAACACATCTTGGAAAACCTTTGGAGGGAGCAGTGCTCGCAGTCAGGCCATGGCAAATCTCTACAGTTTCACTGCTCAAAGACCTTTAGATGAAAGGGCATATTTTATTGATTTCATGTTGAGTTTATTGCCTGTGTAAAAGCCAAATAGCCTTTGCTGGCTGCATCACTGAATATTTCTGCATTTTTAGGCTGCGACTGACACACTTCTGCTGTGTTTTCTTGCCCTGTTTGACTGTGAGTGAGTCATTTTACTATTCTGTCCCTCAAATTCAGGATTAGTGGGATAAGGAGAACACGTGGCTAGTGGGAGAAGCTTTCATGTTTGTAAAAGGCTTGAAAACTCTTTGTAAAATATTGTGTTAACATAGAGGCATTCATAATAATTATTCAGTAATTATTATGAATGTGTATTAATAATTATAATATTAACACCTATATCTCTGTGCTTTATGGGGTCCTTAGATGGAAATATGTTACTTGCAGATATTTTAAAAGGAAAAGGAGCCTTCCTGGAGATGATTCCCTAATGGGAAGTGCTCTGGTGTTGGCTCTCCAGAGGGCTTTCTTCATCTCTTTCATGGCTTGGTTTATAATGAGCTGCACAGCTGGAGGCTCAGGAACAAACTGAATAATCTGAATTTGGTGCCTTTGGGGAGTGCCCCAGAATGTGCAATGTCTTGTTTCTGCATCAGGAGTAGTTTGCAGAGGAATTTGATAGAAATTCCCTGAAGTGGTTTGCTGAGCTGACGTGGGGGATTGCAGCATTCAGTCCTTTTTCCAGACTGAGATTCAGTACATTTTTAGGCAGTGACCACTCATTCCCCATGCCAAAAATGCACTTGACACTTGTAACTGATGCACTTTTCAGCAACAAAGCTTTGCTGTGCACCAGGCTGCAGGGTTTGGGATGGATTTCCTGGGTTGCTGTGTCCAAGATGCACCCCCAGTCATTTTCTGCCTGCAGATAATCACCACAAGGGAGCCTGGCTGACACTAATGAAAGAACATATTTTTTAACGATGTTTTGCTGGAGAATTGTGATGGTGTTTTCTGTGATGGGACTGTGTTTAATCTGCAGTGCTTTTATTTGTTGCAGAGATCCGTGCCCAATTGGTAGAGCAGCTGAAATGCCTTGACCAGCAGTGTGAGCTTCGGGTCCAGTTACTGCAGGACTTGCAGGATTTCTTCCGCAAGAAGGCAGAGATTGAGATGGATTACTCCAGGAATTTGGAGAAGTTGGCTGAGAGATTCCTGGCTAAAACTAGGAGCACCAAAGACCAGCAATTCAAGTAGAGTATTTGCCTTTTGTTTCTGCTTTTTTTTTTTTTTTCCCCTACTATAGATTTGATTGCAAGGACAGGAATGGAAAAGAAAGTTGTTTGAGTGAATGTAGGCACCAGCACTGCTCTGAATTCCAGAGCCAAGCATTCCCCAAGTTTGTGTTGGACACAGAAGCCATCCCCTGCTTCTGGGCGCTCATTCATGTCAGTAATTCCTGGTAGGTTGTGTGTTGTTAATGGGGAATGGGATGTAAGAACAGGAATGTGCAAAAAAGGAGTAATTTTCTTGGGAAAGGTGGGCAAAGCTGTGTGCCAGATTTGATGGACGGAATTTCCTTCAGTGTCAGTGGCTTTGATTTTCTGAAGGGAAGCTGTTCCCAGTCTGTTCCCTGCTGTCAGTTCTCCGTTTTTGGGATCCCACACACGCTCTGTGTGGGAGTTGTGTTGCAGCTCTGCTACTATCACTTCAAACAGCGGGGAAATAAGGCCAGTAGCACTTCCAGAGAGAGCTGTGCCACTGTGGGTGGGGGAATCCCTGGATACCGAGCCAGGGGACTCAATTAAAATCTGAACATGTCCTTACTGACAATCTCTTGACTCTGCTGCTTGAAACATCATTTACAGGTGGGTCTGGCCGTGCTGCTCGGTGTTGGCTCTTCCCCACTTCACTGAGTTGGGGTGACTGATGCAGATGGAGCCTGGTTTCATGGGTTCACATCCTCCTGGTTCTGCTGAGGTGCTTTTCCCAGGAGAAGGGGCTGCAGGAGGGGGTGCGTGGGTGAGGAAGGGGCTGCGTGGCACGGCCACGTGAGCCCAGCCCGGCGCTGCCGTGGTCCCCATCTGGGCAGTGCTCAGCCTTGTTGGGTTGTGTTGTCAGGGCAGCAGCTGAGGAAAACACGGAGCAGCAGCAGCCTTGGGATCTGAATCATTTCTGCTTTGGATGTTTTGGGCTGAGAGGATCCATCTGGGCCTGCTCCCGCCCAAAGTGCAGCGTCACTTTTCGCATTGTTTGGGTCGGGACGTTCTCCCAGTGTTTGTGCTGTGTTGTTGCTGTGTTTGGAGGGATGTGGGGACACAGCAGCTTCCCGTTTCCAGCAGCAGCTCTCTTTGTGGAAGCCATTAAGGAGGCACCATTTTAGTTTCCTGTCTGCACAGTTTTGATGTCATTCACTTCAGTTGTCATTTAGAGCACACATTGTGCTGCGTTCTCAGGAAAGCCTGGCTCCGGAGCAGAGCTGTGTGACACACTGGGGAAGAGTTATTCTGCATATCCATGGACCTGTCAGAGTCTGAAGGATTTTTTCTTTGCCTTTAGAGTGAAAGTGTTGTTATAACTACAACCTGTGCACATCCTGCAGGTGCCTTTAAGATGGCACTAAAGAGATGATGTCTAGAACACAGTTTTCCTCTGCAGTATGATGGGTGTTTTCAGTTGATTTTGTTGATATTTCTGGTGTTGATATTTCTGATGGGTGTTTTCAGTTGATTTTGTTGATATTTCTGGTGAAAATTGAGGTCATTTTCTTTATATTACATGATATGAAACAACCCATCAGAAACACTTCTGTATTCAGCTTGAGAAAGTTGCATAGAACTTCTGCTTGGGGATTTAGAATGAATTTATGATGTGGAAGTTTTGACTAGAGTTGAACAGAATCCTGCAGGATTTACAGGGAGAGGGCTGGTGCTGCTTGGGCTCCTGATTTCTCTTACTTTAGCAGCAGATTGCTCCTGCCAGAAAAAATGCCGTGGAATATGGTATCCCTGCAAGGTCCGAGTCATAAATACACAAATTAATTTGATCAAGAGTTGGAAGAAGAGAAAAATAACACGATGTCTAAGGCTGCTGGGTGTGTGGGCAGTGTTGGTCAGCAGTGGCACAGGTCAGGCTGGCCATGCAGCACTTGTGTGCTGGCTGTGCCAGTCAGGAGAGTGCCAGAATGCCACAAGAATTCATAGGGAAGCAATTCCCATTGTAACCACCTGTCCCCAGTGCTGCTCTGCCTGAATCACAGGGAGTATCCTGGCTGGCATCTCTTGTGGAGATGCTGGAGCTGGAATCCCATTGGGAGCCCCCCATTTGATCAAAGCCAGCCATCAGCTCTCTGCTCCACAGGATTACACGTCTGGGAGAGGAGCCTGCTCTGTAATTGCCTGGCTCTGACCCTATAAATACCCCATAATAGCCTGCTCTCCCAGAACCTGGTAATTATGTCGGAAGGTACCGTGTCATTGCCTGCCTGCTCCCCATGGCACATCCCGTTTTTAGATCTCCTGACACGGAAATCTGTCAGGCAGCCACCCTGTAATTTGCATTTTCCTGCTCTGCAGCTCTTGTGGGGTTGCCCACTTGCTCCCACTGTGTTCCTTCAAGGGAATGCTCCCCAGGGCAGGAGGCTTCGGGCTGACCCCTGGAATTGGAGTTGTGTGGATTCCTCCACGCTGGGAAGAGCACAGGCTTCAAGGAAAGAGCAGAGTGGGAGGTGCAGGCTGCTGTGGGGCTTCCCAAAGCCCAGTGAGGTTTATTGTTCTTTATTTTATTTTCTTTCTTTATTCCAACCACCCACCCCGTAGGTTTGATTGCAAGGACAGGAATGGAAAAGAGAGTTGTTTGAGTGAATGTAGGCACCAGCACTGCTCTGAATTCCAGAGCCAGACATTCCCCAAGTTTGTGTTGGACACAGAAGCCATCCCCTGCTTCTGGGTGCTCATTCATGTCAGTAATTCCTGGTAGGCTGTGTATTGTTAATGGGGAACGGGATATAAGAACAGGAATGTGCAAAAAAGGAGTAATTTTCTTGGGAAAGGTGGGCAAAGCTGTGTGCCAGATTTGATGGACAAAGCCATCAAATGCCAGCCAGGTGGCTGTCTAAGAGTTGATCAGGTGGCCACGTTTGCATTGAATCTCAGGATGGTTTGAGTTGGAAGGGACCTTAAAGCTCATCCAGCACACCTTCCACCATCCCAGGTTGCTCCAAACCCGGCCTTGGACCCTTCCAGGGATGAAGCAGCCACAGCTTCCCTGGGCAAGCTGTGCCAATTCCTCACAGGAAAGAATTTATTCCCAATTTCCCTTCTAAACCTGCCCTCTGTCAGTTTGAAGCCATTCCTCTTGTCCTGTCCCTCCAGCCCCTTGTAAATCATCTCTCTCCATCTTTCATCAGCTCTTGCAGAAACTGGAAGGGCACAGTTAGGTCACCCCAAAGCTTCTCTTCCCCAGCCTCTGCAAACCCAGTTCTCCAGCCTCTGCAAACCCAGTTCTCTCAGCCTCTACAAACCCAGTTCTCCAGCCTCTACAAACCCAGTTCTCCNCCAGCCTCTGCAAACCCAGTTCTCCCAGCCTCTCTTGCAGGAGAATTTCCCACATGGGTTTTGAGCTGGAGGTGGCTGGGTCTGGGCTGAAGGGGTGCCCTGCACTGCTCAGTTTGAAGCTTCACTGGAGCATTTTAAAATGATTTACAGGGGTAGGTGTGTGTTATCCTCATCTGATGTCTCTGAAGAAGGGGAACAGATTGATTTAGCCAGGGTGACACAGGAGGTGATGGCAGTTGGATAAAGCCCAGGTTTTACTTGCTTTTAACTGCTCTGCCATGGCTGTTAGACCTCACTGTGCCTCTTCTCTGTTAATTTTTTTTTTTCAATTAGGCTATTAAAGGGAATAGTCATATATAATATTTATAAATTCCTCAGCATCTGATGATACCCTTTCAAAGCCCAAGTCTTGTAACTGTGGTTGCTACAGGAGCTTGTTTGTCCCAGGTTTGGTACTTGTGGTGTAATCAGAGCATCCATCTCACAGGATGGATGCTCTTGTAGTGTGTCTTGTAGTCCCCCAGAAAAGGCTCTGTCCCCCTGAACTCAGACCCTGGGACCTCCAACCCCAGCCTTCAATTCTCTTATTTAATGTAATTTTTGTCCTTGAGGCATTTGCCTGTTCAGATCATCAGTCAACAATATGAAAACCATGGCAAATCTTGAGTGATTGCTTTTGAGGGAGAAAATGGGAAAAAAAAAAAAAAAAGGAAAGAAAAGAAAAGACAACGCTATTTTAAGGCCACATTTTAAATCAAGATAATCTTTGGAAGCAGGATCCTGGGTAGCAATTGTCAGCTGGAGAGCTGAATGTCCAGGAT
Source organism: Urocynchramus pylzowi (assembly GCA_013397555.1). Classification (NCBI taxonomy): domain Eukaryota; kingdom Metazoa; phylum Chordata; class Aves; order Passeriformes; family Fringillidae; genus Urocynchramus; species Urocynchramus pylzowi. Next base: position 77,291 of record VZRH01003383.1, on the reverse strand, counting down.
ATCCCAGCATGAAATTCAGATGCCTTTCTGGCAGCCTTTGCCTTGAAGTAGAAGATGAAGAATAAGTCTGGCAACCTTCAGGCTGAGCACTTGTAAACAACAGATGTTCATAACTGGAATCTTTTGGAAGAGAAGGGCAGGGAGCAGCATGGATGTCCATGCTTGTAATTCTCAAAATTTGCAGTTAACACTGAGCTGTGTCAGGGAAAATCAAATGTGGGTTTGAATGAGCAGCTTGCAGAGAAGTTCAGCTTTAATTTTCCTAGAAGTAAAATGATTTCTGTAAAGCAGAGATAATACAGGTTGTGAGGGAGGAATTGAGAAAAACATTTGGGTCACGTGGGCTTCACTTACATTATTATTATTAATAATAATAAACATTGTCATAGGCTATTTTTGTGGTTCTTTTTGCTGAAACAGAGTCCTGCACATTTTATTCTGAGCCTGTCAAATAACCCCATTTGGAAGCTTTTTGTAAGCATTAAACATTCATTGAGATTCAGTGACCTCCATGACTGCAGAGAGCCAGGGATACATGACCAGCAGAAATGGATGGAAAACCTCAGGGAGGATTTTTGTGCTGTTTTTCATCATCTCAGTGATGCTGTGATTGTGGCCTCTCTTACCAGAGCACACTGCAGAGGACAAAATTCAGAGAGGGTTGGAAGAGTATTTAGAGGAACAATTAAATCTCTGCTCTCACCCTTGGCCTGGCTCCAGCTCCTCTGGGGGTTTGCAGAGTTGGCTGTCCTGGGATGCACCAGCTTTGGAAAAGCCTGCTGGACACATCCAGGGAAAATCTGAATATTTTGGGGGGATCAGGAGGTGGAACAGGAGACTTCAGGTGTTGTGTTAAACACCTCATTCACATGAGAGGATGGTCAGGGAGGTTTTCTGTTGCCATGGATGGTGGGACATCCCTTGGAGAAGGACCCTTCACCAGGACAGGAGTGATGGGTTCAAACTGAGAGGGGAATTTAGGTGAGATATTGGGAAGGAATTCCTCCCTGTGAGGGTAGGGAGGGCCTGGAACAGGTGCTCAGAGCAGCTTTGGTGCCTCTACATCCCTGGAAGTGCCCAAGGCCAGGTTGGACAGGGCCTTTCTCTTCAGTAATATTTTCATTCTCGTCTGGTTCATTCCTTCACCTTGTGCTCCTTATGGAAACACAGGGTTCCTATTCCTGGTTCGTGGGTGTGGCTCTAGGTTATTTTAAAAAAAATTAGTTTGTTATTGGTTATTTTTTAATTTGAATCTATTTTGTAAGATGACTTCTCTCCTGTTTCCTTGCAATGCCCAACTCAGTGTTGCTGGCGTCTGTCGCTCTCCCCTGCTTGTTTTGAAGCAGATCAATCTTGGATTGCCTGCAAGTCCCTTGTATGAATGAGTAATTTAATTAAGATACTAGAGACTCAATCTTCCCTTATGATCTTTTTGAGACCCAGCTGAAACCTTTGAAGTGGAAGTTGCACAGGACCTGATCAAGATAACACCCGAGAAACCACAGGGCTTCATCATTTGTGGTTCCCTAAAAATCTGTGCACAGCTTCCTTTTCCTGCTCCCAGCCAGCCCCCATGGCTGTGATCTGCTGTAATTTAGGCTAACCTAAATAAACTCTCCTCACTCACTATCACCACACCATCTTTACACCAGGAGAAGCAGTGCTTGAAATAAACCTGCATCTTGGCATCTTCTTCCTCTTCCCCCTCCTCCTGCTCATGAGGGAGGTTTGAATCAAAAAGTTGTTGTCAGTGTGAAGGCACCAGCGCTGTGGGAAAGTTCATGTTCACATCCTGAAGTTTTTGGGTTGAACTCATCAGTTTTCCCTCTCCTGGGTGAAGGGGAACTCTGTCACTCTGCAGAATGGGGATACACCCACCAGAGCCCAGTGATATTTCCCTTCCTTTTTCCATCCCTCCTCTGTGGGGACATGGAACTGGGAGCAGAGTGTCTTTGCCATCTCCTTTGAGGGTTGAAATGGTTAATGGGAATCCCAGTTTGCTCCCTGCCATCTGCTGTGGTGAGGATGAAGAGGTTCTGTTGTGAGCAGTTGTAGAACTCCTGCTCCCTGTTGGGGAAACTGCACCCGTGTCCCACCCCAGGAGAAGCTGCACCTCCAGAGGTGCTTTAAAAGTTAATGTGTGTGGAGTTTTAAAGGAAGCTTGGGAGGTTTGAAGCAACTGTTTCCTTTTCTGTTCCATTTCTGCCTTGAATATCAGCTTTTTGCTGATAGCAAATCATTAAGGAGAGGTTTTGCCTCCCTTCCTTGCCATGAAAACGCTGGATCCGTACAAAAGCAAGAGCCCATTCCAGCAAGGCACTGAAGGCCTTGAGGCTTAAGAGAAAGCAAGAAATGAAAGGAATTTAAAATGACAATCTGGCTGTGTGTGGCTTGAGCATCCTGAAGGTGACAGTGCCAGCCGTGCACTGGGAGCTGTGGGGTTTGGGGTGGCTTTTCCTGCAGGATGGCCTTTCATGTGTAACCACACCGAGCGTGTCAACACCCCTCTGGCGCCAGCAAACACCAGCGATTTCCCTCCCCAGCCTTTCCACAGGCTCCTGGTATTCCTGCTATTTGCTGCCTTGGAATAGCCAGGGCTGCTGTGGCTGGGACAGCTGGGGTTTAACTCCCAGTGAACTCCTGCAGCTCTCCTGCTTCCCTTTCCTTGGGAATCAGGGCTCTCCTGCTGCTCCCTGCTCCTTCCCGTGGCTGCTGGCAGCCAGAACTGCTGGTGCTGATGGGGCAGGAACGGGGCTCTGAGGGGTTTTGAGGCAGGATTTTGGTCAGCTGGTGGAGAGTCTGGGGATTTTTTGTTCCCAAACTCTTCATGGTAGCTGGGTAATTTTCACTTGTAGCTCTGCCAGCTTTGGAGGGCAGAGATGGAGTCAGTGGGTGAAGCAGTCCGGATCACAAGCTGCAGTCAGTCCTGAGCTTTCCAATTTTTTTTTTTTTTTTAAGAGGAAAAAAAAAAAAGATCAGCTGTTCTGAAACTCTTTATCTAAAATTATCCATATTGCAGTACAAATCTAACTGCTGGTGTCATGAGAAGGGTAATGAAACTCTGCCCTGGGTCAGTTTTCCCATTTTCCCAATGTTTCTTGCAGCAGAGATTGCTGTCCTTTCAAGTGCAGAATATTCCCTTTTCAATGGAAATTAAACTGCATTTCTTTTAGGAGGAAAGAAATCCGATAAGAGTCTTGTACAATAATCAGGGCTTTGCACCACAGGTTTTACTCTTTTTTAGATAAATATTATTGTGCTGTAAATGACTGGTGTACAGAGCTGCAGAGAAGGAAGTGCTGTCATTAAGGCTCCACCTGGATCTGCTGCTGGAGCACCCCCAGCTTTCATCTGTGATGAAATGCTGCTCTGAGAGACAACTTATTAATTCCAATAAATGAAATGCTGACCCAAATAAACCAAGGTTCCTCTCCTCTCCCCTGCTGCCCTTTGCACTGCTCGTTTGCTGGGTGCTCCAGCTGAAAGAAGGTGGGGAAAGTTCAAAGATGAGAAAATCAAGCAGCTTTTAGGAGTGCTGCTGTCTGTGGCTGGGGACAGATAGAGAAGCCTTCACATAATGGGCTTTGCACAGGAGAAACAGCATTTTGTTTCCTATGCAGATGCTGTTTGGCACACTGGGTGCTTGAAATCTTTTTTATTGTGGTTAAGACCCAAATGCTTGAGACAGGGCTGTGAAACCTTCTGCCAGACACTGGAGCCATCGCCCTCCTTCCCTCAGGCTCTGATTTATGCACAAAATCCTGGATTCAAAGGGAAAAATTAAAGCCTGCACTTGGCACACTGCAGCTTGCATTTGCAGGATCTGTTTGTTGGGGGACAAAAGCTCATGGAAATGTAGGGAAATAGAACTGAATGAGTATTTTCTGTATTCTCCTCTGCTCCTCAGCATCCCACCCACCCCACAGCTTCATTTACAGATCCAGAATTGTGGTAGAATCCTGTCCAGCTGTTCCTGTTTTGTGTCCTTGCAGGAAGGATCAGAACGTGCTGTCCCCAGTGAACTGCTGGAACCTGCTGCTCAACCAGGTGAAGAGGGAGAGCAGGGACCACACCACCCTCAGTGACATTTATCTCAACAACATCATCCCACGCTTTGTCCAGGTCAGCGAGGACTCAGGACGCCTCTTCAAGAAGGTAACTGAGTGCTCCAGCACAGAACTTCACTTTGGTTCTTCTAAAATACCATTCCAGCCATTACTTGGGGCAGATCCATTTTTTGGGGTTTTTTTCCCTCTTTGTGCTTGACTTGCCTTTGATTTTTTCAGGCATTTTCACCAATGTGGCCAGTTGAGATTTGTTGGTCTAAATTGTGTTTTTTCTCCTCTTAGCCTGCTCCACAGTTTTGAATAGATGTTGAAAATTTAATTAAATAAGCAGAAATCTTCCAGTTCTTCAACTCTGAACATTAGTCAAGAACAACTCTTTAAAGACAGAATTTTATCTGCCATGGAGAAATTGCTGTTAAAAGAAAAATTAGGGAGAATTCCTACTATGCTAGATAATAAAAGGATGTATTGTCCTTATCTGGGAAAAGGAGAAAACGCAGCTGAGATCTCTTGTTTGCCTTGTCCCCTTGATTTCCACCTGGGAAGGAAGGTGGGACAGTGTGGGAGGGTTTTCCTATTAGGAATCTGTTCTTGCAGTTAAGAAAACATGATCTGGAGGCTTTGGAAGTGCTGTTCAGGGGTGATGCCTGGTCCCTGCAGAGATGGCTGCAGCATCTGCTGCTTCACATGCTGGAAGTCTTCCCTTTGAAAAGCCATTTATTCCTCTTCCCCCTCTCCCACCCCCTGCACCCTGTCCTGAGCTTGGGGAGTTATTTCTGCTCTTGCAAGGCCTGGAGAAGGGTGGGATTGTTCAGATATTTCTTATTTTCTGTCTGTTGCTGAAAGTGTAAAAAGAACCCTATAAAAAGCAGCTTGTTTAGGCTGTTGGAGAATGAGCAGTGCTGGACATTGTGAAGTTTCATGTCAAGATGCACCTGAAGGAGCAGCATGTTGTGTGTGTTACCTGGAGAGCAGGCTCCCTGTTCCAGCAGGGTTTTGTGGCTGTGATTTCTCTGGGAGTGATGCCTTGGGAAGGCTGGGCTAGAGCAGAGACTGGGCAGAGCTGAAGAACAAAGCAGGGATTTATTGAGAGGCCTCAGCAGACCCAGCCCAAAATGGTCACCAAATGGACACCTGGTCACGGGGGCTCTCACTGGGATCAGTTCTGCTCCATTTGCAGCTTGGGGTTCATTGTCCAATTCCAGCTTTGGGTTCTGCAGCCCCATCCTGCTTGTTTGTCTCTCTCCAGCCCACCTTGGTTGTGCTCTTGGGCCTGAGGTTTGGATCATTTGTCCTTGGTGCCCAGCTGGAGCAGGAATTGTTTTGTCTCCCTGCTCTGTGAGCAGAGCTCACCATCCCCTCATGTGAAGCCCAGACCCACACACTAAAGCAGCACAGAACCTGAAAAATAGAAAAGCCAAAACCTGAGGTATCAGCAGAACAAAATCTGTGTTCTTCCCTCTCTCCTGCCTGTTTCTTGAGTTTTTAATGGAGGATGAAAAATACATTCCACTTTTACATTCTGTTTCTCTTAGAAAAATGAAATTTCTTCTTCATTTTTTAAGTCATTGCCTGAGCAGAAGAGGAATCTTCTCATTTTCAAGTAGTGTCACACTGAGGCCTTTTTGACCTTTTAAAACTTTCTGGTAATTACATTATGGTTGATTAGATACTTACATGGGATTATTGAATGGCAGTTACTCTTCAATTCCTCTAATCCCTCCAAAGGAGGAGTAATCTCCCTGTTGAATTTCAACAAGGGCTGGGCTGGAGCAAGGTGGCCTGGAAAATGCCTTGGCAAAGCCTCACTTGGAAATTGATATTATCCCAGTTTGGCTGGAAATGGCAATTTTATCTTCAGCCTTTTCTAAAGCAGGGCAAACCCATGTTTATACTTCATTTTGGGCAGCAGGACTAGAATAAAAACAAATAAATAACCAATTAAGAGCAAAATACCATCTCTGGTTTGTTTCTCACAGGCCAAGGGCAAACTCCACATTAATTTGTGCAAACAAAAGGCACTTGTTACTAAATCCCCAACTACTTCTTTGGCTGTTTGCCAGGAATACCAGCTTGGCTGAAGGCCAAATCAGGTGTTTGATTACAACTCCTCTTGTGCTGGGTGGTTAAAACCAAAAATTGCATCCTCTGTTATCTGGTAGCAGCTGATAAATAAAGAAATTTGGCTGACATGGACCTACTTGTGCTTTTTAACTTGAGTCTCTTCCCTTCCTGAGCTGCAAGAAGCAGCTTGAGTGGGTAGAAAAGGTACTGCAGGCTAGAAAACAGATGAGGTGTGTGATTAAAATGCTGCAAAGAAGCTTTGCAGTCCGTGGATTTAAAGAAATGTTACCCATTTGTAACCCCCCCCCTTAGTGACATGTTTGTAAAATATCCCCAAAGCAGCACAGAGGATGGCAGAGTATCTCTGAACTTTAAGCATATGGGAGCTTTTTCCACCTTTTTTACCTATTCCTGGGTTAAAAACAGGGACAAGCTGCTGGCAAAGCCAGGCTGCCTTGCTGTAGGTGTTGATGGGGAATCTACCAACTTAAATTTGGGAACTATTTAGATTGCAAACAATGCCATGAAATGTGGAGAGGATGGTGACACAGGGATCCTCATCTGCTGAGGGCAAAGCAGATCCTGAGGCAGAAAATCCTTTCCTTGGGCTGTTTTTGTCAAATCAGTGTTTTGTGTCATGCTGGGGTGGAGCAGGTGAGGTGGGGAGGACAGGCAGGGGGAAAAGGAGGTGCTTGAGGTCCCTTTTGTCACTGAGCTCTTGAGCTGCTGCATCTCTGAGTGTGTGGAGAGCTTTTCAAAGGACAGAGTGCAGCTGTGATCAGGGCTGGAGGCAGCAGGGCTGGCTGGGTGAGATAAGGGCTGGGAAGGAAAGGAAAGGTGGCTGTGCTCAGCTGGGGCTGGGCTCTTTCTCCAGGAACTGTCAGAACCAGAGGACACAGCCTCAAGCTGCACCAAGGGAAATTTAGGTTGGATATCAGGAAAAAGTTTTCCACTTTTAGAAAGAGTGATAAAGTTGTGGAATGGCTGCCTGGGAGGTGGTGGAGTCACCATCCCTGGGGGTGTTTAACCAGCCTGGATGTGGCACTGGGTGCCAGGGTTTAGCTGAGGTGCTGGGGCTGGGCTGGACTCGATCTTGGAGGTCTCTCCCAACCTGGTGGTTCTGTGGTTGAAATGTGTCCTTGTGGCAGCGAGGAGGGGAAAGCAGAGAGAGCTGGAGCAGCAGAGAGCCTGAGGTGAGGACACCAGCTCCTTCTGCACCCAGAGCACCACCAGGAGTGGTGGCAGCGTGGGTTTTGTCTCTTCAGGCTGGGGTAGAGAGTGCTCAGGGTGAGATTCTCACGTGGTCACTCTTGGACCCTCAGACTCTGCTGATGGTGGAGCAGGGATGGGTTTCTGTCAGTCTGAAATCAGTGGATTCCAGCAGCCAGCGGGGCTGCCTGCGCTGCACGTGGGCTTTCAGAGGGTTTGTGGTGGCACTTTTTGGTTCCCAGCACCCTGGGAATACTGGTCTGTGGCTGTGTCTCACAGTTTGCATGTGGTGGGATGGAAGAGATGCAGGTCCTGTCACAGACAGGGCTGTGTGAGGGAGGGGTGGATAGGGATGGATATATGGATGGATGGATGGATGGATGGATGGATGGATGGATGGATGGATGGATGGATG
>VZRH01003383.1:10142-46867 GCA_013397555.1 Urocynchramus pylzowi | reverse complement strand
TTTATATATATATATATATATATATACACACATACACACACATATATATGTATAATTTATATATATATATATAAAATTTATTTTTATATAATATTAAATATTATATAATACATGTAAATATAATATAAAATAGTATATATTTATGTGTTTTTAAATAATAATAATGATTATTAGTAGTAGTAGTATTAGTACTAGTATTAGTATTAGTATTATTGTATTTCTGTGTATGTATATATATATTTCTTTATTTATTTATGTATATATTTCTACTTGACTCTTTCCATCCTGCACAGAAGCTGCTCCTGCAAAGGCCAAGCAGGGTCCAGGCTCTCCTGTTGTTAAAAATACCAATTTTTACCTCAAGGATTTGCAATCTTATTGTGCAGTTGGGACCTGAAAGGAAGTGGATTGAATTGGGGAAAGCTGGAAGTGTCCAAGGCCAGGCTGGGCAGGGCTTGGAGCCCTCTGGGGTGGTGAAAAATGTCCCTGCCCATGGAACTGGATGAGCTTTGAGGTCCCTTCCCACCTAAAACCATTTGAGGATTTGATTATAACAAGAACTTTTCATTATTGGATAAGAATCCTCTCTCTGAATCCAATCCAGCTCATCCTGCTGGGTGAATTTTTAAGATCTCTCAGGATCCCAAAGAGTGCTCTGTGATATTTGCAGGGTTTGTGGTTTTGAATGCAAGCATGTCCCATTTATAATCTGGACAGCCCTTGCACAGCAGAGTATTTCACATGCTGCAGCTCAGTGAAGATAAATAAAACTGCTCTGAACTGCAAGATAAGAGATGAAAGAACTGCAAAGAAAAAAAAAAAACCAGCATTTGCAAAGCTGTAAAAAATCAGGGAGCAGTGGGGAAAACGCCTGTGTGGTTTACAATATTCCACTGCCAGAGCAAATCTGAACTTCAATAATATCTTTATTTGTTTTGTCCTGTGCAGCCCTGTGGATCATCCAGCACGCAGGGTTTGACAAGTAAAGTGGGGTGAGAGAGGTTAAGTGAGAGAATAAGCACAGTAGCAGCCTTTGAGTTGGTTAAAACAGATTGCTCATTCAGTGCATCCCGCCCTGCCTGCCCAGGGATGGATGACAGCTCCTCTGATGGCTCCAAAGATGCCAAACATTCAGCTGATCCCACAGGGGAACAATGGAAATTGCCCTGCAGATGGAGAATTCACAGAATTTCAGAATTGCTAAGGTTGGAAAAGGCCTCTGAGAGCATTGATCCAAGCTAGGCTGGGCTTAAAATAGGAGTGGCCTGAGCTTTAGACTTGCTCAGGTACTTAAGCCAGGACTTAGTTCATGCTTTAACCATGAATCTTAGAGTTTTTTTGTCACTGTAAATTTAGTGTCACTCTGCAACTGCAAATTCAGTGTCAGTCTGTAAATTNCAGTGCCATTCAATAACTGTAAATTTGGTGTCACTCTAACTTTAAATTCAGTGTCACTCTGTAAATTCAATGTCATTCTGTAAATTCAGTGTCACTCTGCAACTGCAAATTCAGTGCCATTCAATAACTGTAAATTTGGTGTCACTCTAACTTTAAATTCAGTGTCACTCTGTAAATTCAATGTCATTCTGTAAATTCAGTGTCACTCTGCAACTGCAAATTCAGTGCCATTCAATAACTGTAAATTTGGTGTCACTCTAACTTTAAATTCAGTGTCACTCTGTAAATTCAATGTCATTCTGTAAATTCAGTGTCACTCTGCAACTGCAAATTCAGTGCCATTCAATAACTGTAAATTTGGTGTCACTCTAACTTTAAATTCAGTGTCACTCTGTAAATTCAATGTCATTCTGTAAATTCAGTGTCACTCTGCAACTGCAAATTCAGTGCCATTCAATAACTGTAAATTTGGTGTCACTCTAACTGTAAATTCAGTGTCACTCTGTAAATTCAGTGTCACTCTGTAAATTCAGTCCCACTGCCCTCGTGTTCACAATCCAGCAAGCCCCAGACTTGATCAGAGAGATGAATTGTCCCCTCACCATCCTGTTTTCTCCACAGAAAATGAAGGAGTACCTGGAAGGCAGGAACCTGATCACGAAGCTCCAGGCCAAGCACGACCTCCTTCAGAAGACCCTGGGAGAAAGTAAGTGTGTGTCCCCAGCAGAGCTCCCAGCCAGGCTGGGGTGTTTATTGAGTTCCTCAGCTGAGGTCCAGCCCTGGATTAGTGATGCAGTGGCCATGCTGATGTTTTATGAACTGATTCCTCTGATCTGCATGAGGGAGATGAATGGTGAGCACCAAAATGCTGAATGAGGCATCGCTGGTTTGTGTGCTGCCCCCTCCTTCACACCCTGGTGAGCTCTTCATGATCTCTCTTGGGCCAAACCTGGTGATTTACTCATCAATTCAGAATTAATTGGGCTTTCATTCGTGTGGCAGTTTAGCTGCTCCTCACCTCTGTGGGTTCAACCCAGTGTTGAGCCCAGGCTTTTATGAGGAGAAGCACAAACAAATTTCAGAGCATGTGAAATATGTTGCCTGTCTAGAGGGCATCAGTCAGGGGGCAGCAGCCAGAACTGAATATTCATTTGCTGTCAGAGTCAGAACAAAGGCAGATTTCTTTCCCTTCATGGTATGGGCAAATCTTCTTGGCCAAAAACACTTCAACTATGCATCCAAGTTTCCATAGAAACCTGCCTGCCTTGTATTTGCAGAGGAGAAGGTTTGAACAGTCTAAATGTCAGGTCAAAAACTGGCTCAGCTCAGTCCTGGCTTGTGTCTGGAGCAGGGCTGTGTGGCTGAGCTGAGCTCCCCACAGCTCGTGGTGTGCAAATCTGCTGGATGAAAACTCAGCCAGCATGTGGGCTTTGAAGTGCTTTGTTTTCAGTTTGAAAATGCACTGTCAAACTGAAATACTTCTTGCTGCAGTAATTAAGAGTTTTGTGTTTATCAGAGATGAGGGGAGGATGTGCCCTGGTTTAGCTTGGGTTGGTTAAAGTTGCTCATCTCCTCATCTCTCCTGTAAGAAAGGGTAGCTGAAGGCAAAGTTTTGTGTCCTCAGGGCGTTTTTCTTGTGCCTCTAAATATCTGTGAGTGGCAGCCCCTGCCCCTGTGACTGATGGCATTCCTGGGTCATGGCTGACCTCTGCATTCCAGCCCTGTTTCCTCTTAACCTGCCTGCCCCCTAAACCCAGCTCAAGCTGTGCTAGGGGGGAAAGGAGAGGAAATTAAATGTGATTTCTGTATTGCTGTGTGGATTTAAAGGTTGCTTCTGTTTTCTTCGTTTGCTTTTTGCAAACCAGAATTTTCGTAGTGGCTCTGTGAAGGGACCCAGTGAGTGTCAGGGTGAGCCCCAAAAAAACTCCTCCTGTCATCTGTGAGATCAGAAGGAGATGGGAAAGGGAGGAACATCCCATTTCCCAACCCACAGGAGCAGGTTAATGCTACAGACTGGGGACCATGCCTGGATTTATCCATAAAACGTCACTTAATTGGGAAATGGGCAAATAAAATTCCCTCCACACGTCCCCAGAGCATGGTTAGGAGCTTTGCAGCAAAGTGTGCCTCCAGCTGTGTGTCTTCAGTGCCTGGGAGGTTCAGGGGGTTGTTATTTTTTATTCTCCTCCTTGCCCCATGCTCAGGTGACATTTTTTAGTCGTGCTGCAAATTGCCTTAATCTGAAGATGACAAGTTCCAGCAATAAAAGTAGCAGCAAGTCCTCCTCTCTGCAAGTAATTATGTCCCTGCCTCCTGTCCCCATTTGTCACCCTAATGCAGGAGCCCCTTGATGCTGCCACAGCCGTGTAATTTCTCTGTATGAATATTCCATGATGAAAACGGGACAGATGGCTGGAAATTCTGCTGCAGAATAACATTTTCATGTAAATTATGCACTGTTTTGGCTTTACGTGGGGAGAGCAAAAGTGGCTATCAAGATGTGCTCGACTAATTGTCAGCCATCAGCAATTAGCTGCTTCCCTCACTCCTCCTTCCATCTCCCCAGGAGCAGGAAGACATCAGGAGGGAAGGTGGATTTTCAGCTGGTGGGAATCAGTGTGGTTTCACTGATTTTTTTCACCAAAAAAATTGTCCTGTCCCACTGGCAGCAGCACATCCTCCTTTCTCCTCTTCTGTTGTGATGTTTTAGGTGATGCTGAATTAGCAAGTCCCTGGCTTGGCTGCTGCTTCCTCGAAAACTCAGCGCAAGTTAATGGAGTGTTTTTATAAATATGTTTATAAAAAACACCACTGAACGTCTGTCTCTCAAAATAGCTTGGGTGCCAGCACGTTCAGGCTGTGGGCTGACAAATCTGGGAATGTTTGCACTCTTCCTCAGGGGCTGTGTGAAGTGGAATCTCTTGCCCCACCAGTTCCCCTGGGAAGAGGGAGGGAGGGAGGGACTGACAAGCCCAGTTTTTTGGCAGAAATCAACAGTTTGAATGCTCAGGGAGGTAATTTCTATTTAAAAGCAAGAATTCTCAGAGGCAGGAGTGCTTGGACAGCCTGAGCTGGCTCCTGGTTGGATTTGGTGAGCTGAGCTGGCCAGGGATGGGTTTGGTGCTGTCCTTGGAGCTTCCCCTCCTCTCTCCTCTGCTTTCCCCCATCTCCTTCCAGAATTCTCTGTACCCTGAAAGCATTTTCCCATTCCTCCCTGCTCACCCTGGATTTCTTTGTCTCCTCCACAGGTCAGCGGACGGACTGTGCCCTGGCCAGGTAGGTGTGGCTCAGGGAACTGTGTTTGTAAGGAAAATCTGGTGCAAATTGGTCATTCCAGATCAGTTCCCAGCCCAACATATGTGTCTGTTAGAAAAATACTTGGATTTAGAGTCACAGAATGGAACCATGGGGTGGTTTGGGTGGGAAGGGACATTAAAGCTCATCCAGTGTCATCTTCCACTGTGCCAGGCTGCTCCAAATCCCATCCAACCTGGCCTGGAACATTTCTAAAGATGGGGCAAGAATTTAATAAATTTAATTAAATGTATTAATTCATTATGAACTAATTTTTATATATAATATATATATATTATATTATATTATATTATATTATATTATATTATATTATATTATATTATATTATATTATATTATATTATATTANNTACAATATAATTTTTATATTATATATAATATGCTTTTATTTATCATAATTTAATTCATAATAAATTCGATTATTATAAATATTATATATAATATAATAATTTATATAATGAATTAATGTAAACAAATTCCTTTTCTTGCCCGGTGTATTTAGAGCAGATCAGGAGCAGGATGGAGAAGTAAGAGAAATTCCTTAATTTGGTGCTGTCATCCAGAGAATATTCTCCATTTTTAGGTTTTTATAAGCAAATCCCTGGTCCTGGGGGAGAGGTGGGCCCAGGGACTGTGCAGGGCTTATCCCCAGGCTCCAGGACCATAAATTGGGAATCTCCTGATCCCAGTGCTGCTCTGCCGTGCCTGGCTTCCAGCAGGACGGAGGGCACGGAGAAGAAACATTTTAATTTAATTAGGAGCCATCCTAGAACCAGCTCTAAACTTGTGGTGGGGCTTTAGTAGAACATAACAAATCCCCATCTCCAAATTGATGGATCCAGGGGCTCTGCTGGGCACAAGGGGCTGGGCCAGGGGCTGTGCATCATCCTGCCTCATCAACAAAAAGGTGATTACCACCAGCATGGACTCATTACTGCTGTTCCCATTCCTCACTGCAAAGCAAAACTGACAGGTCCTAATTAGACCCTGACATCTGTAATAATAAAATATTATTCATCATGAAACAATTTTAAATATCAAAGAATCATGCCCGCTAACAGTTTAAAACCCACCTCATTGTCTGTGACAGCCCATGGAATTGGATTTTTTACTTTTTTTTTTATTTTTCATTCAGTGTTTCTGATTTTTTTACAAAAGGAATTTCCTCCAAATTAACACATTGTACAGGCTTTTAAAAAATCACACTTCTAATCCCCTTATTTATAATTCAGCAGCCATCTGCCCTGGCAGGGAATTGGCTGGAATGATACATTAGGGCCTCTCTACTATTATCTCCCTTGCTTCATTTTTACAAGAAACTAAAGGAATTTTAAACCCCAGTAATAAATTTTGAGGGGAAAACCCTGGCAGAGCAGGGCTTTTTTCCTATTTTTCTGCCATTAATGTCTACCAACATCAGCAAATGAGAGCAGACAGAAAAGGCTTAGCCTGGCTGGTGTGTGCTGCTGTTCCAGGGGGGTTTTGTGTTATTTATTTATTTGAAATCTTATCAAAACCATCATAAAGACTCCCTGTGAACAGCACAGGGGAGAACCAGCCTGCTCCCACCTGCTCTTCCCTGTGCAATTTATATCAAACTTCATCTCCTGGATCAGAGGATTCCGTCTGGTCGGAATTAAGATGTCAGGGGTAATCTTTTGTCAGGGTTCCCTTGTGCCTCCTGCAGGTTCTGAGTGATTTAAAGTCACTTACAATCTTTCTGGAGTTCCACAAATGGAGTGAGGCTCTGGCATTGTGATTGACTCGGATTTCTGGCTCCTTCCCTGCTCCAACACGTGGTTGGGAGCACTGGAGGGATGAGCTGGTGATGCTGATATATTATATATATATTATATAGATAATTTGTTTCTGTTGATTAAATTTATAATAAATTCTGGTTTTCTGTTCTGTTTTTCCCTCCTGCACCCTGGACCAGTGGCAGGCGCAGCTCCACTGTGAGGAAGCAGGTAATTAACAATTAGCATTTCCCTCACTAACGAGGCAGGGGTGTGGTGTGGAAAGAGGAGGAGTGAAAAAAGAGGAAAACAAATTTTTATCTCTCCCTCCCTGTCTTCCATGGACCTTTTCAGTCTTGTTGGAGAAATCCCTCAAACCTGGATCTGGATCCTTGTTCATTTTCCATGGCAAAATTTAAATTTGCTTTTACTCTGTGTTTTGACAGACCTGCAATCAAAAATCCAAAACCTCGTTCATTTTCCATGGCAAAATTTAAATTTGCTTTTACTCTGTGTTTTGACAGACCTGGAATCAAAAATCCCAAACAGCCTTGAGCTGTTGGGACAGTCCTGGTTTATGGGATCCACGCTGTTGTTTCTTTGTCTCCATTCCCTTGATTTTCCCTGGAATCCCCCTGTTAAACCTGGAACTGCTCTCTTGTTGTGCCTTCCTGTAATAAAGACTTACAAAGCCAGGCTTTGTGTCCCTGGCCTTGGGGATAATCTGTTGCTTTTTGGTACCCAAGTGAGCTAAAATGTGTTTCTTTGAGATAGGGAGGACCTAAAGTATCTCTTGTTGCTACTGTAAGGTTAAAGTTTAAGAATTCCAATTTACACAGTCTTGGGCTGCTGCTTTGGAGTTTTGGAATAAAGAGAGCAAGGTGTGATCTTGGTGTGCAGAGTCAAACCTTTCTCATTTTTTATTCTTTTTGATTTTTTCCTCTTCACTCTACATTCTGCCTGCTCTTGCTGGAATTCCTCTCTGGGCAGGATTCTTCCCAAGCCATTCCCCTGGTGGTGGAGAGCTGCATCCGATTCATCAGCAGGCATGGTGAGTTTGTGGGACATTCCTGTGAAATAAAATAAAATAAAATAAAATAAAATAAAATAAAATACCCCTATATTTTATAGGTTAAACCTATAAAATAAACCTTAGAAGGGATGTTCAGAGTGGCTCAGGACCTGGTGCTTGTGCAGAAGCTGCCACAGAAGGAAAATGGCTCTGATTTTTTGCCTGCATTGCTGGTGTTGTGTGTGCAATGACTGCTCCAAATAACTGACCTTGCAAATGTTGTTTTGCCAACAATATCCCTTTATTCCTTGCAAAATAAGCTTCCCATCCCTCCCCTCCACTCACCTTCCTTTGAGCCCTGAAAGGTGGCCTTCACCAGGAACAATCATCCTCTTCATGAGGAGGAGGAGGAGAAGGAACACTCAGAGAGTTTGAATGTAGGAGGTCAAGCAGTGAACTAATTGTTCACTTAGTGCCACAGAGAGATGATTTATGCCTGTTTGGAAGGTTGACCTCTCCCAGCCTTGAATGCTGTACATTTGCTGCAATTTGTTCTCATTTTTAATTGATATCATTTGTTAGTAGCCTGTGAAACAGCTGTTAATTAACACGTGTGGGGGGAGGTGGAATCCATCTTCATTAACCGAGGTGCAGGGTCAGGTAGCAGGTCCTGTTTGTTTCCCTGCTTCCATTGCTGTTTTAGAAACAATCATCTGGAGTCCCATTCTCATCAGCACTTGGAATAACCAAGTTATAGTTCTAGAATCAATCTGGAATCTTCCTTTAAGGCCATATTTGGATAGTTGCTGGAAAAATCCTGGAGCCCACATTGGAATGGGAACTGATGGGGGATAAATCGTGGCCATCAGGAGATGCTGATTTCACTCAGATTCCACAATTGGCTTTGGTTTTCCAGCAGACTTAACTGAGTCCTTTTTAAAAGTTTTAAACATTTTCCTCCTGGCATTGGTCATGTTTTACTCCTGGCTGCTCCACTGCTGGTTTATGACTTCCTCTGGGTTGTAAAATCCTCTGGGGATCCTCCAGGGTGAGAGATAACATGAGTGGCTGTCAGAGCCCTGTTACTCTGGCAGTTTAGAAGGGTTAATAATTTTTCTGCCTGTGCTGAGTTCTGTTTTTTCATATTCTGGACATCTCAGGAAAAAGTGGCTTTTAAACAGCATCCTTCTGCCTTTGTTCTTTGTTTTTTTTCCTTTATTACAGGAGCTGTAGCTGCTGAAGGTGCCATCTTTTACCTAATCTATCTTACCTTGTCATCAGCATCTCTTGTTTTATGCAGGTTTGCAGCATGAAGGAATATTCAGAGTGTCTGGCTCGCAGGTTGAAGTGAATGACATCAAAAATGCATTTGAGAGAGGTAAGGAAGGGCTCTTCCAGCAGCCCAGAAATTATTGCCAAATGTGTGGATTTTGTGTGAATGCTCAGAACTGCCCTGTATGCAGCTCACTTCTTTTTGTCCCTTTGATTTTTGTGTTTCCTGAGTGAGGCTCTCCCAAACACCTCCCTGGTGCTCATTAACCTTGAGTTCTCACTTGTTTGCTGTTGTGCTTTGTACCCTGTGCAGTGTCTGTATAATAAATATTCTGCATTCAATCTCCTCTCATGTCTGATAGCTTATTGATTGTTTGCAACACTAAAGGACGTAGAGGATTTCATTATTAGGTGTAACTGCAGTTTCCTCCCCTCTCCCCCAGCTCTTTGTGTGCTGCAGGATGAATTTCCATGGGTTTTTTTCTGTTGTTGAGGCACAGCTTGGCCGCATTTATTCCAAATACCAGCGAGGGAGAGAGGGAAATTTCAAGAGAGTGTTAATTTGAGGTAGCTTTTAATAGATTGGATTTTTTTTCTCTGGGAAGAGCCATTCCATACAAAGGCAGGGAGCAGTTGGGAGCCTCCTGACTCATCAGCTCCTTGCTGGGCTGTTCTCCCTGGCAGAGCAGGTTCACTCAAGCTGCTCCTCAGGCAGTCCCTGGGTCACTGGGAACAACAGGGCTTGTGTTAATCCCTGGAATCTGTGTTCCCAAAGAATAGGATCAGTGTTTTTCTCTGCTTGCTGCTGCAGGAGAAGGGCAGTCATTAATTAGGCACAGCGAGTTTATTTTGCTTTTGGGGGAGAGAGAAGTTTAATGAGCAATGTGTGGTGGGTGATGTCACCTGTCCTCAGCTCCATCTACCTGAGAGGGAAAACCCTCAGCAGCAGAGGAAGCAGGAATGTGTGTCATAGTCAGAAAAAGCATCAGAATCAGATTTTTATAAAAAGAAATTTTTATATAAAGAAATACCAGCTTGGGGAAATACTCACTTGTTCCATGCAGAAATAAAAAAGAGGATTTTTTTTCCCCCTTAATTTCACTTGTCTCTGTAAAATCTGTGCTATAGAGGACTGCCAAAGTTAACAATAAGGTCCCTGCAGTTTATTACTTCATCCAGAGCCCTTGGTGGCAGTTAATATCAGGGATAATGCTCAGGTTTGGAGTGGCCCATTTATTATCCCGTGTGTTATTAAGATAATAGGCAAGCTTTGGTAATTTCAGTCACATAATGGATATATATAGCTCCAATTTGAGGATTGCCCCATCATTAAATCTAATTATGTCTGATAGGGAGTTTTCCCTGGGGAACAACTCCTTGAGTGAGCATCTTCCCTTTGGTAATGCAGATAAACCATGGTGGATCTGCAGCAACAAATTGTCCCAGAAACACTTAAACACTTCCCCCACCCCATTCCCTGTGTCTGCACCCACCTGGGCCAGGTGTGTGATGCTCAGTGGTCCCCTGGGTCACCTGGGCCAGGTGTGTGATGTTTGAGTGTCACCTGGGCCAGGTGTGTGATGCTCCTGTGTCCCCTGTGTCACCTGGGCCAGGTGTGTGATGCTCCTGTGTCCCCCTGGGTCACCTGGGCCAGGTGTGTGATGTTTGTGTGTCCCCCTGTGTCACCTGGGCCAGGTGTGTGATGCTCCTGTGTCCCCTGGGTCACCTGAGCTGCAGTTTTGGGTCTGCCTGAAGCCTCCTGTCAGGTGCTGGAGCTGTGATGTTCTCACCTGCCCAAAACACCTGGAGTGTTTCTGCTGCAGGAGCACCACCCCACCCCCCATGGGTGCCAGCTCTGGAGTCAGGGTGACATTTGGGTGACTGGAGGTGTCCTGGGATTCCTGGCAGAGCTCCCCACCTGGGGATCTCTCTGTGCCTCACTCTTGCAGTGCAGCTGGGGTGGGTGGGATGAACACAAATCCCTTTCTTCCAGTGTTTTATTTCCTGCAGTATTCTGATTTTTCTCTCCTTGCTCCTAAGGGGAAGATCCCTTGGCAGGGGACCAGAATGACCACGACATGGATTCCATAGCAGGGGTCCTCAAGCTCTATTTCCGAGGCTTGGAGCACCCCCTGTTCCCCAAGGACATCTTCCATGACCTGATTGCCTGTGTCAGTAAGTACATGAAGAACTGGAAAGAAATAGGATTCGTTTTCCTCATCCCCCACTTATCTTTCCTCCCTTTCCCCTTTTTTCCTGGCTCCAGGGTGAGATTTTGGGGTTTTTCTGGCTGGCTTTTTGCTGCTGGGCTGGTCTCTGTTATCCAGTCTGAGCAGTCACCTTTTCCCAGCCATCCTTGCTCTGACATGAATGAACAAGGAGATAAAAATTCATAGATTTTAAGGGCTGTGTGATGGGGTTTTGTGAGCCAGTGCTTGGTGACAGGATTCTTTTAAAAGAGAATAAAGCAAAAAACCCTCACTTGTGTAAAATAATCTTGAAGAGCTGTCATCAGAGGATGTCAGAAATGCCCTCTCCAAAGCAGGGATCACCAGCAGGGTTCCCTGGATATCTGCTTTCCCTGGATATCTGCTGCCATGCTCCTGTGTGCTGGCCTCAGCTGACAAGGTAGTTTTTATTCATACTCCTTTTAGCTTCATACCCACAAGGGACCATGCACTGCCTCCTGCTCCAGCATATCAATCATCAGGGCACTCACTGTTAACATTTTTGTGGTTACTAAAGGTGTTTCTGCCAGGCAGAGGGTTGTTTGTGCTTTCTGTATTGTTTTTAAGTGGCCTGGCTCTTGCTACATCCCCCAACACTGAAGAATGATTCCATTGTCCAGGCAGAGAAATGGCCTTTGCAGGGGCAGCCTCTGAAGAGAGGCAGAAGATCACTGAGGAGACAGCTTCAGAAATGGCCTGTGCTTTTCTGCTCCTGAGAAATGCATTTCCAGACTTGGATTTGTGTTATGCAGAGAAGCAAAATCCGCTTCCCCCCAAAGGAGCTCTCCCTTCTGAGCTGGTTTATGCTGCCTACTTCTTTCTCAGCAGGCTGCTGCACACAGAGCCCTTTGCCTCACCCTTTAACTATGTTAATTTGAGTGTTACAGCTTCTCCTTTTCACACACCCACCTTTCCCTGCTGCCCTGAATGAGCCCTTGTGCCAGAGCCCCTGGAGCAGGTGACATCCAGAGCTCCCACGTGCTCGGGGACCTTCCCTGGCAGAGGCTTTGCCAGCAGGTTCTGCAGCCAAATCCCCTCCTGCTGGTGCTCTGCTGGCTGCCCAGTTTGCAGAGCAGGGGGCCCTGGTGTCCCTGGGGCTGGGGGGCAGCAGGGGTGACTCTGGTGCTGTCTCTCTCTTCCAGCCATGGATAATTTGCAGGAGCGAGCGCTGCACGTCCGGAAGGTGCTGCTGAACCTGCCCAAGACCACCCTGATTGTCATGAGATACCTCTTTGCATTCCTCAATCAGTGAGTACCCCTGGGAGCAGCATTCTCTGCTGCAGGGCCTGGCATAAACATGGAATTATTGAGGATGGACAGGGCAGGGACACCTTCCCCCATCCTGGCTGCTCCCAGCCTGTCCAGCCTGGCCTTGGAGCCCCCAGGGGCAGCCACAGCTGCTCTGGGCACCCTGTGCAGGGCCTGCCCACCCTCACAGGAAGGATTTCTTCCCTAAATATCTCATTTAGCCTCCTCTCTTTCAGTTTAAATCCATGGCAGGGGGGTCCTGCTGTAACCCTGGTCTTCAGTTGGGCTGCAGGTGGGCTCTGAACAACAACAGCAGAGAAGAAATAAAGTCAAATATTAAAATCAGCACCCAGAGCTTTCAAACTCCCCTTGCAGTTTCTATTTCATTTCTCAGTAAATACCATCAGTGTCTCATTTTTTCACCTGAATCCAGAACGTTTGTGTCCCAGAAAGCCCAAAACAAACCTTCTGAGCTCAGCTGTGTGTTCTGAGCAGAGATGGTGATGGTGATGATGTTTTCTGCTGTTCACCCTCCTTCCCACCTCTGCTTTTTGCAGTTTATCTCAGTTCAGTGAAGAAAACATGATGGATCCCTACAACCTGGCCATCTGCTTTGGGCCCACGCTGATGTCTGTGCCCGAGGGTCACGACCAGGTCTCCTGCCAGGCTCACGTCAATGAATTGATCAAAACCATCATCATCCAACATGAGAACATCTTCCCAGGGCCCAGGGAGCTGGAGGGCCCCGTCTACAGCAGAGGTGGAAACACAGAGGATTACTGGTATGATGGATGCTCTGAGCAGAGCCATGGGTGGATGTTTATCCATGCATTAGGATGCTCCAATAGTGTTAGCTAATTTAGGATTGCAGCATCTGGTCCAGCCTTTCAAAAATCTGTTTTTTAGCAGCAAAGATGGCTATGATCTCTCTGGAGAGTCATCAGCTTAAAAGAAATAAGCTGGTATGAAGTAGCTATTCAGTTGTCAAGCCTCACTCACTTATGTTGAAGGGCAAGGTTGTGGAGGGATTTTCTTGGATGTTCTGGTTTGGTAGCTGCCAAAATCAATCTCTTTTTGTTGGTTTTTTTTTCTTTTTTTTTTTTTTTTCTCTCCTGCTTTTGCCTTTTCTCTCTGCCTTTGCTTCAGACACAGGGGTCACTTGCAGCTGAACCTCCAAGGCTGTGGCACAGTTGAATTTCCAGGGCAGCCCCGCTGCAGGGGGAGGGAAGAGGCAGGAATGCAAAATCACCATTTCCATGCAGCCTGGAGCTGCAGAGGCCTGGCCACGTGCTCAGTCTGAGAGCACATCTGGAAGCAATTCAGGCACAGCGGCTCCTGTCATCTGGGGTGGAAGCTTGGGCAGTGGGGGAAGGAAAGGAGGGCTTTGCTTTCCTCCTGATCCCTCCCTCTGAGCATCAGGAATGTTCATTTGTGTCCCCACTTCTCCCCCCATTGCTCCTGCTCTCCTTCAGCCTCACAGCAATGTGAGTGATTATTTTGGTGGGCTAAAAGAAATAGGGTTTTTTAAATGCAGTCACTGTGGGGACAGAGCAAGCCTTGTTTCCCTGGCTTGTCTCAAAGCTGTGGGATCACTCCTCGTTTAGAGGCTGCTCCAAACTCACTGCTGTGTGCAGAGGACTTGCCAAAACCTTTTGGAAATTCTCTTCATTTCACCCCTCTCTCTGATGTTTCTAGCTGATGTTATATATGAAGGAATTGCAGGGTGGGGGGAAAAAACCCAGCTTAATAATATTTATGGCCTTCAGGAAACACATTAATTTGGACAAGAGGTTTTGTGCCATGAGGTGAAGGGAATAAAAGTGTGCTGAGTGCCCTCAGTGTGGGTGTCAGTGCACAGAGGGGTGTGGGGAGCAGAATGTCCTGGGGGTGATGTCAGGGAAGGAGATAAGGGGTGGATGGGACCCACAGGGATCATTGATGCAGCCCCTGGCCCTGCACAGACACCCAAAATCCCACCCTGAGCATCCCTGGGAGCGCTGTCTTGGAGCTCTGGCAGCCTGGAGGCTGTGCCCATTCCCTGGGGAGCCTGGGGGGAAAAACCTTTCCCTGATCTCCACCCCAAACCTCCCCTGGCACAGCTCCAGCCCTTCCCTCAGGTCCTGTCACTGTCACAGGCAGCAGAGATCAGAGCTGCCCCTCGATTCCCTGCTGGGAATTCCTCCACTCCATTCCTCTGGCAGGATTTTATTGCTTATTGTCACCTTCAGGGCTCTCAGGGTGACACCACTGCTTCCCAAAGCAGCACCCAGAGCTCAGCCAGGACAGGTTTTTCGGTGGAAAATGCAGCAAGGACAATTTTTTAGGTGGAAATTGCTGCTTTTTAGGAGGCATGGCTGGGGAGAGGCACGTGGGCCCTGTGCAGGGTTTGGAGCCGCAGCTGCGCTCGACATGACTTCACAGTCTGGGTGAAACTTTAGCCCTCAATGCTGCTTCCTCCTGGGGCCTCCAGCTGGCTTCAGAGGCTTCTGTAAACTTTATTAAAGAGCATAAAGGCTTTGCAGAGGATGGGAAGGGTTGATTGCTGAGGTGCTGGCTCAGGAGATGTTGGGCAGCCTGGTGTCCTGCGGATTAAGCAGAATAAGGCGCCAGAATTATTCAGACATTTCACCTCTTCTCCTTTTTCTGTTTTCCTCGTATTTAAAAGAGCACAGGAGGTAGATTGCCAAGGGGAGAGCACTGCCCAACCATCATCACTTACTTTAACCATTGCAGGGCCAAAATGAGGGATGAAGTTACTCCTGTGTGAAGAAGATTAAAAATCACCTTTAAGGAGTCACAAAGGAGTTTTCTGGTGTAAGATGAAGAGCCAGCACTGGTTTTTAGCCCCTTTTTTTTTCTCCTGAGAGGAGCAGGCAGGGCAGGCAGGCAGGGCTGCCAGCTGGCAGCAGCTCTGTGGAGCTGCTTGGGAGAGGCAATGGATCCTCTTCCAGTTTCCTTTCTGCTCCTGTCCAGAGGGAACTGCTCGTGGAGCTTCTTACAAAAACATAACCTTTGGTTGCCACTTGTTGTCTGTTGATCCTTTCAAAGCTTTTCTTCATGCCAAACATAAATGAGTCCTCTTGGTAGCTTAGGTGCTCTGGAATCTTTATTTACAGGCAGCTAATTGGGCTGTGGGAGTTGTTGAGGGAAATGAATGGGACATTTAAGATGGTGATAAAAGGGATGGAGGGAGATGACAAACACAGACCTGGAAATATCGTTATAAATCGAGGAAGGATTTCCCCCAGGAAGGTGCAGCTTTCTCATCAGCCATCTAATGAGCTAATTAGAGCAATGGAGAATGCAGCCAGGGGAATAATCCTGGCATGGCAGGGAGGAGCTGGACCCAGCCTGGCACTGCTGTGTGAGTGCTCAGCGTCTCCAGAGGTCCAGGCTGGAAGATGTGAAGTTGGCCTTTGCTGATAGCACTCAGAAGGGGTCACCAAGATGTTTGGTTTGGCTGATCACAAAGAATTCAGCTTGGTTTTTACCCACAGCCACTTCAACACGTGTCAAAAAAGAATTCAGCTTGATTTTCACCCACAGCCACTTCAGCACGTGCAGATGCATCCACAAAGTGTCTGTAGCAGCAGAATCTAAATATTGAACAACCAGTTCTGTCTGGTTGTTCTCCAGGATGTTCCCAGTCCTGTCTGATTGCTTTCCAGGATGTTCCCAGTTGTGTCTGCTCCTTGGCCATGGGGGATCTCAATTCCCAGCAGTTACAGCTGTCCCTGTTTCCTTCTGTTGCAGTGAAAGCCCTCACGGAGAGAGAGCCCTGACAGAAGATTCAGTGCAGGATGTCACAGCTGAGCACCACACCAGTGATGATGGTATGGGAAGTCTGGTGTTTACTGGGTAAACTGGTGCAGCCTGCCTTGGGGGGGAGGCAGGGAAGGCTGTGCTTGTCTAAAGATCCAAAGTGGAGTTTAAATCCAAGCATCACGTGGCAGCATTTGATGGCAGAAGGTACAAAGGTGTAGGATCAGTGGTACAAAGGTGGGGATCTCTAGAATTACCTGGCAATTTTGAACGTGTCCCTTCTTCTCATGGGGTCACAGCAGGAGGCTGGGTGTGTTTCAGTGTCCTCTCCCACTCCCCTCTGCCTGTGCCAGGCATTGCTGCTGTCAGTGGCTCAGGAAGGAGAATTGTGGGTGCTCAAAGCCCCAGCCCTGTAAGGGAGCAAGCAAAACAAACCCCAAAGCTGCTTGTCTTCCTCTCAGAGGTGGGTTTTAGAGCAGACAATCCCGAGGGCCTCTCTCAGAGATAATTTTTGGATTTCCTTGAGGAAGCTCAGTTACATTTCTTGTCTGATCAGTGAAAAGAGGACCAAGGCTGAGAATTCCAGGATATTTCCTAAAGAAAAGATGACACTGCAGTCGTGGGAATCCTTGATACTTCCAAAGGCTCCTCCTGGGATGGGGAACCTCCTGTGAGCCCCCTCCAGAGCAGAGGAAGGATGAAGTGACTGCTGTGAAACCATGATCCTGGCATGCTGAGCAGGCTGACCAGCAGGGCAGGACATGGTTTTGTTCTTGTCTTCAGACCCTTTGCAGCTCTGGAAGTTCTGGGGTGCTTTTACTTGGATGGCCTCAGTTGCAGAGGTGGGAAGCAGCATTCCCTTAAAATTGGGCATCCTCCTTTTTGAGCTGGCCTTGAGGAATCTGCTCAGTGGCCCTGCCAGGTGCTCCTGTGCTGCCTCTCTGCTCCAGCAGCTGCCTAACAAACCCTGCCCTGGCATCCCTGGCTCCCAGTGGCTTTGATCTTACAGCTCTGACCATTGTGTGTGACCCTGTGGTGTTCACACACCAGTGAGAAGGGAAAGGGAAATCATTTCTGCCTGAGCAAGGGCAGGCACTGGCACTGCCACCCTCTGCAGGGTGAGGGGAGGAAACAGAGCACAGGATCACTGCCTGCCTCGAGCAGAGTGTTCTGTTGGACAAGTGGGAGCTCTGAAAAATGCATGAGGATGTGTCCTCCTGCAGCTTGGATCTCTAAGAGCAATTTACTGGCTGGGGGGAAGGACAGGCACCTCATCCCACAGCTGGGAGGGAAGCCTGGGATCAAGCCTGCAGCCTGCTGCCAGCCTCTGCTGTTTGTGGCTGGGATTTTTAGATCTTTTTGGTGACTGGGAGGGCACAGGGGTGAGAAAGGAGCAGAGATCAGAGAAGGACACTGCTCTGCAGCCTCTGGAGCTGGGGCCCTGAGCAAGGTAAGGCTGGGAGGTGTTTTGGATGGAGTCCTGCAGCCTCTGTGGAATATTCCATAGGAAGCTTTTGGGAGGGAGCACTTGGCACTCAGGAGCTGGGGCTGGGTCTCTTTGAGGGAGCAGCAGCGTGTGGTTAATTAAGGAGTCTCATGCTAATTGGGCTGTGCAGTGTCACACCCTGGTCACACCTCTCAGCAGTGCAGGTACAGCTCCACCACAGATCTTCCTGGGGTTTTTCCCTCCTTCTGTCTTCAGATGGGACCAAACCTCCTAAAACTCTTTGTGGAGGCTGGGATTAACCTTCCCAAAGTAAAGCTGGGTTTAACCTTCCTGTCACTGTCACAGGCACCCAGCCACCTCCATTGCAGGGAGGAATTTTGGGCTGAGGGGAGAGGCCGTGTTTGGCAGAGCATCTGTGCACTTCATCAGCCTCCCTGAGCTGATTTGAGACAGGTATGAGAGGTCAGAACTGCTGAAAGACAAGCAGATTGTGTGTTTGTTAAATTATAAATATGAGTGGAAATGTTTTAATCTGCTGCTTGTCTGCCCAAGCTGTCAGACTGGCAGGGGAATTGTTTGGCTTAGCCTTATTGCTCTTCATTCACACAGTTTTCTGCTCTGAGCATAAGTGTAAGTAGGAAAAAGCTACTGGAAATTAAAGTCTAAAATCAGTCCTCTGGAGAAAAGCCAGAGTCCTAAAAAGCAAATTGGAAACATAAGAAACCTGAGTGCCACGCTCATCTGGAACAATAAACACTTCTTAATGAAGCAGATGGAATTTGCCAAACCACACTCCCATCCCCTTCTTAAAAGGAGGGGGACACCAAAAACCAGCATTGCTGGGGCTTTTTACTGTTAGGAGAAGCTGGCAGAGCAGGCAAGAGGGAGGAAGGAGCCAAGCCCAGATGCCCACGTGCTTTGGGGAGTGTGCCACAAGCTGCCAGCATGGGCCAGGCTTCTCCCACCCTTCCCAATCCCTGGCTGAGGACTGATAAATGGGATTTGTGTGAGTCTGACCACAGGCTTAGCTGGGGTGGGTGGTTTGAGAGAGTTCAGAGCTGTCAGGGTGGCAGTGGAGGGGTTGTTGGGGTGGATCTCACAGATCCTGTTGCTGGTTGCCCTTGGTCACTTGGTGCTGGGTAATTTCGGGTGCTGGTGGGGCTCTCTGGGGGGAGATGCTTCTGCTCTGCTCCCTCAGCCTGGCTGAGGAGCTCCAGCTGGCTCAGATGCATTTACACCATTATTTTCTCAAGCCCTGCTACCACCTTGCAGCCTGGAGGCAGCTCCAGACCCAGTTCTGGAGCATATCCTCTCCCAAGGAATAGCTGGAAAAGCTGTGCCTCATGTTTGGCCTTTCAGCCCATTTTAGTTTCCTCTTGCACTGTAGAAGCTTCCTGTGGTGCAGAGATCTCTGTGTGGAGTGGCAGATCTCTCTTTGATCAGGGGAGAGGAACCACAAATCTCTTTCTCCAGGAAAGAACTCAATTTCCATGGATTGCTTGGCTGCATTAAAGCTCCTTTAAAGTAATTAGAGGGAGCCCACTGGGGCTGTGTGGTTGAGCTCATCTCCATTCCCCTGATCCCTGCCCAGAACCAGGAGCTGCCTGAATACACATTTACACTCAAACAGTGGCAGATTTTTTTTTTTTTCAGAGCCTTAAAAATAATCCACGGGAATTCCACATTGATTTTCCTGAGTGTCTTAAATGCCCTTATTGTGCCTCTATAATATCAGAGTCCTACAGGGACCTGGATTAGTGGCAGGGCATGGCTGGAGCTGCTGTGTGAGCTCTGGAGTGGGCACAGAGCATCCCAGGGAGCAGCTCTGTGTCCTCACCCCTGCACCAAGCCCAGCTCTGGAGGCACTGGTTGTTTTCCTTTGCTTCCATGACACTTGGATGAAGAGCAGGGCCTCCCACCGTGCCAGAATTCCTCTCTCCTGGCTCAGGTGAGCCTCACAGGCAGCAGAAATTTCCTTCTGAATTGATGCTTTATTTCTGAAGCAGTCTGGAATGAACGTTTCCTCCCCCCCTGCCTGCCCAGGGGATTCACTTCAGCTGCTTTTAAGGAAGAGAACCACAGGCAAGTTTTTGTCTGGAATGTACCTGACTGCCTCCCACCTCTGAAACCCTTTTGATTTTAATGAAACACTAATTCTGCCCTTGCCACTTCCATTATTGTTGGCTTGAATTGCTGTGAGGGGGTTTAGGGCTTGGAAAATACAAATGTGCCATCTGTGTGGGGATGAGGTAGGGGATGAAAGGGCAACATCCTTAAGTTTAGGGGTTCCCCTCTGAATTTTGCTGCCTTAAGAGGGAAGGAACACTTTATCCTCTTCATACACTGGTTTTTGGCAGATTTAAACTGCTGACTGCTCACCTGAGCCCAGGTGTTCAGTTAACTGTTGTTTATTCCCTTCTATCTCCTGAAGTGTGAGGCTTTTGATTTTAATGAAACCCTTTTATTTTAATGAAACCCTAATTCTGTTGTTGCCTTTTCCATCAGTGTTGGCTTGAATTGCTGTGAGGAGGTTTAGGGCTTGAAAAATACAAATGTGCCCTCTGTGTGGGGATGAGGTTGATGCCTTGGGAAGGCTGGGCTAGAGCAGAGACTGGGCAGAGCTGAAGAACAAAGCAGGGATTTATTGAGAGGCCTCAGCAGACCCAGCCCAAAATGGTCACCAAATGGACACCTGGTCACGGGGGCTCTCACTGGGATCAGTTCTGCTCCATTTGCAGCTTGGGGTTCATTGTCCAATTCCAGCTTTGGGTTCTGCAGCCCCATCCTGCTTGTTTGTCTCTCTCCAGCCCACCTTGGTTGTGCTCTTGGGCCTGAGGTTTGGATCATTTGTCCTTGGTGCCCAGCTGGAGCAGGAATTGTTTTGTCTCCCTGCTCTGTGAGCAGAGCTCACCATGCCCTGATGTGAAGCCCAGACCCACACACTAAAGCAGCACAAAATCTGAAAAATACAAAAGCCAAAACCTGAGGCATCAAGGTAAAGGATGAAAGGGCAACATCCTTAAGTTTAGGAGTTCCTTCCTAACTTCCTGCTTATCTTCCTGCTTCCAACCCTCTGCTGCCTGAAGAAGGAACACTTGGTCCTCTTCATGCTCTGCTTTGTGGCAGGTTTAAACTGCTGACTGCTCACCTGAGCCCAGGTGTGTGGTATTTACATACTCTCTGACAGAGAGAGACATAATTTTCTCTCCCAGGATTTTCCTGGGAAGCTGTGAGAAGCTTGTGAGAAAGCTCAGAGAAAGAGAAAAACAATTCTTATCTCTATTTGCTACTTCTGCTGTTTAGCACATGTAGAATGTGCTACAGAGACTGTTTACTGAAAAGGGATTTCTTGATTGGGCACTGATGAGAGTGGTTTTGATTGATTGACTAATTAGGTCAAAGTTGTGTGGTGGCTGTCTGAAAAGGTCATGGGTTTTTTGTTAGTTTAGTGTAGTATAGTATTAGTGTAGTATGTAGTGTAATATAGTATAGTATATATATACTATATATATACACTATATAGTATATATACTATATATATACTATATATATACACTATATATATAGTATATATACACTATATATAGTGTAGTATGTAGTGTAATATAGTATAGTATATATACTATATATGCACTATATATATAGTGTAGTATGTAATGTAATATAGTATATTACTAGTGTTGTATGTAGTGTAATATAGTATAATATTAGTTTAGTATGTAGTGTAATATAGTATAATATTAGTGTAGTATGTAGTGTAATATAGTATATTATTAGTGTAGTATGTAGTGCAATATAGTATTAGTTTAGTATGTAGTATAATATAGTACATTATTGGTGTAGTATGTGGTATAATATAGTATAGTATTGGTGTAGTATGTAGTGTAATATAGTATATTATTCATTTAGTATGTAGTGTAATGTAATATAGTATTAGTTTAGTATGTAGTGTAATATAGTATGTTATTAGTTTAGTATGTAATGTAATATAATATTAGTGTAGTATGTAGTGTAATATAGTATATTATTAGTTTAGTATGTAGTGTAATATAGCACAGCTTAATAAAGTTTTTGTTCAGCCTTCTGAAACCATAGAGCCAATGCACGTTATTCCCCGTGCAGGAACACAGTACAGGCGCTCAGGGAAATGTTGTTTATTCCCTTCTGTCTCCTAGAGTGCGAGCCCATCGAGGCCATAGCCAAGTTTGACTACGTGGGCAGGACGGCCCGGGAGCTGTCCTTCAAGAAAGGAGCCTCCCTGCTGCTCTACCAGCGCGCCTCCGACGACTGGTGGGAGGGACGGCACAACGGCGTCGACGGCCTCATCCCGCACCAGTACATCGTGGTGCAGGACACGTACGTGCCACCCCCAGCCTGGGCAGCCCCCAGGGCCGCCTTGGCACGGGGCTCTGTGGCCACGTGCCGTGGGAGGGATCAGATTTTCACACAGGGCAGCTCTCAGAGGTGGAGGGGTGGTGGAAGGGTTGTTCTGGTGTCAGCCGGGAGCTCCGGGGTGCTCGCAGGAATCGGGTGCTCAGGAGGAGGGGGATAGCTTTAGGATGCAGGAGGGCAGGATTGGAGTGGGTGTATTGGAAGGAATTGTTTCCTGGGAGGGTGGGCAGGCCCTGCACAGGGTGCCCAGAGCAGCTGTGGCTGCCCCTGGATCCCTGGAAGTGCCCAAGGGCAGGATTGGACTGGGTGTATTGGAAGGAATTGTTCCCTGGGAGGGTGGGCAGGCCCTGCACAGGGTGCCCAGAACAGCTGTGGCTGCCCCTGGATTCCTGGGAGTGCCCAAGGCCAGGCTGGACAGGGCTGGGAGCAGCCTGGGGTAGCAGAAGATGTCCCTGCCCATGGAAGGGGGGTGGAAGAAGATGATTGAGATCACTTCCAGCCAACCCATTCAGTGATTTGAAGGACACTGGTGATTCTCAGGACCCTCACACCGTGCTGCTGTACATTTGCACGGTGCTGGGCTGGAAATCCAGCACTGCTGCTCCTGTTGTGGTTGTGATACCCTCCCCTCCTCCTTCCTAGTGAGGATGGGATGTCGGAAAGGTCCAGCCCCAAGTCGGAAATAGAAATAAATTCTGAGCCACCGGAGGAAAAGGTGACAGCCAGAGCTGGTGCCAGCTGCCCGAGCGGGGGCCACGTCGCAGATATTTACCTTGCAAACATCAACAAGTAAGAGCAGCCTTGCATTGTTTCCCCTGCCTGTCAAGAGCTTGGTGATGAGTCCAGTGAAATGCTTCTTTCCCTGAAAACATTAACAAGCACTGCCACCCTTTTTCTCTGCTTCCCCCTCTTTTAACTCACTCACATTTTGCTGTCCCCTCTCTGTCACCAGCGTGGCCATCGCTCATTTGAAACCCCACTGGCTTCTCTTCCCTGTCTCCAAGGTGCCATCTGGTCCTGTTTTCCCAAATATGCCCTGGTTTATGCCTTGAGCAGACAGAGGAAGGGAGGGGAGTGCTGGGCTGAGATCTCGTGTCGTTGTCCCCATCCCTCCTCGTGTTCTGTGATCTGTCACGTCTCCTCCACGTTTACCACGTCCTGTTTGATGGGGTGGGGGGACAGTTCCTCCAGGAAGCTGTGTCCCAGTTTGTGATAAATGCCATACCTGCAGTCCCACCATCTGGCACTGCCTGGAGCACTCCTTTGTTTCTGCAGCACTCCTCACCTCGGGTTACTAACCATATGCTTGCAGTGGAACAGCACAACCCCCTGTTGCTCTAACCTTGCCTCCTCCACCAGAAATCGTTGCTTTAGCCAACACTCAACATAATAAAAAGCTGGAAAATCAAGCTAGTAGCAGACTAAATTCCATGATCTGTTAAATAGTTTTTCTAGACAGATTTATCCCCCGTATATTTCTGATTATTTCCTTCATGTTAAAAACCCCCACCTCTCTCCATTGTGCAGTGAAGGCTTTATGTGATAATTACAGTTTGATGGGAGGGAATGTTCTTAACCTTCAGCTAATTTAACACAATGTAGTCTATAAAGGCATTAGCACAAATGCATCCTTTTAAAAGGTTTGGACCCTGCTCATGGCCTAGAGAGCCTGGGCCTTCCTTATGGGATTCAGCAGAGCTCCACTGATATCTGGGAAGCCGTGTTAATCTGCATCAGCTTGGGAGCTGGGCTTTCTTTTATGATATTTGCTGTCTGAGCCACTGGAGTGGCCATTCTGCCAGTTATGGAGAGATTTGTGTAATAACAGACCTGTGCTGGAGCTTCACCATCTGCTGGCTTTGGTAGAGTTGTATGTAGTGGTTTTTAGAAGCCTGGGGAGTGTCCACCCTAGTTTTTGTTTTTGTTTTTTTCCCTTTACTAGGGAACCTGATATTTAGCAATAAGTAGCATAAGACTCATTTTGTTGTTTTTTCTTTAGGAATGAATCTTCTGACCTATGTGTGAACAGACTTGAGCAAAATTAAATCAGATGGTTTCGCAATGACAGTTGTGCCACCCACTGAATTATTATTTGGATGCCAAAATCCTACTGGAGTTAACACTTTCTTGCAGTTATTCATGGGGCTGGTGCTATATATAAATGGATCCTTCCCTGTATAATGGATGCCAAGCTTCAGACCTATGGCATAAAGTGTTCTGCTGCATTGGCCTCCCCATGATTTGAGTGGAATCGTGCTGTCAGACCTCATGGTGCTGGGGTAGAAACTAAATTCTTTGGACCAGTTCATCCATTTGACATCATCCCTTTGGTTTATCTGTAGCCCATGCCTTGTGGTCCTGCCAAAGCCATGAGAAAGAACCATCTCCTACCACCAGCAAACATTGGAAATGATCATTAACCCCAAACTGGGGGTCTTTGCTTGCTGATCTCTGAAAATAATAACTTGATGCCTTGGGCCAGGAGCTTAGTAGACTTATACTGTGTCCTCCAGTCAAAGATTGTAGCTCTGCTCTTGGAATGTAATAAAAACACATCATCAAAACCTGTCGATGGCACAGAGGGTTTGTTTTTTTTTTTTTTTTGGTGTTCCAGTATAAATTCTTCTCCTCTTGACCAAGTTAATCACGTTCCACCCAAGTTTTCTGGTTTTGCTATGAATGTGCACAGCTGCCAGGACTCAGCCTTGTTGTTAGAAGCGTGAAACTGGAATGATTTATAATTTATAATTATTTCATTGTACCGCAATCACTCCTCAACCCCTGGGTCTGTTTGTAATCTGGGTACCTCTGTGTCTCTTCCCATTGTCCTGTGTGTTGTTTTGGGGGGATATCTTCAAATGACAGCCCTGTACCTGCTTGTATTGACTTGTTTTGCTTTTGTGACTGAAGGCAAAGAAAGAAACCAGAGTCAGGCAGCATCAGAAGAGCGTTCCGTCAAAGTGACAGCCACGGCCTAGGTAGTTCCCTGGCAGAACCAGCCTCCCCCGGGGCCATAGCCGGTTCCAGGCCCTCATCTCAGCCCATTATGAGCCAAAGTCTTCCCAAGGAGGTTCCAGACAAATGCTCCATCAGTGGCCACGGCAGCCTCAATTCCATCAGCCGGCACTCGTCGCTGAAGAGCCGCGTGGACAGCCCGCAGATCCGCAAGGCTGTCACCGCCGGCCGCTCCAAGAGCTTCAACAACCACCGGCCCATGGACCCCGAGGTCATCGCACAGGTGAGCAGCACCTTCTGCTGGGGAGCCTGCCAGCAGCTGGCCTGTAGGAATCTCAGATCCTCTGGACAGGGAGAGGCATCGTTCTCTCCCAAGATTTTCCTGAGAAGCTGTAAAAAAGCTCAGCAAAAAGTATGAGAAGTAATTCTCATCTCCATTTACTGCGCCTGCTGTTGTGCACGTGTGGAATGTGTTACAGAGATTGTTTACCAAAGGGTGGTTTCTTAATTAAACACCAGTTTAATTAAGAATTAATTGAATACACCAGTATTTAGATTAATTAACCAGTTAAGTTAAAGCTGTATTATCAGTCTGTAAAAGTTACAAGTTTCTTGATAGTATAGGAGAATATAGTATATTCTCCTAGGGCTTGGAAAATAGAAATATTAGGGCATAATAAAGTAATATATAGCATAATAAAGTAATGGATCAGCTTTCTACAATCATAGAGTCAATACTAATTATTGCCCAACTAAGAACCTACAGTGGGATACAAGAGGTGTTAGAGTGCAAGATGGGATTTAATCTCATGTCCAGGAGGGAAGGGCAGCTCTGCATGAGGAGAGACTCTGGGAGCTGGGCCTGGTCAGTCTGGAGAGGAGAAGGCTGAGAGGGGATCCCACTAATCCATACAAATGTCCCCAGGGAGTGTCAGGATGGTGCCAGGCTCTGTTCAGCAGCAGCACAAGGAGCCATAGATTAAAACAAAAAGTTCAACCTCAACATGAGGAAGAGCTTCTGTCCATGAGGGTGGCAGAGCCCTCAGCTGCTGCCCAGGGAGGGAGAGGAATCTCCCTCTCTGCAGACACCCCAAACCCACCTGGATGAGTGTGTCACCTGCTGCAGGTGACCCTGCCTGGACAGAGGGTTGGACTCCAGAGGTCCCCTCCAGCCCCAAGCATTCTGTGATTCTCTCAGTGCAATATTAGCTTAGGACACAGCCCCAGTCTGGGCTTTCATCCTCTCTGTGTGCAGGCACTGAGGCTGCTCTCCTGAGGGAAGATAAACAGTCAGGTCCTTCCTCCATAAAAGCTTGGCCCTGTTTGTTACCCAGAATTTAGTCTCAACACTAAAAACACCCATTTCAGAAAGTGGCACAGATTCCAAGGCTGCCAGCGGAGAATTAAACAGTCATAACTCCAAGACATGAGAGAAATGAAGTATTTATTGTGGCTCTAACACTCTCCTGTCAGTGCTGCAGACTTGCCTGTGGTGTGACATGGGAAGCACATGGAGCAGCACAGCCCAAATAAAAGCAGGCTGCTGACTCCTCCAGTGGCATCCTCATCTTCTTGCAGGGCTCAGAGTGTGATCAGCAGCCAGCTCTGAACATAACCCTGCTGGTTTTCAGGAGTTGGTTGTTTACACAGGGGCCTTGAAGTCGGGGCTGGCTACAAAAGATGTGAAGTTACAGATTTCCCTCTTCCAGAGGGCTCTTCCCGGGTGGATGTGCCTGCACTTGCATCTGTCAGTACCCACTGTTAGCAGGGTGGGATGGATGGCTCTGCCTGAAGCCAAGGAATGCTCCAGGCTCAGGTTACAAAGCCAGCCCTGGAGACCTGACTGCTCTGCCTGGCTTGGGGCTCTGCAGGTTCCTAAGGAGCTGGGGGGAAATACGTGAAAAATAAACTGAATTTTTATTGACAAAACAGCAACTCCACATAATAAATAAGGGGCACATTGAAACTGAATGGGTTTAATGCTGGTGGGAATTTGTATTTTGCCATTTTGAGTACCTTGGGCCCATTTGTTGAAGTGGAAATGTAGTGTACAGCTCCTGTTGTCTTCGTGTTTCCCTGTCCTTCTGAGGCTTTGGTTGATATAAATCAGATTCTTTGTTTTTTCAATTAGGCTCTGACTGAAGTTGTTCTGTCTCCTCTCCCTGCCAGAGCCTTCACTCCATTGTTTCACTGGAGAAGAGTCTGGGGACAAAAAGAAAAGAGGAGGGGAGAATAAATAAAAAAGAGGAGGCAGAAAAACCCAAGCTGTGTTAGATCAGTGTTTTTCTCTGTAGTATCTGCTCCAACACCACCCAATAACCATCTTACATATTTCCCCAACTTCATAACAAAAATCTGCCTGGCCTCAAGATAGAGTGGGAGGCGTCAGATTTCTGCCTCTGCTTTCTTCCACCATTCCTTGACTGATTTACCTTCCCCACCCCCTGAAAAAGCTCTGAGGAAGCTGGAAAGCTGCAGCCAAAAGTGTGAGTCACAGCCAGGCTGAGCTCTCCTGCTCCCCAGGGAGTTCTGTGCACCACTGGACTCCAGCAGACAACGTGTGAGACAAGAACCCCGTGGTTTTAGTTCAAAAGTTCTCTTCATATTTATTTGTTAATAACTGTAATGGTTTTTAAGAGGGAGGAGAAGGGCCAGTTTTGGTTGCTACACGTGTTTCTGACATCTTCTGTGTTTTCTAAAATTCTGAGTCCTGTGAAATACATTTCTGGGAACAGCTCAGCAGGAAAGCCAGCGAGGCAGCAGGAGCCCACGAGGATTTCAGCATTCAGTGTGTGGCCCAGTGTCCAGGCCATCAGTGCTCCCTTCAGGAATTTACTCTCCTGACCCTCACGTGCCAAATAAACTGCAAGAAGGGGCACCGATGCTTTGGTTTCTGTTCATTGCTGCAGTCTGGGGCTTTTCTTTGAAGCCTGGGCAGCATCAGGAGCAGTGCAGGGCCAGATTAGCATCAAGGCAGTGCTAGCAATTACTTTGCTCCCTGTTACTGGAAAATTTTAGTGATTATTGGCTGCAGGATGCGGTGCTGCACGGTTTGGTCCTTGACCCGAGCTTGGTGTTTAGAAAGCAAAAACATGCTCAAAACCTGGCTTTTGTCTGGTTATTTGTGTGTCTGGGCCTTGCCTTCACTGGGCTCCTCTGCTGTGCTTGCAGGACATTGAAGCCACCATGAACTCAGCCCTGAACGAGCTGCGGGAGCTGGAGAGGCAGAGCAGCGTCAAGCACACGCCCGACGTCGTCCTCGACACCCTGGAGCCGCTGAAAACCTCCCCGGTGGTGGCCCCCACCTCGGAGCCCTCCAGCCCCCTGCACACCCAGCTCCTCAAGGACACTGAGCCCCCATTCCAGCGCAGTGCCAGCACGGCTGGGGACATCCCCTGCACCTTCCGGCCCGTCAAGTCTGTCAAAATGGCCACGCAGGTGAAGCCGCCGGCCACGCGGCCCAAGCCCGCCGTCTTCCCCAAAACCAGCGCCAGCAGCCCCGGCGTGGCCTCCTCTGCAGCCCAGCAGCCCCCCGACAAGTCCTGTACTGTCTGATGCACCCCTGGGGCCAACTCCTGCTGTTCCACATGGAGAGACTCTGGCAAAGACGTTGACATTCCTATTTAACGAATCCTTGGACTGAAGGGGAGCTGCCGGGAGCCGCTGGGAGCTCCTGAGCGGCCACAGCCTCGTCCCACGTCCCCAGGACAGCTCCTGCCACGCTTGGGAAATCCACAATCCACGATCCACTGTGAAGCTGAGCAGGAAAACACCAAGGGATGAGTTGGATTTTGGTTTCGATGCCTTGTTCAAGTGTTCGGCCGCTGGAAGGAACATTTGGTGGTGTCCTGTTTTGGGATGCTGGTGTAGTGACTTCTATATTCTGTGTTTCATTATCACAGGGAAACAATAGGATAGATTTTAGTCTATTGCATGTTTTGGTGCCACTGGTTACGTGGAGCTTGGACATGCCTGTTTCTTGTGCATTATTATTATTATTATAATTATTATTATTATTATTATTATTCCGTCGCCCGCTGGTGCCACGGTGGTTAAGGGTCTGTCTCGACTTCCATCACATCCTCTGGTTTTGTTTGTTTGCTCCCCATTCCTCCCCCTCAGGGCCAAAGCCTCTGGCCATCCAGCCTCATGCTTTATTTGTCATGGAAAAATTAGTTTACTCTGGAACACTCGTAGATTTTGTGGAGTTCTACGTAAGACGTGTCTGTGCAAATATAAACAAACAAGTTCCTGAGCTCTGGGAGCACAAGAAAGAGCCCAGTTGTTGCTTATGGACAATCTTCACTGGTTTCCCCCTTTGCTCTCCCATATTTAAAAGCAGCTTTATTATTGTTTCCAGTGGCATTTTCAGCCCGTGGGCTCTGATGTGGTGTTTGCTCTCGGGAGACTGAATGTAAAAACAAAAAGAGATCATTTTGAAAACAAGCATCCTCTGCTGGGAGCCCATCCCCAAGACACACTCTGCTGGTTTGCCCGTTCCTCAGGACAGATCCTGACCCCCATCCCAGCGCCAAGCACTGTAAAAACTTCGCTCAGGAGTTCTCAAGCTCCCTGCCTTGTCCCTCTCTGCTCTTATAGAGCAGGGCAGGGAATGCTGCTGGGGACAGGGATGTGACAGCACGTGGCCTCTGCAGTGGCTGCCCCCCGTGCTCCCTGCCATGCCTGCTCCATGCAGGGCTGACCTGTGAATGAATCCTTTGGTATTATTTGTATTTATCCCTAGCCAGCAGCATCCACGGACTCTTTTGTACTCCCCTGGGAATTCTCCACAGTGCCCACAGTTATTTAATTGAATAATTAAAAGGCTTGTGCCACTTAGGAGTGGAGACTGGCTGACCCTGAGCTCACCTCGTTCCTCAGCTTTTCCAGGGTTTCAAACAAGCTGCACATCTTAGGCTTCCAGCAAATAAGGAATTCAGGACAAGATAAGAAAAGTCATTTTTCTCACCCGTTTAAGCTGAGTTTCCTTTCAGTTTGTGAGTTCCTGGTGACTGCAAAGTCAGTTTAATTGGCACTTAAAAAAGAAGAAACAAAGAAGAGTTGCTGAAATGTCCTTTTCTCACGCATTTAGGATGATACTTGGAAAAATGGAACAGGGTCTTCCTGCATCCCTGTCCATCCCCACACGCACAACCCCCTTTCTACAGAAGCAATCAATCCATAATCAATGACTTTCAAGAAAGCCAGCTTCCTCCAGGCCCTGAATGGAGGACGTGCAAGAACTGGGGAGCACTGGGAAGGTTTTGGTGAGAACACTCCTCGTTTCCCATTTCTCCTGAGCTTTTCCTGGGGAAGCCCCACGGTACGAGTGTGACTGTCCCTGCCCCTCCAGGAGATGCCACCGGTGCCACCAGCGACCTTTGCTCTCAGGTTCTGATGGACTTCTACCACCAAGGAATCACTTGTTCTTTTGGGGAAAAAAATAAATAAATAGAATGATTAAACTTGTAAGTTTTTGCTCAGGCAGAACTTTCTGGCATTTCCTTTTTAGTAAGAATTTTTGGGTTTTTTTGATTTCTTTTCTTTTTGGTTTTTTTTTTGGTCTCAAATGACCAAAGTTAATCTGTGTCAAGAGCAGGATCTCTGTAAATTGACTTTGCCTCATTTTAATGCCTTATTTTCTTTTTATATTTTTATGCCTAGCATTCAATATTCCTAAGAATAAGTGTTCAGCCACGCACAGCACATTGGAGGAGCTGCTCTTTTCCAGCTTCAAGGTCTGAAGTGTGGAATTAGATGGAAAACAAACAAAAAAAAAATTTAAAAAAGACTTCAGGTTACTGTAACAGCAACTGTCTGTATCTGAATTATTACTGTGCTTCTCTAGCATCCACAGCTCTGGGACAATCCTTCTGCCAAGGGCAAGGTGCTTGGCAAGATCACCTGGATATGGAGCAACTCAACTGGAATTCTGGTGTGCACTGTGATTGACACAAGCAATAGGACAGGCTGAAGCTCGTCCTTCCTCTTCCTCGGGCAGAATAATCACACACCAGGGGGTGAAACGAGAAAATCACACACGAAATCATGGGAAAAAAGGAGATTTTCAGCTTGTCCTCCTCACTCTGTGAACACAAAGGCTGAGAGGACGTTTGCCACGAGTGTTTTATGAGCAGTTGCTGCCGGAAAGGTGGGAAGGAGGAACTGGAAATGTTCCCTCCCTGTGGACAGGTCTGACACAGTGGTTTGCTTGGGGAGGTGTCAGTGTCACTCCACATCTTCATATCCCGAAGAAATTTTGGCTCTTCCAAGGAAATTCCTCTTTTCATGACTTTTCCTGTAACGTTTGTGTCGAATATAAAGACAAAAGAAGTGTTTGATAACTGGAATGACGTCTGTCTGTTCAGTAGTGCTTTGTATGAACCTTGTTCATCAGGTGTTGGATTGAAATAATCCAAAGCAAAAAAAAAAAAAAACAAAAAAACAACAAAAAAAAAATCCTAAAAACTTTTAAAATGAAACATGGTTTTAGGTGATCAATCTGAATGGTTTCTGAAGCTCAGACCTTTTCTGGGTTATTTCCCTAGTTGGGAATGGAGCAGTGTGCTTTAACCATTGCTTAATTTCTGCCTCTCTGAGGTCGTCCAAAGTTTATCAGTTGTAAATTTGTCCTTCATGTCCGAGCAGTGGGACACGATCAAACCCTCTCACTTTATCTGTACTGGGTATTTTATTGCAACGAAAATGAGTAAATAATTAGAGTGCACTGTGACAGCAGAACAAAAAAAAAAAAAGTTGTTGTATATGTCTGTATTTTGATACCTGTTCAAAAGGAGTCTTTGGGTTTCCTGTGCTGAATACCTCATGTGTTGGGTTTTGGGAGTTTTTGTTGATTTTTTTCTTTTTAGTGGTTTTTTTTTTTTTTTCTTTTTTAAGGCAAGATTGTTCTTGCACAAAAGTAGGTTAAGATAACCAAGTTCTCATAAATTTATTTACTGAATCAAAACACTTCAGCTTGGCAAGAAATCCCATCTGTTGTAGTTCCCCACCTTGCACTTGGTACGGGGCCGACCCAGCGCACTCGGAAGAGCTCCAGCAATACTGGGACAGGAGAAGTTCATTGCAGGTGGAGTTTGCTGCCTTATTTCTCATCTTGTCTGTGTCAAAAAACCTCAAATTCAGTGGAGCATGGCGTAGGTTTGGGGATTTATGGAGCTTTTGGGAGATGTTCTTCTGCAAAAAATCGACATCTCTGGTTCTCAGCACTGCAGATCCTTCCTGGGGGTGTGGGAATGTTCCCTTGGTGGGATCCGTGTGGAGGGGACACTTCCAGGAGGTGATGCTCTCAGTGAGCAGTCAGGAATGATGGGAAAATGCCCCAAAAGTCCCCATGGAGACAGTTGGGTGGATTCCATGAGAGGCTGAGCTCACCCCCTTGTCCAGCAGATCCATGAGCACAGGAGGGAGAGGAAGGAGATGCCCCCGTCCCCCCAGGTGTGGCTCTGCTCTGGTGGCCAGGTGAGGGGCACTGTGCTTGGCAGGACCAAGCCCTGGGTGTAGAGGGATGTGCCCCAAAGTGCAAACACACTCAACTCCCCTGGCTAGGGAACTGCTTCCAAAACTGCTTCAAAACCACAGGAAAACAGGAGCACTGGGGCATTTCCATTGCTTATGGGCCTGTCCAGAACAGGAAATTGAGTTTAACAAGCTGGGGATTTATTTATTTTGAGATTTTTAGCTTTCACAAAAAAAACCCAGCCCTTTTTTGGGCTTATCTGGCCTTGGCTAATGCCCCACAAATGCAGTTGGGGACATAAAGCTGTTCCTTTAGTGGGCTGGTAGCACAAGAGGTGGAAAGGAGGGAACGTCCTTCCCCCAGGGACAGCTCTGGGGAAACACCAAGCACTTCATGGACTGAGCTTTGGGGTTTGAGCTCCTTCCACATCGGCTCCCTGCATGTCTCTGTCTCTGTGTGACAACCTGGTACTTGAAAATAAGAAATAAAAATAGAAATACTTGACCCTCTGCCTGGTGCCTGCGGGGCCGGGATGGCCCCGGCTGTGTCGCGCACAAGCGGTTCCGCCGACCGCCCACCAGAAGGCAGATGAATTCTTTTCCAGGCTGTTCTAGCAGCAAACCATCTATTTGGGTGGCTCTAGAGATGCCAAAATAGCAGTTCAAGGCCTGGAAAACGTAAGGGTTTTGTTGGTTTGGGTTGGTTTGTTTTTTTTTTTCTGTTAAATTTTGTGCTTCCTCTAACGTAGTTTGGGATGAAAGTGTTTTTCAACGATGGGCCAAAAAGAGGGGAAGGTGGAGAGGGAAGGCAGCTTCCTGCCGTGCTAATACTTGATCTGCCAAGCTTCACACAGGGTAAATATTCAGCAGTTTGCAGTGGGAATCGTAGGTGGGCCCGTCCTTTTTGAGGCACTGTAGTAACCTTACTCCTGAA
This sequence comes from Urocynchramus pylzowi, assembly GCA_013397555.1. Taxonomy (NCBI): domain Eukaryota; kingdom Metazoa; phylum Chordata; class Aves; order Passeriformes; family Fringillidae; genus Urocynchramus; species Urocynchramus pylzowi. Next base: position 13,693 of record VZRH01003383.1, on the reverse strand, counting down.
GTGGACTTCACCAGCCTTTCCTCCAGGCACGGCCCTGAGATGTGAAGAACGACCCAAGCCCGAGGGGTTGGACTCGTGAGTGTGCCAAACTGCTGGAGCAATACTTGTGAGCAGCAGCTTCTCTGAAAGCCCAGCTCGATGTAGCTCAAACAGGGCAATTGAATTCCATCTCTGATTTCCAGTGGTCCTGCTGTAAGGCAGGAAAATCGGGTTGCAAAGTGTAGGAATTGTGTTTTTCTGTCTGAACCTGGCGTTGTCAGCAGCAGTTGTTTCATGGTGGGATGGAATGTTCTTGCTAAAACAAGTTTCCACTGTTTCATGTCTTCTACACCAATATATATATGGTGTATATATTAAACTGTGTAAAATTGTACTTTGTACATAGAACTCTGTACAATATGGAGGTACAGCCTTTTTTTGTTTTGGTTTTTTTCCCTCCCCTTTTGGTACAGTCTTGTACAGTATTAGGAGTCGATGTGTTGGAAGTGTTAAATCCATACTGGGGCAACAAAATGTATCCATTGTCATTAGCAATAGTTTTGGAGAAATAAATGTTTTGGGTATGGTGGAAACACTGACCTGAGGGTGCTGGTGTGTGATGTCCTGGGGTTGAGTGGGAGAGAGGGAGAGCATGGCCCGGGGGGCTTCTGGAATGCTCAGGAATGTTGCTGGAGGTGCTGGTGAGTGGGTGAGGAAGGATCTGCAGGAGCCAGGCGCTCCTGGTGCCATCCTGGGCATGGGGACACTCGATGGCAGCGGGGCAGCAGCAGCGTGGTGCCACAGAGAGAAAGGGGACACCAAGGATGTGGTGTCACAGGACAAGGGAATGGCCTGAAGCTGAAGGAGAGCAGGTTTAGATGGGATATTGGGAAAGAATTGTTCCCTGGGAGGGTGTAAGGCCATGGCACAGGGTGCCCAGAAAAGCTGTGGCTGCCCCTGGATCCCTGGGAGTGTCCCAGGCCAGGCTGGAGCACCCTGAGATAGTGGAAGGTGTCCCTGCTGTGGAATGATAAGACTCCAAAGGTCTCTTCCAACCCAAACCATTCTTTCTGTGACCCCACTGATTGCTGATTCCAGCCCCGTGTTCCCCCAGCCTGGGCTCGCACGCAGCCACCACAGCAGGATTCCCCAGGGCAAACACTTCCCTGGCAGTGACCTGATTTAAAAATGCTTAATCTTCATCATTTTCCTGTGGAGGCTGGACCCCCAGCTGTCTCAGGAAAGAGGATTTCAGACTGAGATTACGGATTGGATCATTATTTTATCATTACCAGCTTTCCCCCATCTCGGTTTTTCCACAGGCCTTTTTCAGAGCGTGGAGGGGGAACGTGGCAGGGCTGTTCATTTTGGCTTCCTTTTCTTAAGATTCAAAGGAATTACTTACTTTCAGTGAGGGTTGAGGCATTTTGTGCCTCCCTGTCCCTGGGGTGAGCACCCCTGTTCTCCCTGTCCCACATCTCTTGCAGGGATCAGCTGGAAATCCAGGATGGTTTTATCCCAAAATCACAGCAGCCTCTGTGGCACCACCCCAGAGCCAGCTGGGCACGCTGCTGGTGGCTTTTTGTTTTTAAAACATGAAATAGGAGTCGGAGAGCAATGGGGTGGCACAGATAACAAGGGATTTTTGATTTTCCCTTGGTCACTGTCCAGCAGAAGATGCTGTGATTATCTCTTAAACCCTCATCAAAGCACAGGTGGGTCAGACCCTCCCTCACTAACCCCATTCTGGTGGTTTTTAACAAACAAACACCGTGGCGAGTGCCGGGAGGGTTCAGCTCTCATGGACATGTCACGGGTTTATCACAGTGACACCGTGGGGACACCTCTGGGCTCGTGGGATTCTCGGGTTTTCTGACCCCAAGGACGAGGTCCCTGCTGCACACAGCTCGCTGCTTGTCCTTTATTCTTCGGGCTTTGCTGCCACCAGCTGGAACAATTAATTCTTGTCACAAATTGCTTTCAAGGCCAGGCTTTTTCTCTCCCAGCCTGTGCCAAATGCACTATCCCACCACACCAGGGTTTATCCCCTGTGGGCACATCCAGTCCTGGGGTTCAGATGGGACTGGGGAGTCAGCTGGGAGGAAAATCCTGCTGATGAGGCAAGCAGGGAGAGGGAGTGAGTTGGGAATTTTAAAAGGATAGCAGAAGAAAGCATAAGGGGGCTGGAAGAAGCCAGGCAGGTGTTGGGGGAGGTTCCCTGCACTCCCAGCCACGGGCTTGGCCAGCAGCGTGGGGACAGACCGATGCTCCTGTTTCACATGCATAGAAAATAAAACCAGACACAATTTCAAGAAGTTACCCCGGCCCTTTCTCTTCCTGTCAGCTGAGCTGCAGCAAAATGAAAACTTCAATCAAAGTGATTTCAGGTTTCGTGTGGTTAAACCGACGTCACTGTGCTCCCGCAGCTGCCGAGACTCTGCCACCCCTTCCCAGTCCCCGGGCATCCCTGGATAGCCCCAGGGAAGGGCCAGATGTGCCCTCAGCCAGCTCTCGATGGGAAAATGAAGCTCAGCAGGAATTAAGGAACTAATTAGGGGTGGGGTTTGTGTGCAGGCTGGTGAAGCGGTGTTGATGTTTGGATGCCCCACACGCTGATGAATTCTCAGAGCTTTGGAGGCTTTATTGGTGAGGATGGAGCCTTTAGACACATCCACACCAGCCTGGAATAATTCCTGGCAGTGGGACCCTGATGCTGAGCTGGTCACGGTGAGGCCAGAGTGAGCAGGGACAGGAGCAGCCCTGCTGCTCTGTGCAGGCAGCAGAGTGCCCTGAATCCCACATCCTGCCCTGCATCCCACCCTGAACCCCACATCCTGCATCCCACCCTGTCCTGCATCCCACATCCTGCTCTGCACCCTGTATGTCACCTGTATCCTGCATCCCACCCTGCATCCCACATCCCACCCTGCCCTAAACTTCANCACATCCTGCCCTGCATCCCACCCTGAACCCCACATCCTGCATCCCACCCTGTCCTGCATCCCACATCCTGCTCTGCACCCTGTATGTCACCTGTATCCTGCATCCCACCCTGCATCCCACATCCCACCCTGCCCTACACTTCACCCTGCACCCTCCTCTGCATCCTGCATCCCACCCTGCATCCCACATCCTGCTCTGCACCCTGCATGTCCCCTGTATCCCACATCCCACCCTGTCCCACATCCCCAACAGCTCAGTGCCAGCCTTGCCAGGTGATGCTGTGCCCGTGCCAGAGGTGAAGCACTGACCCCGTGCTCGAGCATGGATAACAAGGGCTGGACACCGACCCTGGACACGGATCCTGATCTGGCTCTGCTTCCCAAATCCCCACCCGGCAGTGCCGATGGCAGCCGGAGCTCAGCACCTTCAGCCCCCACCGGAGCCGTCCCGGAGCAGCCCGGAGTGCCGGGGGATGGCAGCCCGGTGTGCCCGGGGATGGCAGCCCGGTGTGCCCAGAGTGGCTTCCCAGTGTGCCGGGGGATGGCTGCCCGGTGTGCCGGGGGACGGCTGCCCGGTGTTCCCGTGGGATGGCAGCCCGGTGTGCCCGGGGATGGCAGCCCGGTGTGCCC
>VZRH01003382.1:0-15978 GCA_013397555.1 Urocynchramus pylzowi | reverse complement strand
TAATAATAATAGTAATAGTAATAATAATAATAATAATAATAATAATAATAATAATAATAGCTAAGAAAGTAGCTATTGTGTTAAATAATCTTCAGTGAACTCTCCTTCTATAAATTTCTCTAATTGCCATATTTCCCTCAGTACACTGTTGGTGTCCAAGTCATCTATGACAAGGAAATCCAAAATATATTCACAGGTTATTTCCTTTTTATTTCTTCTAGAACTCCTATGCTGTGGTTTCACTGCAAGATTTCTGTTTCTTATATTCTAAGAAACACTGAGAAATAGCTCCCTGTTCACTTTCTGTTGGAGATTTTGCTAATGTCTTCTCCATAGTTTCCTTTATAGCTCTCCCAAGCAGAATAATCTCAGTTTATTTAATGTATGCATTTGCAGAATGAAATAGATTAAATTTTATTCTTGAAGTAATATTTGTTCCTGTTCTACATTCATTATTTTTACCTCTTTTATTCCCCTGTGGTTTTGCACAGTGGTACAATGATAACTTCTCTCTTGTTCTCTTATTCTTTTCCTAATTTTTGTCATAATACCTGCTTGCTGAACTCCCTCTAAAGCCGATATTTCCATATAATTATTCATTATATGATTTCAAGAGCACTTTTGTGAGCACTAATATGGGTTTAGAGCCTACCTCATGTGCTGGCAGAGCTGTTTCTCATCAGTTGAACCCCTCTTGCCACATTTTTGTCCACACAGCCCTATGGAAGCTCTCTGAAGGAGTTCACTGATGGATTCACTCTGCATTAGGAAAATTTGGATCACTCAGCCTTTGCCACTCGGTGGTAGCTTTTATTTTGCATAGATTCTAATGAGAAAACAGATTTATATGGGTGAATTCCTGTTGCAGACCTTCTAGGACCCTCTTTGGACACTCCAATATTGGGGACTTCCTCAGAGACACTTCAGCAAAAATGAAAGTTCAGTTTTAACCAAATCTTCTGACCAGTGCCCTGCTAAGAGGGTCCAGTGTAAGAGACAAAACTTGCACATTTTGAATCCTGTTTGTACTCCTAATACACTGTTATTTCCCTCTACCAAGTTCATGTACATATATCCATTTATCCTTTACATTTTACATTTTATATATTTATAATTTTATGCTTTATTGCTGGTAAATGAAGCATTACTGCATTTTTCTTTATCATCACAAGTACTGAAAGGAAATTTACCCTGAAATCTTAAGGCAGACTTGGAAGTTTTGCACTAAATTATGCTTCCACGCCTTTCCTTCTGCAGAAAAGATAATCTGATACAGGAGGCCATGTAATGGTGCATTAGATAACAGTAGGATCAGCACAGGTATCCCCTGAAGTTGAATAAAAAGTTTTTTCTTTCCCTGTAATCTTTATTAAACCATCAGACCAGCAGAACCTATGAGGACCATTCCAGGCAATTCTAACTTGCTGCATATTTTCAAAACAAGACCAGAGATGCACTTAGAAATAGCATTTTTTGAATGGGAGATCAATTATTTTTCTTTTATTTCACAGAATTATTAAATCCCAGAATGGTTTGGATTGGAGGAGACCTTAAAGCCGTGGGCAGGAATACCTTCCACTAGCCCAAGTTGCTCCAAGCCTGTTCCAGCTTCATCGTAATTATTTAAAACCAAACAAGCTACTGATGAGATTTTCCTCTTTTCTTCTCTCCCTGTCTTCATCTTGCATGATTTCACTTCTCACACCTGCTGTTTATTCTGTATTTATGTTTCTCATTTTCACATTACACTGATCATAGCAGCACGGATTTTTTTCTTCCCTCAGTAGCAGTTCACTGGTCCAGGATTTGAAGAATGTGATTCCATTCACTTTCCAGAAACACCATGAGCTGTCACCTGTATTATGTTTTCCCTTGGGTTTTCCTTGGTATTACTCAGTAATTTCTCAGGTATTTCAGATTTCCATTGCTGGCAGCTTTCATACTGTTGCTTGCCACTCACTAAGGTGAAAGTCATTAATAATGATGATAATGATTTGATGCTCTGCTTGCTGTGAGCATGGCTGGGGTGTGTGCCAGTGACAAAGGATGTGATTTTCCCATGAAAACAGTGTCCCAGTGGAAGGGGCTGCCCAGGGATGTGGTGCCATCTCTATCCTCGCAGGTTTCCCAGCCCTGAGCCTGGTGTGACCCCAGTGCTGTGAGCACAAGGTTGGACAGGACCTCCTGAGGCCCTTTCCAGCCTGAATTATCCTTGAGCCCATGAAATTTTCCTTTTACAGCACAGTGCAGCTATTAGACAAATACTAGACCACATCCCTCTGCACAAGGAAGAGAAAAGAAAGAGGGAATTCAGAAAGTATTTACATAATGGGTTTCAGTTTCGAGCACAGATCTTTTCCAGCTAATAAGAGATGAGGAAGGATCAGGATGTACACAAAAAAAATTTATTCTTTCTGAATGGAAACAAGAAATTACAGATGTGGAAAATTAATAACCAGAAAGCCCGAAACACCAAGCTTTGCTATTGTAAAACAAATTTGTAAATTCGGTCATCAAATTAAACTCCATGCCTAGCTTGATGTTTTGTCTTTGATAAATTTGGAATGTGATTTGAATACTGTTTTTTAGTTTCTTAAGATTTCTGTCTCTGTTATAAATGGAAACAATGCAGGAAAAGGACTCCAGGACATGAAAGATTAATCCTACCTCACCTACTCTGACCAGGAGCATTTTTTGATAAATTAATTTCCTTGAGCTGTTAAAGCCTTGCCCCTTCCCATAAATTGTATTGGAACTTATCTCTAATTATGGGTTGTGTGTCCAGCCAGCTCTGATCTTCTTTCAAATACCAAATCCTTCAATGAAATTTATCCACATCAAACGTCTTATGTTTAATGATGACAGCAATGATGAAATCATTCATCAGAATCGCTTTTCAAATTGTGATAAAATCAGTATTAAAGCACTGGTGACCTGTGCTTCAACAGCTTCCAGGTGGAAGAAAGAAGGATTTTGAAAGTCATATTGAACATGTGCATACAAAATAATACAGAATACTCATTAAATTCCTCCAAACTCTTACTGTATTGATTAGCAGTCAAACTGCCAGGGATCTGACCTATTTGCTCTTCCACATAGCACCCTTCTGACATTTACTGTAAGGAGGAGAAATGTGCCTCCTCTTCCAGTAGGATCTGGTAGCAAATGAGGAATGTCAGAGCAGGAACAAAGAAAGCAAGAAACTGGGAGTGGTGACAGACATATCCTGGTTTGCTCTTGGCTAATTTAAAAGAATTATTGATTAATTATTAATAAATTATCAAACATGCACATAAGCTATTCTTTTATGTATTCTTTGGATCAGGGAAATGAGAGATAAGATAGTTGCACATGCAGCTTTTGCTGTCTCTAGGTGGTTACACAGCAGGAAATGATTCAGAAATGCATTCCAAACCTTCTCCTCAAATCACACCACCCGTGGATCTCCACGGGGGAGGCATCATCACTGGGAGCTGCTGTCTGTTGTATGTAAAACAGGAAGGGGCTGGCCCCATTCCTGGTTTTCTGGAAGAAGAGGGTGTGACAGGATCCACATCCACTGTGAATGACAGTTTAGGAACCATAAAACTATCCAAAGCAGCTGCTCAGATCAAGCATTTCCCCTCCCAGCGTGTGTCAGTGTGGGAACCAGGGCACACAAACTCTGTGCTCGCCCTGATCACTTGAACTGCACATTTCCTTCTCTGTCAGGTCAGGTATTTTTGCCCTGGCAAGGACAAGGCATTAAAGGAAGAGCAGTGGGATTCCAGTTAACAGAGCACCCTCTCAATTGCACTGATCACATTAAACAAGCAGAGGGATTGATGCAAAGGAGCTGCTCAGACCAGTGAGTCAGGCACTCCTGGTAAGGCATGAATTTTTTTCTATCTATCACAGGCTGGAGTGTTCTCTCTGTACTGCACATGTAAAAGTACATTAAATTGGGACTATTGTACTGTGACATTATGTTCTAAACAATTGGCAGTTAAATCAATGCACATTTTGTCATGTCTTTGAATGTCTAGAAATAGTTTCGTCCACAGTGCCTTGTCAAACACTTTGGCATGAACATTTTCTCAAGAGGGCTCTGTAATTCTGCACAGCTCACCCAGACTGTGGTAACAAATTCCTGACCCTTCTGGGTCAGAAACATTGTTATTCACACACTGCTGCTGCTCCGGTGTGGGAGGAATTCAGGAGCCCTCTGTAATTCCTACCAGCAAGAATAAAAGTGGAGTAAAGCTCTTCCCAGTCCTTTACCAGCACTGGGCTACACATGGCCTGGCAAGTGGGCTGCAGAATTCAACATTGACTCCTGACAGCAGAACAGGAGTAAAATCTGATTGGGGTGAACCAAAATTTGTGACTTCACCATTCCTTCATCTGGATAAAAAAGCAGAATCGGGGCAGACATGAATTCCTGATCCTCATCTCTATTTAGGCATGAATCAGAGCAAAAAATAGAACAAAGAATATTAAATCACATTTCTCGAGTAAAGCCAAAACACTGAAATTATACACAATGCCAAGCCCAAGATATCTGCAAAATGTGCAATTCAGGTGGGTCTTACCCTGACATATTTTCTGTCACTTAATTTCAGAATTTAAAACCACCGTGTAAGCACAGATCTAAAGTCTAAACTGTAAGAGCTGAAGGACACTGACAGGGGTGAAAGCAGGCTGTTAAAATGAGAAATTGCTATCTAACTTATAGTAATCATGTGAGCAACACAGGATTAAATAGAACTGGCCCTTGTTCTCCAGTTCGACACTTCTCTGCCTGTTTGATATCCTAGGAGTAAATACAGCCTTTAAAATCAAACAGAACTAATTTACTAATGTATTCTTAGCACTTTAAGAATGATTAATGGTAATTTTCTAGTTTTACACTCCCAATGTTTAGCAGAAAGCTATTAGAAAATCAGTGCATAATGACACTGCTGAGGTATTTACTGTTCCAACAGCAACACTGGAGAGAAAGATTCTGGACTCAGAATCTTTATACACATGTGGCAATTAGCTGTGAAGGTTGGGAGAGAAATAACTGGGTTTTTTCCTTTTGAAGAAATGGAAACAATATTTTCTGTGAGGAATGCAGCTAATTTTTGAAACTACAGAAATTCTCACATAATCCAGGAGTGGTAGGAAATTCATATAAATGCAAATATAACATTTACTATTAGAGATCACAACAAGGCATCCAAAGTTCTTAGAAGTTTTCTTCAATGTCAACAGCATTTAATAAGCTTGGACTTGGCAATCTTGGAGGTTTTTTCCAGCTTTAATGATTCTGTGATTCTGTGGGAATGAAAGGACACCAGATCTCAGTGCCAGTCACTCATGTTGCCCACCAACCAATTAGGTGGATAAAAATTGAGACATTTCCTCTCTTCTCCACAGTCTAACAGTCCCCAAATGCTTCTTTGGAAGATTCAAGTAGCCAACTGTCTTGAAGGTGATTCTTGGCCTTGGCAAAATATTAAGAATATCACGAAATTACCCCCACACAGTTGGATTCCTAGTACTCCTGTTCATCCCCTTTGCAAAAAAAAACCAACAACCCAGGAGGCAATAGTGGAGCATGAGCACATCCAAGTGACACTAAGAAAAGACAACAAAAATGAGAAAATGATTTGTATTTAAAGACACTTAAAAGAAATTGACATCACGATTGCAATATTGGAGCAGCTGACAGAAGGCAGTTCTTAAGGAAAGGATCTTTGGGTAATGGGAGCATTTATATGACTCCATATAAATTACAATACAATGTGCCCTTGCTCAAAAATTGGATAAAAGTAAAAATTAGGACATGGAACAGGTTTATACAGGTTTCCTTGGGCTTTTTTTCCTTATTTGTTCTTGATGGCTCTGTGGGTTTATTGTCAGTCCAAGCTGAAATGAATCATTCCCAATCCAAACAGGAGACAATAGTGTCATGGTCATGGAAAGGCAGTCACACAGACACCATACTGGGAATATAAAGATGAATTCTGAGTGCCCATGAAGCAGCTCTTCTTCACTCAGCAGCACAAATCCACAGCTGAACAACTGTGGAATATCTGGAGAAAATACAACCAGGGATGACAATAATGGTCACAGGTCTGGAAACCACAACTCAAAAGAAATGACTGCAGAAAATGTGAAATGTGGGGAATGGCTGAAATGATTTTTAAGACTCCTCAGCTACATTTGCTGGAGGAAGAAGAATTAATTTTTCTATATGCACATAACCAGAGAAAAAGGAAATCTGGAATGAGAAAGGTACAAATGAGGCATTAAGAAAAACAAACAAAAAGAAGTCCACAGTTCTTTTTTAGAGAGGGTCACTAGCAAGGAATAAGTTACCTGGTGATTGTGGACCCTATTTTCCCTGGTTGGATGAATTACACTTATTTAGACTTGAATGCTCTAAATGTAGTGAAAATTATTTAGGCCAACTGGACAGAAATAAATTCTGTGCTTTCATAAGCACAAATTCTTTCTTCATCTTTAACCAGGAATGGAAAGAATCTGCAGGGAACAGGCAGAAACTGCAAAAATCAGGGAGCAAAGAGGAGAGAGGGAGTGAAACTCCACCTCGAGAGTGGTCAATATATTGCCATTCTTAAGAGAATAGAACACCTTTCTGTTGTGTCTTTCTGCAGTGCCCAGAACAACAAATTCCTGATTGAAGGAAACAATCAGTAAATAAAATGCACACCTGACTGTGTGAAAAACTCATGTGGTCCTGCTGGATGTGTTCATTCTACAGGCTGAGAAATTGCAGGATGAACAATGTGCTTTGAATTTTCCTTTTGGGCAAAAGGATGAAATTTGCTTTAATGCTTTTTTCCTCCTCTGTTGAATGGCAGAAAAATCCTGGTAATATGCTGTCAAAGTATTTCAAGTCTCATTTAGTACTTGTCTACTGCATGTAGGGTCTTTATGAATTGTCACAAAAGAGTGACACTTCTGGACACTGGATTTCTGAAATTAAGAATGAAATGACAAGATTACTTCAGTTGGAATGTAGTTTTATACCCTTTACTTTTGAATAATGGCAGTAACTTTGAATTGTGAATATTAGGATGGCAATATTCAGGTTTCTTTACCTTTGCTTTCTATCCATATATATATATAGACAAAATCTAGCTCTTCACTCCCCTATTCAAGCATTCCAACAATTTTTCTTCAGAGGAACAAATCCATCATTTGCACTGAAGAAATTATAGTAATTCAATGGAGAGTATCAATAGCTGAAAAAAAAAAAAAAATTACTGTCTGTTAGCATCCACATCTCCTATCCTTGTAAAACTTGAAAAACCTCAGAGAAGTTGCCAGAAATCTTTCCTTAGACCTTAAAGGCATATGAACAAAATATATTTAATAATTGCCTGGCAAAACTTGGAATGTAGACACATTTATAACTTGCAGCAGCAGAACAGAATACCTAATAAAAACCTGTTCTAAAAGACATTTTTAATGAAGCTGATCATCAGCACTGGAAGCTGGTCTCCAGTAACAATTAAGAAAAAATTGCAATAGAAGGAGGAACTTGCAGTGTTACAACAAAAGAACATGATATAATATTTCTCTCACTCTGTGTTCCCAAAAGAAAAAAAAAAAAAAACAAAACAATGAGTTTCACAGAATATTTACAGATTTTCTGTTCTTTGTGCAAAGTATGTGTCACTTTGTAAATGAGAATGACAGTCTGAAAGTTTCTTTTTCTGCTACACATGATCTTTCCAATTTGTGATCCATAGTTCACCCACCTGTGATTTTATATTCTTCCCAGTTCAACTGAAACACTTGTACATTTTTATGGCTGTAAGTGCAGCAGTTTTTCCAAGGATGGAAAATTCTGAGGTGCACTTTTGTAGTCCCTACACATAGAAACATTTGCAGAAAACCAACCAATAAGTAGTGGAGCAACAACTCAGTGAGGCTGGAGCTGGATTCTCTTTAAGGTCCCTTCCAACCCAAACTATTCTGTGATTCTGTGAAGTGGTTCATGGATAAAACACTTCTGCTTTCTTCCACATCCTTATTAGCCTGATACAACATTCCTGCCTCTCTGGAAACCTTCACTGAAGTCCCTGGGTGTTGGATGCCTTCAGACTGGTGGGTTAAGCCTTCATTGAACTTTTGGTTTTAAAGTATTCCTAATTTTTAAATTTCCTTTTACCTAAAGATTCTCAAGAACCTTTCTCCATTTTTTGAAATGTTATCAATAAATGTTGGATGATGCACACATGCAGTGCATTATATAAGTAGAAGATTAGTGATTGTTAAAAATAATTTTAAGACATGGTGGTTGAAAACAAATAGCTTCACTTTCATTCTAATTGATGTAATCCATTACCAGCAACTTCTATCCATGACTGCTTCTAATTAGCAGTCTGCCTAATTAAAAGTGCACTGATAGCTTCTCCCTGGGATCTCCCTTGCAGGAGCTCAAGTCCATCCATGCTGAGTGACACAAATGAAATGTAGAGAGTGGGAATGGAACATTTCAAATATTTAGAAGACAATTTGTGTTGGGGGAAATAATGGTGGGTGGATTTTCCACTGTCTGGAAGGAAAGAAAAACAGAACATAAGACTCTTTTATTCCTCTGGCTACCAGGTTGTCAGAGAATGATTAAGGCTGAAAACAGATCATTGAGTCCAAATTAATGCAACATTGAACCATGAAAGATCTGAAGGCTTGAGGTTAAAATCAGCCTCTATAAATGAACAGAGTGTTGTTGAATTACTAATGTTGTACTAATGTTGTTGTGTTGTCAAGCAGAGCCAAACCCACATTAACTCACACAGGCTTTTAAATACACCAGGACTTGGTGCTTTATGAAGACACCCTGCACTTAATCCAAGATAAACCAACACAGGACCTTCCAAATGCAGGGATTCTGGGATGAAGAATTCTGAAGTGCAGAAATGACTGCATTTCTGTCATTTTGTGTTTGACTCCACTTCTCTTGTACACCTTGGTAGCATTTCCTTCCCATTGATGAGTACCCTACTGAGCATCCTGAGCCTCTCCAAACTGCTGATCAGTGGCCACCTAAATGGCTAGAACAGGGAACAGAGACAAGAAATTCCATCACTCTTAATTCAGAATGGAAACTTGCAGTGCCACTCCAGCCACGGCGCTAAGCATGGGTTTATCATTTGTTCATTCTGAACGTTAATAAGGTCAGCACCAAAGTGAACACAGCCCCCATCTGTGTCCCTCTGTGGATCCAGGAGGTTGGGAAGCTCAGAAATGCTCTGCATTTGTTACCAAAGACACAGAGATTTTCCTCCAGGGCTTTGTAGAAGCATTCCTACAGTGACTGCTAAAATAATTTCATTATTATACTTCGATCCATTAGCTAAGCCAAGCATTTAGCATCCCTGGAAGCAGAAATTAATCACAGCTCAGGTGACAATAATAAATTATCTCTGCTTCCCTGAAATTATCAAGCACCAAACTGTCTCCAGTGGTCTCCTGAGCTCCCCACAGACGAAGTCCCAGCCAGGTGAGCCTCAACAATTTTATGAACAGTGAGGGAACCAGAACAAAATCAGATGCTTTGCATCTAGAATTGATTCAACACTTGGATAAGACTGCATTTAAAAATCCCTTAGAGAGCCTATAAACATCTGGACACTCATACTGCCTATTTTACTTTTTTATAATTAATCATGATTAATGAATAAGCATTAAAAGTGTCTGGATTTGCACCTGAATAACATCAGTAGTAAATATTTAACTCACAAAGTTTCTTGCTTTCTTCTACGTTCAGTCTTATCCTATTACAGCCTTATTCAATTATAGTTGAAAAAGCTTTAAATCCAAGTTCAGACAGTATTTTTGAGCCTATGGATTAATAAATGTATTACTTACTGTAGTATTTTCTTTTTCATTATTCCTGTAAAATAGTAAAATAAGAGCTTCAAAGGAAACAAATAACCATGGCAGAGGTGGATTCAGTGGCAGGCAGACTCAGTGACCAGACAGGTTTTTAAACACAGCAATGGTGTGATAGCACCTTTGAAAAGGTATGGGGATATTGCACATTTATTTTAAATAAATTAAGTAATTTTAAAATTCTATATCACAGCGTATTGCTTAAATGTCATCAAATGTTTCTACAGGTACATATCCAAATTAAGGCTAATCCTCAATGATTTAATGATATTTAGAAATAAATTCAGACTCAATTTCCGATTTTTTTCTAAATAAAAACTTCACAGTAATCCACTCTTTACAGCAGGCTCACACACTCACACACAGAAAATCCAATCAAAGACAAGCCAGTACTGATATGCTGTAAGAAAACTGTTGTTATTGAAGGCAAAATAGGAATTGGGAAGCAACAGTTTGGTCTAAAAAGAAATAAAACCAAAAGAGTTCCTAAAGAGGACCTTGAAATCTGGGCAGGTTTTTCTTAAAAAAAACCGAACCAAACAAACAAAAAAAACCCAAAAAACAAAAAAAACCAAACCAACAAACCAAGAAACAAAACAAACCAATATTTTCCATAGGAGAAATGGACTTCACACAGAGTGATTCTAAGTTTACTGCTATATTTTTCTTAGTCATCATTTTTAGACTTAAAAATACAACAAAAATCTTAGAGTTTAGGTACATTTTTTCCTTGCTTGATCCTATCAGAAATTCATGCCCTGTGACAGAAATTACTCCATATTTGAGGGAATATGGAAGTGTGAAGAATAAGAAAAAAAGAAGGAAGGAAGGAAGGAAGGAAGGAAGGAAGGAAGGAAGGAAGGAAGGAAGGAAGGAAGGAAGGAAGGAAGGAAGGAAGGAAGGAAGGAAGGAAGGAAGGAAGGAAGGAAGGAAGGAAGGAAGGAAGGAAGGAAGGAAGGAAGGAAGGATAAAATCAGGCAGTGGTACCATTTGTAAAAACAATTGTTATTTGTCAATAGCAAATAGCACCAATTTGGTCCTGGAATGTCATGACCCCCAGTTTGCTCTAGATACATTTAAAGCTGCTAATTCAAGAGAAATGTAGCCAGAGCAAACAGGGATAATAAAGTCTCAGTGTGGACTGAGACTTTATTATTCCCAAACCATTCCAGCACTCCCTTGGGAACACCATTCCAGCAGGATGCTGTTTTTAGTACCTTTTCTGACCCCTTAGTGTGGTTTTTGATTCTGTTTGATCTGGGATGGACAAAAATTGCCACTAGGCTGAACTCAGGGCTTGACAAAGTGGTTTCCTGAGCGCTTACTTTTTCTGCAGTGAGACATCAAGAGCAGGGAACTCTAATAAAAATTGATTTTTATTCTTAAAAGGCTTAACGTTTTCCAACACATAAATGTTATAAATGCCCTCAGTGAATGTTTATATTTTTTCTTTTGTATTAAATGTGTGTTTTAATTAAATAGAATTATTGTTTGTTTGTTTGTTTGATTGATTGATTTATGGATTAATGAAAAGCAAAGTTGTATCACAGCAGAATTTAATAGCTAGGAGACTTTTCCTACTAAATCTGCATTAGTTTCTACTGCCATCAGAACTTTGAAAAGTGCTCTGTTTAATGCTCAGCTATCATCTCCTACAGAATGAGAAATGTACAATAATGGTTTTAAGGCTCAGAGCTATTATCATATTGAATATTATGGTGTTAAAAGCAAATTAAATTCGAAATGACAATTTTTTTTTCCATCCCCAAAAGGGCAGAAACAGAGCTAAGTTTTAAATAAAAACATAAGGGCCATGAAACGTGATTGAGTTAGCTCAATAAAATACTGGACATCATTTATTTTATCAGAATGCTTTATTATTATTATAGGGAAATATTAGTATAGCAGTCATTCTTTTGTATTGATCTAAGGTGATTCCAGAGCACATGTGATTCTCTGATATAATTCAGCTAATATAAAGCATAATTTCAAATTACATTATAGTAATGATGTGACAAAACACTGAACTGTTTGCAAAAAATGCTCTTAGCTGTGTTTCCTCCATAATCTGTATTAGTAAGATGCTGAAATATGAAATGGTTGTTGTTTGACTCTTAAACACAGAATTGGCATAGCTGCTCCTACTGATATTGCCAATTCGTTCCTCTTGTTTTGACTTTGATATAATTCTGTTGTTCTGTGTTTCTGGCGTGTTTTCATCTGCCCAGGAGTAACCTCTCTTCTTGACTTGTGTGGGATTTACTTAAGAGAATAGAATTTCACTGGAATTGTATGATCAATTATTGGTAAAACACTATCCTTGAGAATTTAAATGGACTGCAGTAATAGAGAAAGTTTCTGAGGTCAACACGCAGAAAAATCCAATAAAATTGAATTTGTTCTTCTCTGCTATGAAAATTTACTTTAAGGTCTTGTTACAATTTGGATCTCTTTGGTAACATTGTTATAACAGCAGCTTTTTCTCTCACTTCAGACTTCAAAAAGGAAAGTAAACACTATGAAAAATTGCATTACCAGTCTGGATATAAGAGAGGAATGCACAAGTGTAGTCTCCAGCATAAAATTCAAGATGACATCAGCACGCTGGTGTGTCCTGCCCAGACTCCTCAGGGAGTCCCAGACCTATTGCAGACTCCTGTGTAGCTGACAGAAATTAAATAATAAGTAATTTTGTTATGTCACAAGGAATAAAACCCAACTGAGTCTGGATCTCCCAAGACTTTTTTCACGATCTCAAATCTGATAATTGTGAACCTATGTCTCATCTCTGATTTCTTTCATGAAACTTGTATTGTCTTGTTATGTCTTTAATCTCAAAGCTTCAGTATTCCTGTCTCTTAAGCTTAAATTTATTCTTTGATTTGAACTAAAGTCTTGGTTCAGTGAATCTAAACTTCTGGTTACATAATTTGCCAGACAGTTAAAGTTGATAATAAAGTACTAAAAGAAAATGGTGACAATGAACTTAAATAAATGTGTTTAAAAGTATCTGAGTATTTATTTCAAAAAGGACTCATGGAGGTACAAATGCCTGCCTTGAACATAGATTACTCCCCCCAGGCATATACTTCACCCCAGAATATCCTGATAGCCATTAGCAGGTCATGTATCTTGTTTGGCTGTCAGCATTCTGGAAGAAACATTTGTGAAGGCTATGCAGGCATTAATGTAATAGCAGAATGTATCTGCACAGAGCCTGGTAAATAGACACAAGAAGTTTCTTTGCAATGCAAACTGAGAAGAAGAATTTAAAGCAAAATATCTAGTATTTCCAATCTCTTTATACCTACAGACTGAGGCTGTAGATATAAAGGGTAACATCAGGCTGAGAAAATGTGTTGGGATGGTGCCTCCTGACATCCAAATGAAATGGGATATGAAAAGGAAGATTCTACATTTTCCATATCCTTTCCCTCCTAATAAAGGACCAAAAGGCAATGTGACTCAAAGTCAATATGAAATCTAAAAGAGACTATAGATCCCCCCAAATATATGTATCAGAGCCCTGCCTCCCACCTTGCTATAGTAATATTGCACACACATGGTTGTGATCTATCAAAAACTTCCCTTTAAGTGGTGCTATTACTTCCTAAATAAACAGAACTTAGATAAATAAATAAAACTCCCATGGTTTGTATGCATTCCTTGCATGGCCTTTACCCATTTCATGGATATTTGCTCTACAGAAAGAAAAAGCATCATAGAAGCTCAATAATAGAGGCATAAAAATAAGAAATTACTAAATTCCATCTTTTTATATCTTAGATTATATCTTATATC
The DNA here is from genome assembly GCA_013397555.1 of Urocynchramus pylzowi. Taxonomy (NCBI): domain Eukaryota; kingdom Metazoa; phylum Chordata; class Aves; order Passeriformes; family Fringillidae; genus Urocynchramus; species Urocynchramus pylzowi. The sequence goes on along the minus strand of VZRH01003382.1, from coordinate 2,283 downwards.
TGAATACTTAGACTGTGATTCCGTTCTAGCAAAAAACAGTATAGAGCTGGGTGAAATTAGAGAAACTGCTGCCTCTCAAAACAGTGGGTATTTCTGTCAAGGTTTTTTTTGGTTGAGTTGGCAATTTCAGATAACAGTCTAGGTAATGAAAATGTTGAAATAACTTTAACAGCCCAAATGGTACCACTTCAATAAACTGCAGCATAAAAATTCAAACTCTGTTAGAGCATATAAGCTTGGCTTAAATAGAGCAAAGCCTTACTTAAGTATCATCTTTTTTATTTGTTTGGATTCAGCATATTTTGCAAACAGAAATGTGAGCTAATAGAAGTAATGATTGTTGGGAGCTGATTCCTTCCCTTTCTTTACATTAAAAATAGACTGTGAAATGGAGCATTGCCTGAAAAACACCTCCAAGCAATAGAGAAACAATACAGCCACCCATAAAGCAGCACATTATCAGAATCAGCTCCTTTAATGGCTTCATTTCCTTCCTCCCAAAGTCTCCCCCATAATGAGATCTAAAAGAATCAATTCATTCACCAAGAACCAAAATACTGGTATCTGCTTTAACTCTTTTTAGGTACTTTTGCCTACTTTACTTTCTTAAAGTAAAATAGAAAAAAAAAAACAACCTCAAGCAAACAAACAAACAAAAAAACCCACTCCAAAAACTAACAACTAAAAACAGACAAAAAGAATTTCTTTTTCTCAAAGGCATAGTTCTACTTTACATCCTGGCTGTGACCAACAAAGCCATCAGCTCAGGAAAATGGTCTCATTCAGATGGCAAAGGGGACTTCAGGGACGTCTGCATCCAAGATGAGTCTGTAATAACAGACTTCCTAAAAAATTGTAGCTGGCAAATCCTTACTCTGAGCTATGATATTTCAGACTCATCTGCATCCTAATCCAGCTTTCCTCCTGGTTTGTGTTGTGATACTTCATATTGTCAGAAAACCTTTTTGGCAATCAAAAAATGATTCTTCAGTAAATCCCATGTGTTTTAGTGAGACAGCAATCAGTCATCACTAGCACATCTCACTGGCTGTGTTGGAGTTCATATAATCCTCACATCACAGCTTTAATATCATGTCTGTTAATTACCAAGAGACATATACACAGAGAGAGAGGGATAAAGCAAGAGATGGGGAGAAAAAGAGAGAGGAAAAAGCTGCCAGTGAATTTTTATGTCAGATAAGGAGCCATTTGTGGTGTAACATCACAAAAATCTGGAACCACATGGGGCTTGTGAAACAGAAAAGGAAAGGGAGGTTGAAGGACCATTTTTAAGCTTTCTTCTGTTTTCCCTGATATGATGAAACTGCTGGGGTGTGTGTGTGCACTGCAATGTCCTGTTTGAGCTTAACCAATATTCCTGAACCTCAGTGGCAAGATTTCCCTTTCCTTTTCAGTCCCTGAATGCAGCACAGGCTCGGTCCAGCACAGGAAGTGCTGACCAACACCACAGGAACATTGTCCATGGCCTTTCATACATTTCACCAGTGCAGCACTGGATGGTGGACTTGATGGTCTTGGAGGTCTTTTCCAACCTCAGTGATTCCATGATTCTGTGTGTTCAGGGATACATCCATCTTGTTTACCATCAATAATCCCTGAGGGCTTACTGAAGAGGAGACACAGCTCTAAATGTTGCACTTCTTTAGGGATAAATTCATCCAGCAGCCAAATTATTTATGGAACTGAAAAAGGAACAGCTCTACTGACAGACCTTTAAGTATCTGTGCCCAGAGAAGCTGTGGCTGCCCCTGGATCCCTGGCAGTGTCCAAGGCCAGGCTGGACAGGGCTTGGAGCCACCTGGGCTAGTGGAAGGTGTCCCTGCCCATGGCAGGGGGTGGAATGGGATGATCCTTAAAATCCCTTCCAACCCAAACCATTCTGAGTTTTTGATCCCATGCAGAAAGAGAGAAAAGCCTAAAAGGAGACAAGAACAGCTCACATTTTTGGATGGAGACAAGAATAGCTGACATGTGCATGCAGATCTCTGTGTGCAGAATGCTCCTGCCTTTTCAAGGACTCTGAAGATAAAGCTGAGAGAGAGGAAAACTGAGGGAGGAGGAACTCCCACAGAGGATAATGGAGCAGTGAATAAAAGCAACATAGAAAAAAAAAAAAAAACTTTTAATGGAAAAAGCAGGAAACTTAAAGTTTCTGAGTAGTTTTAAGGGTACTTAAGGCTATGAGAAAATGTATTCTGTCCTGCTTTTTAATCTGTCTTTGATAAAACAATAGATTACTCCCCCAGGCATATACTTCACCCC
>VZRH01003339.1:20903-43729 GCA_013397555.1 Urocynchramus pylzowi | reverse complement strand
GGGACAGGCAGGGGGAAAGGGACAGGGACAGGCAGGGGGATGGGGACAGACAGAGGGACAGGGACAGGCAGAGGGACACAGGACAGGCAGAGGGACATGGGGACAGGCAGAGGGATGGGCTGTGGCACAGAAACCTGAGCATGGTCCAGTCCCTCCACAGGGACCACAACTCTGGGCCACTGCTCTGAGGGATGGAAACAAACTCACCAAAAGCCATGGACTCACACTCAGGGAATGGTTTGGGTGGGAGGGACCTCAAATCCCCCCCAGAGCCACCCCTGCCATGGCAGGGACACCTCCCACTGTCCCAGGCTGCTCCAGCCCCAGTGTCCAGCCTGGCCTGGGGCACTGCCAGGGATCCAGGGGCAGCCACTGTGTTGGGTTTCCCTATAAATCGCTCTTTCATGTGGTTAATGTACTATTTAATAAATTTATTATTTCCTTTCTTGCAAACAAACCTCAAATTTACAGTAAAGTCAACTTTCTGAAGGATTTCTACCCTACTGATTGTGCTGTGCCATCATCAGCTTCACTGACACAGCGTGGGGGGGAATGTGGGGAAAAATTAAAAAAAAAAACAAAAACCAAAACCCACTTTTCTGTGGGTTTGAGGATTGCTTTTAAATAGAAATCAGGGTGGGAAAGCTTCTCTCTGTGTTTTATTCCTACTAACCTGGGGCTGGCTGAGCAGCAGCTCTGGGTGCAGCTGCAGCAGCTCTGAGAGGAGAGGCTGCAGATGAAGGAATCCAGCTCTCCCAAGCACAGCACAAAAGCACCAGGAAGCTCCCTGGCTAATGAGGCTCCATTGATTAATCTCATTAAATATTTCATCAGGGCGCTAATGGGAAATTAGCAGGTTCTTAGAGCAGCTCCACCTTCGGGCAGAGCACAGCCAAAAGGGCAGATCCCCACAGAGCCAGGCTGTGATGAGACTGATCCCATTTATTTATGGAATTCTGACCAGGAGAGCTGGAATTAATGGAAGCAGGAGAAAATGAATTCTTTTCTGATCCATTCCTTTTCTGAATAAATACCATTTATGTCACCAAAAAATCACTCATGGAAAGAAGACGTGGAATTTGGGAGCAGAGCTCTGGAGTCCTTAAATCCTGGGAGGTACTGAGGGAAGGGCAGAGCAGAGGAGGTGGGCAAGAGGCAGAGCTTCCACACTGGACTGTGGAAGGATTAAGGAAGTGTAAAATCTGGCAAACTGCTGATGTGGCAGATTGAGGCCCCGTGCCACCAATCTCCCCATTTTTACTTGGAGCAATGATATGGGTACATTTTTTTCCTAACACAGACTTTATTGGAATTAAGTCTGTTGCAGATTCCTTTTTCCCACGGTGCATTGAAGGTTAATCAAAATGGGAGACGACACAAACATAAAAGGGAATAAATAGATGTAAAGTTAAACTGTTCATGATTCAATAACAATTTTCAGCTTCACACAGAATCCCAGGATCCCTGGGGCTGGAAAAGCCCTCCCAGCCCAGGCAGTCCCAGCTGTGCCCACCCTGTCCCCAGCCCAGAGCTCTGAGTGCCACCCCCAGGTGACACCTCCAGGGATGGGCACTCCAGCCCTCCCTGGGCAGCCCCTCCAGTGCTTAATTCCATCCTAAAAGTTGGCTGAGATGAGAAGGTTGGAGCACGAGGGAATTTTAGTGACTTTGGGTTCCATGTGGAAGGGTCAGAGTGAGTGAGGTGCCCTTTGGGAAAGGTCAGCAGAGCCCAGGAGATGCCCAGAGGTGGTGCCAGCAGCCAGGCAGCTCTGGAAGGCTGGAGCAGAGGGATTTGTCAGCCCTTGATTCCCTCAGCACCACCCATCACAGAACTGGCCCTGATGGAAAATAGCAATGAGGAAAAGGAAATAAAATTTAAACTGAATGGGGGAAGGGCTGGATGGGAGATTGGGAATTGGGAATTCCTGGCTGGGCTGGAATTCCCAGAGCAGCTGTGGCTGCCCCTGGACCCCTGGCAGTGCCCAAGGCCAGGCTGGGCACTGGGGCTGGAGCAGCCTGGGGCAGGGGGAGGTGTCCCTGCCATGGCAGGGGTGGCTCTGGGGGGGATTTGAGGTCCCTTAACCCAACCCATTCCAGGATTCCATCTGATTCCTGCAGTCCCAGGACAGGCACAAAGCTCAGCACTCCTCAAGTGGTGCCCAGGAGCACCTGGTGAGGCCATGCAGGGGCTGCCACCACAAACAGATGTCACCACGGGCTGGGGCTGACAGGACAGGGAGCACTCTGTCCATACAGCCAGGGGAACACACCCCTCCCTCCAAAACAGCCAGGAGGGAAAGAAAACCCCTCCTGATGCCCTGTGCAGGCTGCCCTAGAGCAGAGGCTGGGCAGAGCTCCAGAATAAAGCAGGGATTCATTCAAAGGATCTCCTCCATGGATCCACCTTGGGCAGCACCAGAGCCCAGCCAGGCCTGCACCCAAGATGACCCAAAATGGCCCCAAAATGCACGGCCGCTCCCGGGGGCTCTCACTTTGACAAGTTCTGCTCCATTTGCACCTTGGAGTTCATTGTCCCATTCCAGCTTTAGCCCAGGCACTCCCACCCTGCTTGTTTTTCTCTCTCCAGCCCACCTTGGTTGTGCTCCTGGGCCTGAGATTTGGATCATTTGTCCTTGGTGCCCAGCTGGAGCAGGAATTGTTTTGTCTCCCTGCTCTGTGCAGAGAGCTCACCATGCCCTGATGTGGAGCCCAGACCCACACACTGAAGCAGCACAGAATGTGAAAAATAGAAAAGCTGAACCTGAGGCATCACCTCCAATGCAGCCAGGGGATTAAACCACCTCCCTCAGACACAGCCAGGGAATAAAACCCCTCCCTTCAAAACAGCCAGGGAATGGAACCACCTCCCTGTGACAGAGCCAGGGGAGTTAAACCCCTCGCTCTCAGCTCCCCAGCACTTTGCCAGGCTCCTTTGCCAGGCTCCTTTGCCAGGCTCCTTTGCCAGGCTCCTTTGCCATCCCCTGGGCCTCTCTGAGCCCCCCAGCCCCAGGTGCTCCCGAGGGCTCTCCCCCTGCTCCCAGCCCTGCTCTGCAGCACTCCTCACAGGGCTCTGTCTGCTGGGACCCCCTAACAGGGGCTGTGGGCTCGGTGGCCAGGGCAGCACGAAATGCCAGCCCTCGTTTCCCTGCCTGGGTGCCCAAGTGCCCAGGAAAGGCCAATTGGAGATAAGAGTGGCCAATAATGCACAGCTCTCGTCTGCTACTTATTACTTCACAGAGAGAGTCCAAATTGCTTTGCAAAGTTGACCAAGCATTAGTTCTTAACCTCTCCATGTGCTAGAGAGCCCATTTTCCTCCTGTGAGCTCCTGGAGATGATTTGAGCCCGGTGATTAAGGGAGCTGTCTCATGAAGAAAGCACTTCAGAATCACTGAGGCCTGGAGAATCAGCCAGGAGTTTGGACAGGAAGAGGCACAGCAATGAAAATCATCATTGTTCCATTAGAGACGGCAGAAAGCAGAGATTTGGACACACCTGGGGGTCCAAAGCCAGACCTAGTGCAGGAGGGCAGAGCTCAGGGTGTGCCCCTATGGGAACAAATCACATGGAACTCCATTTTCTTCATGGTGGAAAAGCCCCTTCTTTATTCACAGAACTCGTTTTTATACAGCTTTACAGACCTCGTGGGTGACTCCCGATGGTCAGGAGCTTCCTTGCCAATTACTTTATTGGTAATTAACAAATTGTTCTCCTATATTGATTGGTCACTCAAACCCCGGTGTGTACATGCAGGGACAGTTGTTTGTGAGAGGTAGTTTTCATTTTTCTAAGGGTGTAAACCAGTATATTCAGGTGCAGGTTGTTTTTCACCCAGGAGTAGATTGTTCTGCTAACTAACTGCTCCCACCAGGACTGCTTCCACATGGGAACTTGCAAAGGGCTAGCTTGTCTGGAAATGGCAGGCCAGCCAGAGCAGGCCTGATTTTATGAGGCTTTTCTCTGGAATTTTTCTACCTTACTGCAACATGACCCTGCTGCACCAGGTCCCACTGGGAGCACCAAGGGCAGCCAGTGCCACAAGGAAAATGAGGATATTGGGGGCAGAGTGGCTCTTCTGGACTTCTCCAAGTGCAAGGACACAAACCCAGCAGGTTTTTGAGAGAAGGTGTCAGTGACTCGCTCTGACCACCCCTCACTGTCAGAAAGTTCCTGCTCAGGCCCCAGCATGGTGGCACAGCTGTGAGCCAGGACGTGCCTCTGCCCCTGGATTGTTCTTGGGCAGGGGTGATGCCTGCAGTTTCAGCTCTCCTGTTTCCCAGACCCTGCACTGCACACTGGTCCATAACTCTGCACCCCACACACAGTGCCAGCAGCTCTCCTCACAGCTCACTCTCACAGGACAATCCTTTCCCAGCCCCAGAGCCAAGGACAGCGCTGCAGCTTCAGCCCCAAAAGTGCAAACAGCATTTGGGAATGGAGGAGAGCAGCCTGGGAGGGTGGGGCTGCATCCCCTGAGCTGGAGCTGGGCAGTGACCCCAGTGTGGAAAGGACCAGAACTCATCAAAGTGGGAGAGCTCCTGACCCGGGGCCATCTGGGTGCAGCCCTGGCTGGGCTCTTGTGCTGCCCAAGGTGGGTCCTGTGAAGGGCTTTGAATAAATCCTGCTTTATTCCTTAACTCTGCCCAGCCTCTGCTCCAGGGGGCCCCTCAGGCATCGGGGGAGAGGAGCCCAAACAGCAGCAGGAGGAGGGGACCCCACAGAAATGTTCATGCTGTCAGTCTGCTGGGGAGGGGGTGACAGCCACGAGCAGGGACAGGAGCCCAGGGCTGCACCTCGAGCTCCTCAGGGCACAAGAGGGAGAGCAGAGGTCACTGAAGGCCTCGATGCCAGCTTCAATTTCCACATCCATCCCTGGAGAGAGCCACATCCTGTGCACGACAGTCCCTGGAGCCAGGCAGGCAGGGAGCTGTCCCTCTGTCACCTCTGCCCCTCTGTCACCTCTGTCACCTCTGCCTGTCACTCTGCTGGCACAGCTCAGCCTCGTGCTGCCCTCGCCCTCAGCACCTGCTGCTGCCACAGGCTGGGGTGGCATCACAGCGTCTCCTGTCACTGTCACCTGGCCTTTCACACCTGATCAGTCACAGCAGCACAGCTCAGAGAGGTGGCACTGAGGGTGGCCTGACTCCAGCTGGGCCAGGGGAAATACAGGCTGGATAGCAGGGAAAGGTTTGTTACAGAAAGGGTGATAAAGTTCTGGAATGTTCTGCCAGGGGAGGTGGTGGAGTCACCATCCCTGGGTGTGTTGAGCACAGCCTGGATGTGGCACTGGGGGCCAGGGTTGAGCTGAGCTGTTGGGGCTGGGCTGGATGATCCTGAAGGTCTCTTCCAGCCTCGGCATTCTGGGAATATTCTGTGAATTCTGTGTCCCTTACACCATCACCAGCCCTGCAACAAACCTGCCAGGGCTGCCCTGGGGCTGCTGCCATGGCAGGGACACCTCCCACTGTCCCAGGCTGCTCCAGCCCCAGTGCCCAGCCTGGCCTTGGGCACTGCCAGGGATCCAGGGGCAGCCACAGCTGCTCTGGCAATCCCAGCCCAGCCAGGAATTCCCAATTCCCAATCTCCCATCCATCCCTGCCCTCTGGCACTGGGAGCCATTCCCTGTGTCCTGTCCCTCTGTCCTTGTCCCCAGTCCCTCTGCAGCTCTCCTGGAGCCCCTCCAGGCCCTGCAGGGGCTCCTTCAGAGCAGGTCCTGCTGAAACAGAGCTGCAGAACACCTGGGGCTCAGCAGGATGAGCCACCAGCCACAGAGGGAAATTGCTGCAAGGCAAGGCAGGAGAGCTCTGTCAGTGCACGAGGCAGTGCCAGCAGCAATTGCAGCACCTCTGTAAAGCAGCTCTGTTAACACAGAGACAGCTCAGCCTCACAGACGTGCAGACTTTCACCTGATGCCCTGAGCAGGAGAATAACCTGTCAGAGAAATTCGATTTTGCGAGGCAGCAACGCAGACAGCCATTGGAATATGCTTAAATGCAGAACAATCACTTGGAGGATTTAAATGAAGCTGACATTGCTGAGCAAAATACATTTTTCACAGACCTTTCTTACACTCGCAGTAGCCTGCAATTGCTTTGTTTCCCAGCCTGTTATACAAACAACAGGCAGAGATTTTTCCCTTGGAAAATGTTCCTAGGATGTAATTTCTGGAGCTGCCCGAATCAAAGTGCCAGATTAAAGCTGAAAATACAGAAATTCAAGTTCCCAGAGTAGCACAAACAGGCCCATGTGTGAAGGGAGCCATTCTCTCAGCACTGCTTGCTCCTGCTCCAAAGTTGTTGTGCTCAGGAGCTCTCCAGCCACGGCAATCTGCAGCTTTCCCATAAAACCAGGCTCCTCCCGAGGTGTGAGCCCAGGGAGCTCCTTCCCAGGCCTCAGGAGGCAGGTCCCACAGCAGGCACTGCCAGCACCAGGCTGCAGCAGCTCCTTCTTTAGGGCAGGGCAGAGCTGGGGGTCCCCGTCCCTTGGGAGGGCAGGGGACACTCCTGGGCTCCCCAAGGGCAGGTGGAACCCAGGGAGAAGCCTGGATCCTCCAAAAATTCCAGTTTTGTGTCCTCAAGCCGTGCAGTTCAGAAGAGGGGATTTCATGGCTCAAGGGGTGATTTTCTGGGACAGCTTCCCCCAGGAAGGGGCAGCAAAGCCCCGGTGGGGCTGCCTGGGGTGGGCACAGGCAGCTCCCAGCAGGTGGAACTGGGTCCATTTTCATGGAATTCCAGGCTGGTTTGGGTTGGGAGGGCCCTCAAACCCCCCCCCAGAGCCACCCCTGCCATGGCAGGGACACCTCCCACTGTCCCAGGCTGCTCCAGCCCCAGTGCCCAGCCTGGCCTTGGGCACTGCCAGGGATCCAGGGGCAGCCACAGCTGCTCTGGCAATCCCAGCCCAGCCAGGAATTCCCCATTCCCAATCTCCCATCCATCCCTGCCCTCTGGCAGTGGGAGCCATTCCCTGGCCCTGTCCCTCTGTCCTTGTCCCCAGTCCCTCTCTGGTTTCCAGCCCAGGGTTCCAGGAGATGGAATTTCACCCTGTGAACAACCAGCCCCAATTAATGCTGATTAATTCCCACTGCACACGGAGCTGCCTGGCCCCCCTGGGCCCGAGCTGCTCCAGGACAGGAGTCCCTGGCACATTCCTGAGCTCTCCTCCAGCAGCAAAAGCTGCTCTGAATTTGCCTCAGCACCAGTTTTGTGCTGCAGAAGCTTTGGATTTCACTGCCATGAAAACTGAGAAATAAAACAAGAAAAAACCCAACCACATCAGCTGCTGGAAAGGCTTTGGCATTCCTTACTCTCTGTCAATCTCCTTTATCCTGAATAATCCTTAGAGAGCTCCAGAGCCAGCCACAGAAAAGCAATATATTCATAAATCATCAATTCATCAGCTGAGAGGGAGGAAAACAAATAAATCCATCTATTTGAGAGTGTTCTTTAGATCAGGCTGAGGAGGGGCTGGGGATGTCACCCCTGCCAGCCTGGCTGTCACCTCCCTGCTGGGACACAGGCACAGGCACTGCCTGGGCTGGCTGAGGGTTACCTGGCCAGAGCCAGCTTGTCCCAGTTATGCTGAGCAGAGGGTGGGAGCAGAGCCCCTGTGAGGTGAGGGAAGGCTGGGAGAGCTGGGAATGCTCCCCTGGAGAGGAGAAGGCTCCAGGGAGAGCTCAGAGCCCCTGGCAGGGCCTGGAGGGGCTCCAGGAGAGCTGGAGAGGGACTGGGGACAAGGCAGGGAGGGACAGGACACAGGGAATGGCTTCAAATTAGCAGAAAGGAGGTTTAAATTGGATATTGGGAATTGGGAATTCCTGGCTGGGCTGGAATTCCCAGAGCAGCTGTGGCTGCCCCTGGATCCCTGGCAGTGCCCAAGGCCAGGCTGGCACTGGGGCTGGAGCAGCCTGGGACAGGGGGAGGTGTCCCTGCCATGGCAGGGGTGGCACTGGGGGGGATTTGAGGTCCCTTCCAAAAGAATGAGAGCTCTCATTCCATTCCATTCTGGAATGCCATGGTTTGATTAATTCCCAGTTTCCCCCTGCCTCCCCCTGCTGCTGTGGGAGTGGGGATCAGGAGGAGGCTCCCAAAGCCCCCCAGGGCTCCAGCCCAGGATCCTGCAGGGCATTCCTTGTTCATCTGTCAAAGAAGGCCAAATGCAGAGACACAGACTGAGGCTGGGCAAAGGGCAAACCACAGGTTGGAATGGGATTTCAAATGAATGAAAACCACGATGATTGCATTTCCAGGAGTGCTGCAGGCTGAAAGGGGAAGACAGGAACAGCATTTATGGGTGTCTGGGACCATTTCCAGCTCTCAGTCTGTTCTGTTTCCAGATCTGTTTATCACAGAACACAGAATGGCTTGGGTTAGAGCCCACAAGACCCTAAAACTCATCCAGTTCCAACCCCATGCCAAGGACAGGATCCCTGATCCCTTTCCCTTGAGCAGGCTGCTCAGAGCTGCATTTATGTGATCCTACAGTTCCCTGGGGATCCCCCAGCTCCCTGGGGATCCCCCAATTCCCTGGGGATCCCCCCACTCCCTGGGGATCCCCCCACTCCCTGGGGATCCCCCAACTCCCTGGNGGGCATTCCTTGTTCATCTGTCAAAGAAGGCCAAATGCAGAGACACAGACTGAGGCTGGGCAAAGGGCAAACCACAGGGTGGAATGGGATTTCAAATGAATGAAAACCACGATGATTGCATTTCCAGGAGTGCTGCAGGCTGAAAGGGGAAGACAGGAACAGCATTTATGGGTGTCTGGGACCATTTCCAGCTCTCAGTCTGTTCTGTTTCCAGATCTGTTTATCACAGAACACAGAATGGCTTGGGTTAGAGCCCACAAGACCCTAAAACTCATCCAGTTCCAACCCCATGCCAAGGACAGGATCCCTGATCCCTTTCCCTTGAGCAGGCTGCTCAGAGCTGCATTTATGTGATCCTACAGCTCCCTGGGGATCCCCCCACTCCCTGGGGATCCCCCCACTCCCTGGGGATCCCCAGCTCCCTGTGCTGCTTTCCAGTGCCCCCACTCTGGCCTTGCCTCTCCAGGAGAGCCCCCTGCCTCTTGCTTTACTGCCAGTAACATTCCAGGAGTTCAGCTTGGGAGAACCCCCTGGCCCTGCTCTCCCCAGTCCAGAGGAGCTGGAGCAGATGGCTCCTCAAGGACCCTCCAAAAGCAGCTGCCCCACTCCGAGGCATCTCTTGGGGAATTTGTCTTTCAGCAAGGCACACTCTCCTCGTTTTGGGCTCTGAGGAGGGCGGGAGGAGAGGGATTTGGAGGAGTGCTTCCTTCTCCAGAGCCACCTATTCCTTCTGCTTTCTGCAGAGCAGAGGAAGGGCTGTGCTCCCAGAGGAGCTGCCAGAAGCTCCTTGCAGTAATTCCACTGCTCCTGACAGAGGCTGCTCCCGAGAAAGCCCAGCTGTGCTCTTGCAGCAGTAATCTGTGAAGAGGTTTGTTCCTCATCCCAGACAATGATTCCTAGAGCTGAGCATTCGCTGGGGTAGCCATGGTAATTCCAGAGCCTCCCAAAACCCCCCCTCCAGCCTGGCCCAGCTCCAGCCTGGGCCACACCTGCCAGAGGCTCCGAGCAGGGATCCTGCACTTCCCTGGCTCCCACATCCCCCCTGGCAGCAGCAGGAGACCTCGGCAGGGTGGGGGGCACCTCCTGCCCCCTCCAGGCACCTGAGAGGGGAACAGCCACCCCTGGAAGGAATGGGGACATTTGTCCAGCTGGGGGGAGACCCCACTGCAGGGCTGGGCCAGCTCCAGGGCTGGAGCCAGGCTGGCAGAGCTGGGAATGCTCCCCTGGAGAGGAGAAGGCTCCAGGGAGAGCTCAGAGCCCCTGGCAGGGCATGGAGGGGCTCCAGGAGAGCTGGAGAGGGACTGGGGACAAGGCCTGGAGGGACAGGACACAGGGAATGGCTCCCAGTGCCAGAGGGCAGGGCTGGATGGGAGACTGGGAATTGGGAATTCCTGGCTGGGCTGGAATTGCCAGAGCAGCTGTGGCTGCCCCTGGATCCCTGGCAGTGCCCAAGGCCAGGCTGGGCACTGGGGCTGGAGCAGCCTGGGGCAGTGGGAGGTGTCCCTGCCATGGCAGGGGTGGCACTGGGGGGATTTAGGGGATTTAGGGTTCCTTTAACCCAAACCATTGTGGGATTCTGTGCTGGAGAGCACCCCTGGGACAGGTCCCATCACTGTGACCTCAGGGTGACATTCAGCAGCAGGAGGACAGCCCTTCAAGCTGTGGGGGATGGACAGGCACAACTTCAGCCCCAGCCCCATCTGTGTCCCCCCCAGTGTCCAAAATCTGAGAGCAGCCTGGCCCTACAGGCAGGGCAGAGCTTTCAGCACCACAATCCTCATCATCCTCACTCACTTTAAAGCACAGCAATAATATCTTCAAGCCAGAGACCCCTTCCCAGCAGGGGAGAGGCCACCAGTGCCACCCCACAGTCCCTCCCTGGGGCTGGGACACCCCAGGACAGTGACAAGGCAGTGCCACATTTGCCTGAATATTTCAAAGCAATTGAGTGATTCAGTATTTCAATTCATTTCACTTCATATTTATTGAAATATTCAATGTTTCAAAGCTCCATTTCTGAGCCCAGAACCTGCAGTGCCCAGCAGCCCTGGGGCTCTGAGGAAAGGCAGCAGGGCTGAGCTCTCCACTCTTTTCCTTTCCATATCTCTGCATAACAAACAGATGTAACAGCCACAGAAGGGCATTTCAAAGCCTGGCACAAGCATGACAAACTCTGCCACCACAGCCCAGGTTGCCACTGTCCCTGAGGCATCAGCAGATGAAAAAGTTTCTTTTCCCAATTCTACCAGCCCCTGTGACAATTGATTCTTTGGAAAAGAATAAGAGTTTTGAACTTGCAAACCAATTTTCTGTGTTTTAATATCCACGAGTTGCCAGTGATTGGAAGCCTGCTGCTGCCAGGAAAGGGAACAGCAGTCCCAGCCCTCAGACGAGCCATTTATAAATGGCACACTTCAATTAACAGAAATCAAATCAATGTGACAATAATTTCATTTGCAGCAGGTGGTGCTGCAATTTTTCTCCCTGGGAAATGGGATGCACCTGTGCAGCATGGAAAGAGCAGCACAGCCTCAGCTACAACCTTTAATCCCAGTTTTGCTCAGACCTCCAAGGGTTAATGACAGAGAGGAGAATTTCTGGAGGTTTTTAACAGCCAAAATAAGAAACAAACCAGCAGTGACATCACTTCTCAGTGCCACCCTGAGCCTGTCCCCAGCTCTCCTGCAGCATCTCCACCGCTGCTCTCCATGGGAAAAACCCCTCCTGGCCCTCTTGGCAGGGTGGGAATCACCCCCAGAGGGACTGGGACCAGTCCCAGGCAGGACAGGGGAGGACCTCGGCAGCTGGGACCTCACCTGCCTGAGAGGGCCACCAGCACCTCCTGGCCCTGCCCTGGTTTAGGCTCCTGCTGGCCCTGCTCAGGTTTAGGCTCTGGCTGTCCCTGCTCTGGTTTAGGCTCCTGCTGGCCCTGCTCAGGTTTAGGCTCTCTTCCCAGGTTTAGGCAGTCCCTGCCCAGGTTTAGGCTCCCTGCCCAGGTTTAGGCAGTCCCTTCCCTGATTTAGGCTCCTCCTGAGCCCGAGCCGGGTCTAGCCCGGTTTGGCACGGCCCGGGTTCTGCCCCCTCGCTGTCCCCAGCTGCAGTCAGGTCCGTGCAGCACCAGGGACAGGCAGAGCTGCCTTGGCAGCATTCCCAAGGTTTGGGTTTTTCCCTTCTCCCTTCCCATTGGAGGCAGCACAAAATTTGGGTGCAAAGCCCAGCCTGGCAGGATCGGAGCTCGGAGCTGGCTGTGTCCCGGGAAAACAGGAGCTCAGAGCTCGGAGCTGGCTGTGTCCCGGGAAAACAGGAGCTCAGAGCTCGGAGCTGGCTGTGTCCCGGGAAAACAGGGACTCAGCGCTCCCCCGCGTTCCGCAGGGAAGGGCTCCCTGCTCGCATCCGCAGCTACTCCAAGAGCTGGGAGAGGAGGGAAGGCAGAGAGAATGCTACCACCAAGCGGAGGTGGGCGCGCAGGTAGCAGCGGGCAGAGGCGGAGCCGCACCGACACCTGCGGTGCCCCCGGAGCTGCAGGGCTTCCTTGGGGAAGGAGCACGCCCTTCTGCTTTCGGGTTATCTTCAGCAGGGAGGAAGGGGTTCTGTTCCTGGGACTGCAGACATCCCCAGCTCCGTGCTGAGCCCGGGGCTGCACACAGGGCACAGCCAGGATGGATGGAAGGATGGAAGGATGGATTGAGGGACCCGGGGGATGCAGGAGCATTTGTCACCCCGAGGGATGTCCCTCAGCCACTCTGCCAGATGCCAACTCTCTGCTTCAGAGTTGTGGCCCCCGTGCCTGCACATTTCCAAGGCGAGGAGCTTTCCCTGCTGTTTGGCAGGCAGGAAGAGGCTTTCCCGTGGCAGCAGGAATGCAGCACAGCCCCGGATCCTGCTGCAGCCTCCGAGCCCGCGGTGGAAATTCCTACACGGTGCTCACAAGATTGATCTGTTTTCCACAGCCCACCAAATGATGCCTCAGGTTTAGCTTTTATGTGTTTCACATTCTGTGCTGCTTCAGTGTGTGGGTCTGGGCTCCACATCAGGGCGTGGTGAGCTCTCTGCACAGAGCAGGGAGACAAAACAATTCCTGCTCCAGCTGGGCACCAAGGACAAATGATCCAAACCTCAGGCCCAGGAGCACAACCAAGGTGGGCTGGAGAGAGAAAAACAAGCAGGGTGGGGCTGCCTGGGCTAAAGCTGGAATGGGACAATGAACTCCAAGGTGCAAATGGAGCAGAACTTGTCAAAGTGAGAGCCCCCGGGAGCGGCCGTGCATTTTGGGGCCATTTTGGGTCATCTTGGGTGCAGGCCTGGCTGGGCTCTGGTGCTGCCCAAGGTGGATCCATGGAGGAGATCCTTTGAATGAATCCCTGCTTTATTCTGGACCTCTGCCCAGCCTCTGCTCCAGGGCAGCCCTCACAAGGCATCACCAAAGTTTGAGCACTCAGGTGTTTAATAACAGGTTCTCCCAAATATTTTTTATTCCCTAGACTGTCAAAGAGGGAGTCACAGAATCCCAGCCTGGGTCAGGCTGGAAGGGACCTAGAGGGTCGCTGGTGGCACTCCCTGCTCCAGCAGGGCCATGCCAGGGCTCAGGGCACAGGGCCGTGTCCGTGTGGCTCCGGAATACCCCCATGGTGGGATCCAAATGTGCAGCCCTTCAAACCCAGATTTCAGAGGAGAAGCCACCCGAGGCTGCAGAGAGGAAAGATGGGATGGTGGCCAGGCTGGAACAGCCCCAGAGCCGAGGCAGGTGATGGTCATGGGCAGCACGTGGAGTTTGGGGGGAGGTGGGCAGGGATGAGGGGCTGTTTGCACCCAACCCCAAAAAGGCTCACCCAGAGCGGGGCAGGAGGAATCTGGGAGGGTGGGAGCTCCCCACAGGGCTCCCTCTGCCTCTCCTCCTCCACTAAAGTCTCCGGATTTCTCTCTCCCTAAATAATTCTGACAAAATGTCTGTCACCATGGCAACCAGGGAAAACAAATTGATTCGAGAGGTGTCTGATATTCGTAATGCATAGAAATTATGGTTGCCATGGCAACGCGATTTACAAACGAGTGGGAATATTCAGGGAACAATTAGCAGTGGAGACTCTGGGCCTCAGGTGAGTCTCAGGTGGCTCCAGAGCCACAGCAGAGGCTCCTCACCTGTCCAGCCTCAGAGTCCTGGGGCCCTGAGCTCCAGCAGCTTCCAGCTCAGGGACCTTCCCAGAAGGGGTGACCCGGGAATTTGTCATGGATTCTGGAGGAAAACACCACAGGAGGCAGATCAGAGAGGCAGGGTGGCCAGGCCAAAGGGACAGGACCTGGTGGCAGCTGCCCCTGGGGTGGTGACACCCACGGGGACAGTGGTGTGGAGCCTGGGGCTGGAGCAAACCCTGCTTTGCTCTTCAGCTTGAGCCGCAGAACACCTGGGCTGCAGGGGCCATGGGAATGATGTGGAGGCTTGTCCCAGCCCCTGGGGACAGGGCACAGTGGTGCAGAAGAGCCAGGACCACGGTGCAGCACCTCCAGCCCTTGGAAGAGCACTTGGATTCACAGAAATTAAGATATATTAAGCCCCACAGATATTAAGTAGAAGTGTAGGTTTAAGTTTAAGTGAAAGTTAGAGTTTTAAGTAAATAGAAATACATTTTAAGTGCCTTAAGAAACTGTGTTAGCTAGCAAAGGCCCTAAGGCCTAGTTTAAAGTTCAGTAACTTAGTCCCAGGCAGAGCAAAAACAGAGCAGAACTTTGCTTGTGTCTGTAGAACAGATAGAACTATCTACATAAATAGATTGAGCTATTCATGTGAATAGATCAACTCACACATGTAAATTTTGAGTAAGAAAACAGACAGTACATTTGTGTAAATAGATAATATTAGATATGTAGTTTTTAGGTAAGAACTGACACCACTTTGGTACTACTTTCTCACATTAGAATCAAGTTTAGATTGGTGTGGAAAGAGTGTTTAAAATGGTGTTTTTAGCTGATTGGGTGATTGATGAATGAAAACAACCTGTACTGGGGTGCAAGGCAGGAAGGAAGAAAAGAAGAAAAGAAGAAAAGAAGAAAAGAAGAAAAAAAGAAAAGAAGAAAAGAAGAAAAGAAGAAAAGAAGAAAAGAAGAAAAGAAGAAAAGGCTGTGGTCCCTGCTGCTGCACAGAACCTGGGACTGCACACCAGAGAGCAGCCCTGCAGCCCTGCAGCCCTGCAGCCCTGCAGCTTTGCTTGGGACTGTTCCAGAAAGCTTTTAATGGACTTTAACACCTTGAGCTCCTGGAGACTGATGCATTCATGGAATGAACAACTTTACAGCAACCAACAGCTGCTCGTGTCTCTTTGGAGACCCGAGGCCCAACCGTGCTCGACATCGTGACAGGACATTGTCCCCACCCAGATGCAGGGGCTGATTTTGTAAAAATCCATCATTTTCTGACCCTCCAGGTTTTCAATCCACCCAATTCCTCCAGTATTCTGGAGGTGTAATAACCAGGAGCAGAGCACCCTGCCCAGAGAGGCCTGGAGGTCCTGCCCAGAGCTGGATGGAAGCTCTTCATCCCTGCTGGAAACAGGCATTAACCACAAATCTTCAATTAGAGACTAAAACAAATCAGAAAAACCAGAACTGTCACCTGACCTTTCAAGAGGGACATGGAGCATCAGCTGGAGTCCACGATCTCGGTGCTTGGATGATTTTTCCAACCTAAATGATTCCATGATAAAAACCAGAGATCCCCATCCCTCCTAATTAATGAAACTGCTCTGGAAAGAGCTGAGCCAGAGGATTCTGTGGATGCACAGCTCAGCCTTACCCCCTTACATCAGGCTAATTTACAAATAAAAGCCTTTCTCTGATGGTTGTCCCAGTTTTGCTCTCTGAACACACCCAATGCCACACAACAAAACTGGAAGCAATTTGGTTAGAGAATACTACATAAAATCAAATTAAATGTACATGACTAAGATCTAAGTCCCCAATAAGAAGTTTTTATGCCTCAGTAAGCAAACAGGGCTCTCCTTCACATTTCCAGGATCTCTGCATTTATAATCTCCTCTGTTATCATCTGCTTAACTGTAAGAAATTTAGCAGAGAGCTTCAGGCTTGTGGAAGGCCAGAAAGCATCCAGGTTTTATTGAGAGGAGAAGCAGAGAAGCTGATAATCCCACTTTAATATTTCTTTAATATCCCCAAGAAGTGCAAGTCCAGCTCCTCTTCCTTGGGCAGACCTTCCACCACACACAATTTTCCATTTGAAAGTTGTATTTCCTCCACTTCAAGAACAATAAAACATTTCAACATCCAAGTTTTAGGCTTCTCACTGACCCCAAGGAACCTTCTGGGAGTATTGGAATGGAAAAGAGCTGTTCAGTCCTGGCACAAACGTTTGGTCCCACCATCAGAGTGGGGATGTGCAAATCCACAATCACACCTGTCACAGCTGCCCCTGACTGATCTGCCTCTCACTGAATATCCACGACCACGGGAAAAGGGGTTTTTTGCAGGAGTTTCCCAATTGTTATGCTGCAGATAAACGTTTGAAAAGTGTGCTCTGCTATCTCCCAGATAAGTTATGTGGTGCTTGCTGCAGTGATTGGACAAACTGCTAAGCCCTTTTGGCAGATCAGTTGTGCCCACGCATTTACAAACCATTCCCAGAGTTTTTTCCCCAGCTGGATCATTTGTTTTCTGAGTGGGATTGTTGTTGCATGCAAAGCCTTTTGCTGAGATGGCTGGGGTGAATTTAAATATCACAGTGAGGCAGGGAGTGGTAAGAAGCTCTGGCATTCACAAAAGTTGGCAAAGCTGGGGAGAGATCATGGATTATTTATCCAGGAGGATGGAGGTGAATATTCCAGTGCAGTTACAGGTATTTATTTAATAGAAGTGAATAACAGGTTCTGCTCATGGACAGATGTGGGGCCAGGGCTTCTCCACCAAGTTGATTTCCTGGACTGTGAGGTTCACCCAAAATAACCTGGATGCAGGAATTTCCACAGCTGCTGTGTCAGAGACCAGCAAAAGAAATGAGGAATTCAGAGAATCCCACAGCCTGCAGCTGCCTGAGGTGTCTCTGGGTACCTGATCCCAGCTGGAAGGCTCCCTTCAACTCCAGCTGTAAATAACCAGGGCAGGAAAAAATCCCCAGTTCAGTGGGAATGCCCAAGCTCCAGTCTGTAAAATGAAGAATTGAGGTTTCCTCTGTACACTGCAGCAGGATGTCATTCCTGCTCCAAACACCCACCCTCGGGATGCTGGGATCCCCTCCAGGGGAAGTGGTGCAGAGGAGTGAGAGATTCACAGTGAAAATCTCTGGGTGGGGAGGAGCAGCCCTGAGGCCAACACAAGCAACATGTGGGGAAAGCTGAGCAAAAATCTGGTGCTGAAATCAAACTCCCAGGCTGTAAAATCATGGAAAGGTTTGGGTGGGAAGGACCTCAAAGCCCACCCAGAGCCACCCCTGCCATGGCAGGGACACCTCCCACTGTCCCAGGCTGCTCCAGCCCCAATGTCCAGCCTGGCCTTGGGCACTGCCAGGGATCCAGGGGCAGCCCCAGCTGCTCTGGGAATGCCATCTGGGAATTGTAAGTTTTGTTTCTTTACATTATCAGTAAAAAAAACCAAAAACCAAAAACCAAAAAAAAACAAAAAAAACAAAAAAAAACAAACCACCAAAAAAACCACAAATGCATTGTAGGAAGAAGAGAAGTATTCTAAAGAATTTATTTTAATTCTTACTATTTTTTTTTCTGTTAGTTACTGTTAATAAAATTTTCTTTATACCCTTTTAAAGTTTTAAGCCTGCTTTACCTTTCTCCTAATCCTATCTCACAACAAGAAATAAGTACACCAGTGATCAGCCAACACTAAACCCACCACACTAGTGAGCAGTTAGCCAAGAAATCTCAAAATAAACAAAATCTCAAATTAGCATACCAAAACCACGGAATTAGTGTTTCTACCCGGTTTCCAACTGAAACCCTCATCATCCCAGCCCCTCCCCACCCTCCCAGCCGGGAATTCCCAGCTCCCAGTCTCCCTCCATCCCTGCCCTCTGGCAGTGGGAGCCATCCCCTGGTCCTGTCCCCCCAGCCCTTGCAGCTGCCGGGTCTGGGGCCAGGAGCTGGTGCTGAATCCACCCTGCCCTTGATCCTTGCAGGAATTCAGCCTTTGAGAGATGTCCTTGGGTAAATCCTGACTTGCCTCCTGCAGCTCCTGCAGGGAAAGGGGTGAGGCAAAAGGAGCTGTGGATCTTCCCAGAGGCTTTGGAATGTGCCACCAGCTCCTCCACCCTGCAGCTGACCTCCCGCTCCTCTGGGCTGAAAGAAACCAATATTAAATTAACACAAATTGCAGGAGTCGTCCTTATCCTTGCCTCCCAATTTATCTACCCAAAATAGTTCAATTAACACTTTTGAACTGCAACAAAAGGTAACAGATGAACCTGTGGCTTCCCCTGCTGTGGGGTTTGGTTTTGTACAGGACCTCTCCAGCAGTGTCAGTCCCCACCTGAATACGAGGCTGCTGATCAGAGCTCACTTCCCAACCCTGACATTTCCAGGATTTTGGTGTGTTAAGGAGCCTTCTGAGCAGGGAAAGGCCTGGAGGCACCCAAGTCTGAGTGTGTGCCCAGCTCCTGCCATGGCTGCCCAGAGAGGAGCCACGGCTTGGGTGGGATTGTGCTGCAATTTTTGCTGCAGCTGAAAATCCTCTGGGGGACAGTCAGCTCGTGGTGTGACCCAAAGCCAGCAGAAGTTGCCTGCATTGCTCAGAAAGCAGTGAGGGCTTCAGGTGCAGCATTTTCTGACCCATCCACGATGAAATCTTGAGCGTTTCCCATCACTAAAAGACAAATTCCCTGCGTGCTGTCGCAGCCTCTTGGATGGTTTCTGGGAAAGGCAGCAGAGACACTGGGGCAGCTGCAGGGCAGGATTGAGAAGCCCCTGGCAGAGCTTGGAATGCCCACACCACAAAAATCCTGCCAAAATGGATCCTGAGGGAGGAATTAAAGTATGGGAGAGGGGCTGTTCCCTCCCAGGGCTGTTTGGAGCTCATCAGAGGGATGGGCACTGAAAAGAGCAGTGGCATCATGTTGGAACCCTGGTTCCTGAGAATTTCAGACTTTCTGTGCTGACCCCCAGGAGAACACTGCACTGACCTGAGGCCCTGGAGAAGGTTTCCAAAATGGAATGACAGAACTGGGATTGGGGGTGTGGAGTTTGAATAGAAGTGTGTGATATCACAGGGTGGGAAACTCAGAGTTGAAGGGTTTAGAAAATAGTAATATATATAAAGCAAGATGGAGGGTTTGGGGCAGAGGCTGATCCTTCTTCACCTTCTTCTCCTTCTTTTTCATAGGTTTGAGAGGTATTTTGTAATTGTCCACATTGTGGGACACGGGTGATTAGTTATTGGGTTAAAAGTAAAAATAATTGAGGTGTCATTTCTTAATTGGACAGTTTATCCTTAAAAGATCTTGTAGGGATAGATGTGGGGCCATTTTGTAGCTTGTTAGTGAAGTGCTGTAGGACTCACAGTTTGTGGGGCTGTAACATAGATAAGAACTAATAAACATCTGAGTCCAAACACAAAAAACATCATCTCGTGGTTTTATCCCGACCCTGGCAGAAAAGAAGCGAAGAATCCATTAAGATCACTGCAGGCCACAAGCCACACACGAGCTTTGATAAGCCACATTATCAGGGCTTCCTCCAGCCAGATTATCTCAGGGAGCTTCGGCTCCTTCCCTGCACTCACCGACCCAAGGAGATGTAAATGCACTCTGAGATCACACCAAGGAGATGTAAATACACTCTGAAATCACACAATTGTTTCCTTCCCCAGAGCTCCTCCCTCGGGAGCTCCTGGCTAATCCTGTCACTGCACAAATAAAGCATCTGGAGATGCTTTAAGGATTCATTTATCCCTGGGTGAGAGGGATAAATGAGGGATAACCTCTCCCTGCCACCGGGATCCAGCAGAGTCATTGTAGGATGGGCCAGGGACACCCACCTGGTCAAAGGGGGTGGGGACAGGTGAGTCTGTCACTGAGGGGACAGCTGGGCACAGGCTGCAGTGGCACCTGGAATTCACTTCCCACTTCCTTGCAGTGGGCAGCAGAAGCCACTTGGCTGCCACTTGGGAAATTCCTGGAGATCTTCACCCTTGGCCAAAGAAGGAAAGAGTCTCTGGCAGCTGCTGGAGGTGGGAAGATGTGAAGGTGGAGAAAGGATTTGAGCCAGGTTTCAGGAGCAGCTGTTGGGCTTGGATCCCTGCCTGGGCTGGCCTAAGGACACGGGGGGAAGGCACATCCTGCACAAGGAAAGGAGCAAAGAGGGAAAAGGGAGCAGCTTGGGCCGTGCCAGCACCAGAGGGCAGCTGGGACTCGCTGCAAGCTTCGCCTCGTGGGGCAGCTGCTGAGGGCAGGAGAAGGCTGAGCCCAGCCCAAATCCAGCTCCCTGCAGCCAGGGGGACACAGGGGAAGGGGGCACAGGGATCTGGCTGCCCTGGCTGGATCCTCTGATCCGGGACGCTCCCGATCGTTCCGTGCGGGGGATCACACAGAGGGGGAAGTGGCAAGGCAGGAGCCACTCTCTTCTGCTGCCTGCAGATAAATGCTCCTCTGGTACTGCAGCCATGGCTGGGACACGCTTCCCCTTGTCCAGAAAGAGTGTGGATGGAACACGGATGGGCCCCCAAAATCCCAGATTTCCCAGATCTGAGGCAGAGAAATGGAACAGCCCCAAACGAGACCAAAGACAACCTCTGCTCCCTGCCACGAGCAAGGATTAAAGCCCTGCAGGGAGAGCCTTTCCTGGGCATCTCTGTTCCCCTGCAAGGCACTGAAGTCTCCTTGTGCACTCCTGAGATGAGAGAAACATCTCTGGCAGATCAGAGAGAGTCTCTTGAAAGGGAGACGGGGCTTGAAAACCTTTCTGCTTTGAGGGATTCATTAAAGAAGGGAAGGAGCAGGAAAAACCGAGCTCAGAGAGAGGAAGGGAAGCATCTGATGGGGTTTCAAAGCTCTTTGGGGCTGAGACAAAGCCAGAGAAGGGATCCAGGCTGCAGGGCCACATCCAGCTGGATGCAGGGAAAGTGGGGAAAAGGGATTTAGGGGAGGAAAGGTGGGAGTGGGGATAAAGGGGTCTCATCCTCAGGGAAGAGCCTTTGGGGGGTCAGTGTGCTCTGGACACCCTAAAACAGGGATTCAGGGCTGGGCTGGAGGTGCTGCATCAACCACTCTGTGCTGGGAATGTCCAGAGGCCCTTGAGGGATGCCCAGTTTATCCCAGGATATCCAAACCACAGAACCTCCCACGAGAATCCCTGACCCTGCAGAGGTTACTGACCCTGGGCCTGAATTTCCTGATTTTCCCTGAATTCCTCTTGAACCACAAAAGCTGATTCTGCTGGCACAAGTTCCAGTCACAATCTGATGTTTGCCTTTGTATTTTCTGGTTATGTCCAGAATTCCCTTCCCAGCCTGGTGGCTGAAATGCTGAACTTTCCTGTCAGACCCTGTGAATTCCATCATTAAATTCCACAGAAGGACCCTGGTGGCCAGGGCTCATTCCAGGTGCTGCACTGGACACCCAGCAGAGATCACACAGAGAAGGATGAGACTCAGTTTTCTCAGGACATTCAGCTTTGTTTTCATCCTTAATTAGAACAGAACCTGGAAAATGCAAATTCCTCACAGAGAAATACTCAGAAAAATATGTCAGTTTGGATCTAGGAAAAGACAAATTGGAACTTGCTGTTTCAGTAAAATGCGTGTATTAAAAAGAAAAACCACAAAACCCCACAACATTTTGTTCTAAAAAAACTTCTTCCGAAGATGTCAAAACAGAAAACTGCTCCTGACTATTTTTCTACTAATTTTCTTTCCAAATGAAATCTACTTGGTTCTGGGGGGAGGGAGGGTTTAGGCTTTTTTTAAATAAATGGATATTCAAATTTAATATCATTCTGCTGTTTCTCCCAGAGGAATTGTTGACCACCAGATCATCCCACAATCAGCTGGAGACCAAAGAATTCCTTTTATTTTTCTTGGCTCACACTGCTCAGGATGAAATAATTCCCCAAAAGTCACAAGGCTGTCGTGGCCAAACCCAAGGAGCAAAGTTGACTTTTGCTGTTCTCGAGATCAAGGAGGGATTTTGTTTTAAATTTAAAAGCCTCTCAGCAGTTTGTTGCACTGCTGATCCTTTGATCTCGGAGCACAGCGGGACGAGCCCTTGGAACAAGTGTTGCCTGGGAGGAGGCTCTGAATTGCTTTTCTATCTCAAATCATTTCCTTTTGTGTCCATTTCAAGCCATGTGTGGTCACATATCCATGTGGGATACCTCATTCCATTCATCCCCTGCTGAGCAGAAGTCATCATCCACAGCTGGCAGGGAATTCTCAGGGACCCCAGGAAGAGGATGGGTGTTGTTCCAGCTGACACTGCCCTGCCTGATGGACAGAGATCTGCAGCGTGGGACCAGAGGCAGCAGTGAATGCTGGAATCCAAAATGCAGGGACCTCTCAGAACGTTGGGCCTGCGAGCCAAAGCTCAGAATTAAACCCAGGATTTGATCTGAGACCTTGGGAAAGGCTCCCAAACTGAGGTGCCAGAGGGGAGAATGTGGATTTATAGTTTAAAGCAGAGACAGGTTAAGCTGAGGAAAGGAAAGTTTAGAGTTTTAGAGTTTAGGATATAAAAACAAAAGTAGTTCCAGAGGTAAACAAGGAGTTTAGAATGCAGCACTGTGGGTTTGTGTGTCATAACGTGGTTGGCTAAGAAAGGTTACACTGCAGCATGGGTCCATAAGATGAAATATTTAAGGACTGGGTCAAAAACATAAATATCCTTGCTGGCAGTGTTTTATTGGTCAATAAATCCCTAAAAACTCTTGTAACTGAGGGTCTTGTGACTTTCTGAGCCATGAGGTGAAGATGTGAGCTGAACTCACCCTTCCTGCCTGTGTAGAAGATAAGAAAATAAACCACATCATAAAAAACAACTCAGAGGTCCTGTCTCTAATTCCTTCCAGAATTCCCCACAAGCAAATTATCACAGTGAACAAACCCTGCCACTGCCTCACAGTGTCCCTCAGAATCCCAGGATCCCTGAGGCTGGAAAAGCCCTCCCAGCCCAGGCAGTCCCAGCTGTGTCTGATCCCCACCCTGTCCCCAGCCCAGAGCTCTGAGTGCCACCCCCAGGTGACACCTGCAGGGATGGGCACTCCAACCCTCCCTGGGCAGTGCCAAGGCCTGAGCCCCCTTTCCA
>VZRH01003339.1:8582-20598 GCA_013397555.1 Urocynchramus pylzowi | reverse complement strand
CTCCAGCCCCTCCCCAGCTCCGTTCCCTGCCCTGCTCCAGCCCCTGCCCAGCTCCGTTCCCTGCCCTGCTCCAGCCCCTCTGTGTCCCCTGTGATGAGGAGCCCAGAACTGGACTCAGATTTGAGCTGTGGCCGCAGCAGTTCCCAGCACAGAGGGACAATCCCTGCCCTGCTCCTGCTGCCACCTGTTCCTGATCCAGCCCAGGGCCTTTGGCCTTCTGGGCACACCTGGCTCAGGCTCACATCCCATCCTTTGCCTGCCCCCACACAAGTAACAAAAGAACCTCTCCTTCCCCGTGGAAGGGCTCCCCCTGAACTTCTGCTCAGTTCAGCTGCTCAGCCACATCCCCAACTCCAGCCCCCACCTCTCCCCCTCACATCATTTATAAAAACACTTGTGAAAATCCTGCAGTTACTCAGGAAGCTCCAATTCTCACAGCACTGCCTCCTCCAGCCTTCCTGAGAGCCCCAGGAATTTGTCAGACAATCATTTCATTAAAAAACTCCACCAGGATGTATCACTCCTCTTTTATTTTCTCCTGTAAATAACAACAATAAGCCAGGAGCACAATGACCCAACATTTGGAAACAGCTGATGAAATGTAGCTGGAAAATGGCTTGAGCAGAACCTTTAATTCAACATCTCTCTCCTGTATCAAACAACAGCAGCAAAAAAAACCAAACCAAAACAAAAAAAATCACCCAAACAAACAAACCCCACAAAAAAAAAAAAACCCCCAAAAAAAAAAAACCCCAAAAAAAAAAAAAAAAAAAAAAAAAAAAAACAAAAAAAAAACAAAACCAAAACCAAAACCAAAACCAAAAACAAAAAAACCCACCAAAACAACCAGGATTAATTTAACAGAGCAGCTGTGGCTGCCCCTGGATCCCTGGCAGTGCCCAAGGCCAGGCTGGGCACTGGGGCTGGAGCAGCCTGGGGCAGTGGGAGGGGTCCCTGCCATGGCAGGGGGGGCTCTGGGGGGGTTCACTGGGTGGGGTTTAAGGTCCCTTCCCACCCAAACCATTCTGGGTTTCTGTGACCTCGGGCTGATTACTCAGGTGGAGGCACCTGGAGGGGAAATAAGCACAACTTTAGGTGCAGGTAAGGGCCAGCATTGAGCTGGGGGACACCAGCAGCTGGGGGGACTGTCCTGCAGCAGAAAGTTGTGTGTGAGCACCCCTGGCTCTGCCTGGAGCTCAGATTTCCCTGGGCTGAGACAGAGAAACAGGGAAGGCAGAAAAGCTGACAGCCCAGGATCCCTCTGCTTCTCCTGGGGATGTTTTGCACCTCCAGGGAGCAGCACACTTGGTTCTCATGGCAGAGGGGACTGGGTCTGCCCACAGCAGATGTGCTTGGGTCTGATCCCTTGTGCAGGCTGCCCTGGAGCAGAGGCTGGGCAGAGCTCCAGAATAAAGCAGGGATTCATTCAAAGGATCTCCTCCATGGATCCACCTTGGGCAGCACCAGAGCCCAGCCAGGCCTGCACCCAAGATGACCCAAAATCAGCCCTTGGCACATTCCCAGAGCCTTCTGCACAGTGCCCTTTTCCCCAGCCTGGTTTCCATGCCCCAAGAACTGCTCAGCCTGGCTCCTCCTGGGCCCCACCTTTCCAGAGCGTGCACATTCCTTGGCTGTGCTTTCAGTCCATCCCCATCCCTGCAGCTCTGGGCCCTGGCCCACACTGCCTTCAGCCTGAGTGCTGATGGTTGGCAGATGTGTACAGGTGTGCTCACCTGGCTGCATTGCCTGTTCTCCCATCCCAGCAGGCATTTGAACACCAGCACACTGACAGCAGCTACTGCCCTGAGCTTCAGCAACAGCAGGAATGAAAACTGGATCTTCAGAGCAAAGGTGCTGCAACAGCACACACACAGCATCCATTCTAGGATTTGGGAAAAGCCAATATTATCATGTGTGTCTGTAAAAACACTGTGAATATTTGCTGACTGCTCTGGCAGGTTTGGGTGTCCCGTGGGAATCCCCTCTGTGATCCACAGCCAAACCAAACTCGTGTGCATTGCACAGGGAGCAAAAACTGCAGAGGCACTGCCAAGCCATTTGCATTTCCTTTTGCCTCTCCCAGAGACTGAGAGCCCAAACTGGGCCAGGGATGCTTCCACCAGCCCGGGGTGCTCCTGGGAAGGCTCCTGGAGGAGCAGCACCCACCTGGAGGAGCAGGACCCACCTGGTGCTGCTGCTGGAGGTGCTGCCCCATTTCCACAGCATTGAGGAGGGATGAGCAGCCTGGAGCAGGCAGAAATCCTGACCCTGGTACAAAGCAGCTCCTGTTAAATCCAGCCTCTGCATCACAGGGGGTGGGAAATGGGCTGCTTGGTGTGGAAATGGCCCGGGAGGGCAGCTCCTCCTGCTCCCCTGTGTGCAGCAGGGGCTGGGGCTGGGGCTGGGGCTGGGAACAGCCACGTCCTGGCCAGCAGCAGCCACCTGGGCAGGAGCAGCCACCTGCAGATGTCCTGGGAATGGTGGCAGTGTCACTGGAGCAGCCATCAGGGAGAAAACACTCTGGGAACGGAGAGAGAGCTTGGCTGGGGTGTTCACAGAACTCCAGAGTCCCTGGGGCTGGAAATGCCCTCCCAGCCCAGGCAGTCCCAGCTGTGCCCACCCTGTCCCCAGCTCAGAGCTCTGAGTGCCACCTCCAGGAATTTCTTGGACACCTCCAGGGATGGGCACTCCAAACCTCCCTGGGCAGCCCCTGCCAAGGCCTGAGCTCCCTTTCCACAGGGAAATTCCTGCTGGTGCCCACCCTGAGCCTGTCCTGTCCCATTCACAGCCATCCACAGCCCCACGTCTCAGAGGAAGCCCCGGAGTCCAGGGTACAAAACCAGTGCTGCAGGTCAGACACAGAATCCTGGGAAGATTTGGGCAGGAAGGAGTTAAATCCCATCTCATTCCCACCCCCTGCCATGGCAGGGACACCTTCCACCATCCCAGAGTGCTCCAAGCCCCATCCAACCCGGCCTGGAACATTCCAGGGATCCAGGGGCAGCCACAGCTGCTCTGAGAGACCCAGAGCGGAGCTGAGAGGAACGAGCAAGTTTCACACACAAATCGATTTTCCTGAAGAATGTGCTCCACCAGCTCGACTGAGGGAAATGCTGCACCTTTGGAAGCAGCAGGAGTGTGTTCAAATGGACTCATTGCTATCAACAACATGTGGGGAATTATCTCTCTTAAGGTAGCAGCACATGCAGAGCTGTCCCCAATTGTAAAGGCTGAAATATAGCAGCAATCTACAGCCATAAGGTGAGATTTCCATCTTTATATGACATGAAAAATGTGCCAGACACAGGTTTGCCCATAAACAAAATTGCTTTTTTTCCAGCTCCGCCTTTAATGTGAAATATCAATCTTTTGGTGGCTTTTATTACAGAGAATTTAGCTTTTGTTTTTGACAGATGGCTCGCACTCAGTCCAGAGTACAACTGTATATCATCCCCGTTATAGACACATCTGAATTGCAGAACATATATTTTAAAAAGGCAGTAATAAATGGCAAAATACCACCTGGCAAAGCGAGGGCAGTCAGAGAGAGCCCACTTGGCTGTGGATTTAAAAGTGAAGAGCTTTGTCAGCTCTGAGCTTCTCACCATGGTTTGTGTTCACGTTACAACATCCACTCTTTTGGCATCCAGCTGCTGCCCCACTGCAGCACAATCAGAACCAACAGAAATATTATTTAAGGCCAGGTTGCAGGGGCTGCTGGGAGGAAACCACACAAATTTCAGTTTCACAGGTTTTCTTCAAGTTTTGTCAGGTTTACTGAAGTTTTCCAAATAACTGATCCAAATCTGGGAGCCCCACCTGCCTCTCCCTTCCCAACCCTCTCTATAATTTTACTTTAAATGAATTTGAAACAATTTTTCTCACAGACCTGTTTAATCTATTTCATGTTCAAAACCAAAGATAGGTTACTTCCTTAAAGAGTGGCTGTTAATCACATTTTTTATCTCACTAACTCACCTGCCCCTTCAGTTTCTGTTCCCTTTTACACCACCCACTCAGAAGTCCAGATGTTCAGCTCCACATCTGCCTGGGTCTTGCCTTCCTCCCAGTGGTTCCTGCTGTTTAGATGGGATATTGGGAATTGGGAATTCCTGGCTGGGCTGGGATTGCCAGAGCAGCTGTGGCTGCCCCTGGATCCCTGGCAGTGCCCAAGGCCAGGCTGGGCACTGGGGCTGGAGCAGCCTGGGGCAGTGGGAGGTGTCCCTGCCATGGCAGGGGTGGCTCTGGGGGGGGTTTGAGGTCTCTTCCACCCAAACCTTTCCATCATTCCCTGATTTAAGGAGCTTTTTGACTCCAAGCACCCTCATCCCAGGGAGGGGAGGGAGGTGGTGCTTGGGACACCTGGGAGTTGTGCCCATAAATCCTTGTCTGGAGCTTTATTGCTCTGCAAAAGGCAAAACAAGGGCCATCGACTTGCCCAGCTGAGTGGGTGGAATCAGGAATGAGGAGGACAGGCAGAGAGCAGGGATGCCTCTGCCAGAGCTGCCCTGCTGTGTGTGGTCAGCAACAGCCCCAGCCCTGCCTCCTGCTCTGCAGCCCTCAGAGCCCCCTCCCAGCAGCACCACCCCCAAACCCCATCCCAGCACCACTCCCAATCCCCATCCCAGCATTCCCAAACCCCCTCCCAGCAGCACCACCCCCAAACCCCATCCCAGCACCACTCCCAATCCCCATCCCAGCATTCCCAAACCCCCTCCCAGCAGCACCACACCCAAACCCCATCCCAGCAGCACCACTCCCAAACCCCATCCCACCATTCCCAGTCCCCATCCCAGCACCATTCCCAATCCCCATCCCACCATTCCCAAAACGCCATCCCAGCACCATTCCCAAACCCCCATCCCAGCATTCCCAATCCCCATTCCAGCATTCCCAAACCCCCATCCCACCATTCCCAAACCCCATTCCAGCATTCCCAAACCCCATCCCAGCATTCCCAAACCCCATCCCAGCATTCCCAATCCCCACTCCAGCACCATTCCCATCCCCGTTCCTGGAGCACTCCCTGCTGCTGCTCCGACACATCCTCAGTGTTTATTACCAGCTCCCAGCCTCCCCTCTAATCAGCCACTGAATTTACAATTTCCCAGGTAGCTGCACAAAATATTAACTACAGTTCAGGCTCTGTTTGAAACAACAAAACCAACTGCTTAAAAAACCTGGGTATTAAAAGCCTTTCCATCCCTCACACAACCTGAGGCAGCTGTGTGGCAACAGCGAGGGTTTAGAGCACAAACGGCTGTGATGAATCCATCAGGAGTGATTCACTCCCTTTGCTACTCAGAACACAGTTTCAGGGCCCCAAATTAAAACCAAATATCACCCATTTCATCCATTCCTGCCTGGCTTTTTGTCCCAGTCATGTGTGTGCACGTCCCTTCTGCATTTTTAATTTGCCTGCTCCGTGTGGATGGCCTGGGCACGATGTTGGACATCTGGCTCCTGGCAATTCCCACAGGAGCAATTCCCACACCACAGAAGGAGGCTCCTCCTGGATGGAGCAGGCAGGGAAGTGCTGGGGAGTGCCCAGGGAGGGGAGGTGAAGGGAGGAACCACAGCCAGAGCTCCAGGAGTGCTCAGACACCGCTCAAGGGGTGCTCAGGGTGGGGTTGTTGGGGGGTCTGTGCAGGGCCAGGAGCTGGCATGATCCTTGGGATCCCTTCCAGCCCTTCCAGGATATTCCCTGATTCCATGATCTCTGCCTGCCATGATGAGACTGGAGTCTCCACAATTTACAATTCGCAAAGAAAATGGAAGAAGTCCAAGTGAAAATTAAAAAAAAAAAACTTTAAATGGATTTATGAACGAGACTTGAGAAATTCCCTCTCCAAACTAGTCCCAGGTAGGCATGGAATGGCAGGAAAAGGGGAATGGCCTGAAGCTGAAGGAGGGCAGGGACAGGTGGGATATTGGGAATTAGGAATTCCTGGCTGGGAGGGTGGCACAGAATTCCCAGAGCAGCTGTGGCTGCCCCTGGATCCCTGGCAGTGCCCAAGGCCAGGCTGGGCACTGGGGCTGGAGCAGCCTGGGGCAGTGGGAGGTGTCCCTGCCATGGCAGGGGGGGCTCTGGGTGGGATTTGAGGTCCCTCCCAGCCCAAATTATGCTGTTTTGATCTAAGTACACCCCAACCCAACCCCTGGATGTGCTCCACCCCCTCAGGGTGCAGTGATGATATCAGAGACTGAGCACCTGATGGCCCAGGTTAGTCCAAGCCCACCTGCAATAACAAATCCCACTGCCTCGTGCCACTGCTTCCTTCCCATCTTTCTTCAGGCACAATTTTAAAGCATTTGCTTGATTCCTGAGTACAGAGGAATAATCCTTGGTTAAAAAATCTATAAAAATGTATCCCAAAATCACAAGGGGAACCCTGCAGGGCAGTGGGTGGTTATGGATACACAACACATCCCCCAGCCCACAGCCCTGGTGGGATCCCTCTCCAGATCCATCAGAACAGCAGGAA
This sequence comes from Urocynchramus pylzowi, assembly GCA_013397555.1. Classification (NCBI taxonomy): domain Eukaryota; kingdom Metazoa; phylum Chordata; class Aves; order Passeriformes; family Fringillidae; genus Urocynchramus; species Urocynchramus pylzowi. The sequence continues at coordinate 14,113 of VZRH01003339.1, read as the reverse complement.
TGACTTCAGCAGCTTTTCTCTCACTCACATTGTTAGAACAAAGCCCTTGAGTTAGAATGAAGTCCTGAAGAACCCCCTCAGTGCTGCAGCTTTTGTAGCACAGGTTGAGTGTGCACGCAGGGCTATTTATTCTCCTCTATAATTGATATAATTCTCTAACCTGTTTAATTCAGCCAGGGGGGTCAGGAATTGACTGCAGTTATCCCAGTCCCTGGATGCACACCCCGTGGCTGCTCTCTCCTTGCCCCATGGCACACCCAGGGTGTCATTAAAACCTGAATATTAAACAGAAGTGATCCTGCTGCAAATCCTGCCCCTCTGCCATCCCTTCCTTTCCTTGGGCCTGAAATTAAGGACTTGAGAGTTCAGCACCTGCAGCACAGCTCTGTGAAACCGTGGAGAGGTGATGTGGTTAATTCCACACTGGGAATCAGAATCGTGGGACGGTTTGGGTAGGAAGGGAACTTAAACCCCAGCCAGTGCCACCCCTGCCATGGCAGGGACACCTCCCACTGCCCCAGGCTGCTCCAGCCCCAGTGCCCAGCCTGGCCTTGGGCACTGCCCGGGATCCAGGGGCAGCCCCAGCTGCTCTGGGAATCCCAGCCCAGCCCCTTCCCACCCTCCCAGGCAGAAATTCCTTCCCAGCATCCAATCCAACATCCCATCTGGGCTGCCAGAACTGATGCCCTGTGCAGGCTGCCCTAGAGCAGAGGCTGGGCAGAGCTCCAGAATAAAGCAGGGATTCATTCAAAGGATCTCCTCCATGGATCCACCTTGGGCAGCACCAGAGCCCAGCCAGGCCTGCACCCAAGATGACCCAAAATGGCCCCAAAATGCACGGCCGCTCCCGGGGGCTCTCACTTTGACAAGTTCTGCTCCATTTGCACCTTGGAGTTCATTGTCCCATTCCAGCTTTAGCCCAGGCACTCCCACCCTGCTTGTTTTTCTCTCTCCAGCCCACCTTGGTTGTGCTCCTGGGCCTGAGGTTTGGATCATTTGTCCTTGGTGCCCAGCTGGAGCAGGAATTGTTTTGTCTCCCTGCTCTGTGCAGAGAGCTCAGCATGCCCTGATGTGGAGCCCAGACCCGCACACTGAAGCAGCACAGAATGTGAAAAATAGAAAAGCAAAACCTGAGGCATCATGAGCAGCCAGCATTCCCAGCAATTCCAGACTGACTGGGATTCTCTCCATCTCTCACACCTGCACCTTCTCTCCCAGTACAAACCAGTCCAGGAGCAGCAGAATGGAGCACTCTCCACTGGACTCTCGAGATTCATTCAGGCCAAGAAGGAAAATCTGAACCTGCACCAGGATGGAACTGAAAGTCAGGAAGGGAGAGCTCTGGGAAAGTCAGGCTTCCCAGAACCACCCCATTTACTGACCTGGAATTTACTGCTATCCCAGCTGGAGGCAGCCCACACCAACTCTGAACTGAGTCCTGTCAGATGGAGACTGACTTAGTGGCACAATAAATGTGAGGACAGTTCTTTCTCTGGCTCTGTCCAGCCCTCCTTTCCCAGCTGCCAGGGAGAGGGAACTGAATTTCACACCCCCAGAGTGGACATGAGCAAAGGCTTGAGCAGGGAGAGGGGATCATTTCTGGATCAAGATTTAAATGATGTTCTGTGATCCTGGGCTTCCTGAGTGGAAAGGCCAACATACATAATGCAGATAAAAGTTCTAAATCATTGCTGTCTTCAAGGGAACATTATAGAATTAAAAAATCCATGTTCAGTAATTATTAGAGCAGGGTTAATTAAGCAGTCTGGTGCCCCAAATCTCTCTGCAGCAGCCAGCCCTGACCCCTCACCCAGATTTCCATTTCAAGACAGGAAATAAAACTTTTCCACAGATAATTTCACCCAAAGCTTTCTTGGAGGTGGAGCAGCTCCTTCCTCTCAGTTTTTTATTTAAATCACCCACCTTTGTGCCATCTTCCCTGATGGAGGAAGTGCCTCTGATCCTTCTCAAACATTTAAACTCAAGGTTCCTGTTGTTTGTGCCAAAGCTCCCCGCCTCCAAGATCAAACAGGAGTTAGGAGGTGTTTCCAAGAGCAGGAGGGGGTGGCTCAGTGAGGACAAATTGGGGTAAATCAGATTATCCTTCATCCCAACCCAATGAAAGAAAACATTGGGTGCTTTCTCCTCTCCGTGAGGAATCAGGAGCTGAGGTGTCACCCTCAGGCATCACCTCACCTTGTAGAAATCAGTTAAATTTAATGTCAAATGGAAAATTTGATCAATAAAAAGCAGTGCCTGAGCTGTGCTGCAGTGACACGTGGGAAGCAGAGAGATTGTGGGACCAGAAGGCTCTGCAGAGAGACGAGATGTCAAAACCCTTAATTTAATTGGGAGATGGAAAAAGCAAAGGCTGCAGTGCTCTGTCACAGCTCTGCTGGTTATTAGGAATAAAAACTGGGAGAAACAGCAGCACCAAGGTGGCTGGAGAGGATTTGTTCCAGCACTGGGGTTGTTTGTGCTGTTCCTGCTGGAAACCTGCAGCCCTGGCTGACACCAGCTGGGAGTTGATCAAACTGAGGGGAGATGCTCCAGACATCCCCACCCCAGGCAAGATTTGCCTCGCTCTCATCACAATCCCCTTGAGGTTTATTTTCCCAACCCCATTTCTTTTTCCTCTTTTTTTTCCTATTCACCAACCTTTGCCCCAGGGCAGTGAGACACAAACTCACCCCCCAGACCTGTGGCACCAACAGCTCCTTGTGGAGTAAAACTGGGACGTGGCTTTGGTTTTGAGTGCTGTGATCACTCATGGTCAGGAGCTCCAGGAGGAAGCCAAGGAGCAGCTGGATGGGATCTGAGAAACAAAGACACAGCTTTCAGGGGAAATGCAGCCCTGGATTGAGCAGTGCCACTTTGGTTCAGCTTTGGGAAGGAGCAGTGGAATTCATCCCCAGCACAGGGCTCAGGCTGCCAGCCCTCCTCTGGGAAGCTGTTCCCTTCTTCAAAAGGCAGGAAAATCCCTTCCTGAAACTCCCTCCCTCTACAGAGAAAGGGAATACAGGATTTTAGAATGACAGTTTTATTTATTTCCAGGGATGGGGCAGCCACAGCTTCTCTGAGCAAGCTCTGCCAGGGCCTCACCACCCTCAGAGCCAAGAATTCCTTCTGTAGAAAAATTCCTTCTTTTCAGAGACTTGCAAATATTTTACACACACCATTGCCCTTTCCCCTTCCACACTCCACAGCGCCAAGTGGTGTTTGATTTTTTCAATAATACGACTTAATACTCGAGCTCAATGGTTTGGGTTTTTTTTTCCAAGTCATGTAATCCCCTCAGCTTAGCTATTTAATTAAAAAAAGAGAAGAAAGCAAATATCTGAGCTGCAATAGGTTACAGACTGCAGTGGCTCCATGTGGAGACGGTGTTCCCTTGGAAGGAGCAGGGAATTCTCTGTGCCACTGATGGGAATATTGCCCCTCCTGCCAGGCCTGCTCCCCCTTCCTCTGAGGGAAGGGGAAAATTCAGAGCAGCTGAAAAATTCATGCACCTGGAACATCCAACCAGCAGCTGGGAGCTTGGGGGTCTGGGAGAGGGGAAACGCCACAGATTGATGGGAAAAGCCATATATTTATGGGAAAAGCCACAGATTGATGGGAAAGCCACAGATTGATGGGAAAAGCCATATATTTATGGGAAAGCCACAGATTGATGGGAAAAGCCAGAGATTTCTGGCCTCACACACCCCAGCAGTGCTCCCTGGGCCAGCTCAAAGTTGCTCAGGTACAATTCCATGAGGTGCCACTGCCCCAACAAACTGCACATCACCTCACCCTATTTTTCACTAAAACCCCAGAGCATTTTCCTCAGGAATATGGCAAAGACAAGGGAATATGAGGGAAAGGGATGTGGCATTGCTCAGGGATGGGAGCTGCTTCTGGAGCCTGTGGCTCCTCAGGTATGGGGGGCCTTGCTGCCTTCCAAGACCTACTTATGCTGAAAATAAAACTTTAAAATCTTTAAATTAAGCTTTTAAAATGTATCTCTGCTTTGCTTGACCACCTTTGGAACTCCAGCCAAGTTTCAGTTAAAATATCCTGGATCAGGACCACCTGGTTTTGTCCCTGGGGGCCAAAAAGCTCCAAAATCCAAGAGAAATGCTGGGCTAAAGTAAACAGGCCTAAAAGTAATTTGTCTTCCTGCCAGATACTGCCAAATCATGAGGGGTGTATAATATTATATATATACATATAATATAATTATATAATGTAATAATTATACAATTATATGTATAATATAATATTTCAGAGAAATGCTGAAACCTAAAAAAATTCATATTGTGTAATTAATTATTAGGAGTCCTGCACGAGCTCTCCCTGTAGTCCCAAAAGTGAATTCATTTCCCTGAGCAGCAGGTGATTCCTTCCAAAGTTCCACCTGGGACTGCAGTGCTCTCCAGGGCCTGTTTGCTCATCCCCATTTCTGGGACAAGGCTTTTGTCCCCTCAGGATCCCTGACATTTGAGGGAGATTTTTAACCCTGGGTCATATTTTGATTTTTCATTGGGACAACCACCTTGGCCTCGTTCAGCTGTGAGCACGGGTTCCAAGGAGAGCCCACGAGCCCCGTGCCAGGGGAACTGCAGGAAGAAATTCCCAGCAATGCCACATGCTCAGGGGAGAGGGACTCTTCACAGGATTTCTGATTTTTCAGGAATTTTCTAGATATTGAAGCTCACAGAAGCCACCCTGCATTCTCAGGGTTCCTGCCATTTTCCTGTGTTTTCCCAGGGCTTTTCCCAGCCCAGGGCCCAGGACAAGAGGAAAGCTTGGGTGAGCCAGCTCCCAGCCCTGCTCCTGCTGGCAAAATCCCCTCCAGTGCTGCTCCTGCCAGGGGGTCCCTCAATGCCTGACCCTCCTGGGCCAGCAGCTCCCAGCCTGGGACACCCAGGGCAGCCTGGGGACAGCAAGGGACATTGCCAGCAGCCTGGGGACACAGGGGACATTCCCAGCAGCCTGGGGACACAGGGGACATTCCCAGCAGCCTGGGGACACAGGGGACATTGCCAACAGCCTGGGGACACAGGGGACATTGCCAGCAGCCTGGGGACACAGGGGACGTTCCCAGCAGCCTGGGGACAGCAAGGGACATTCCCAGAAGCCTGGGCAGGATGGGGACAGAAGGGACATTCCCAAGAGCTTGGGGACATCAGGAGATGTTCCCAGGAGCCTGGGCAGGCTGGGGACAGCAGGGGACATTCCCAGGAGCCTGAGCAGGATGGGGATATTCCCAAGAGCCTGGTGACAGAGGACACAATCCTAGGACCCTAGCGACAGCAGGGGATATTCCCAAGAGCTTGGGGACAACAGGAGATGTTCCCAGGAGGCCAGGCAGGCTGGGGACAGCAGGGGACATTCTGAGGAGCTTGGGGACAGGTGAGACATTCCCAAGAGCCTGGGGACAGCAGGGGACATTCCCAGGAGCTTGGGGACAGGTGAGACACTCCCAAGAGCCTGGGGACAGCAGGGGACATTCGCAAGAGCTTGGGGACAGATGAGACACTCCCAAGAGC
>VZRH01003337.1:7972-18428 GCA_013397555.1 Urocynchramus pylzowi | reverse complement strand
CACCGCCCGCCAGCCCCCCAAAGTGCGTGTGTCCCCGTGTCCCCGCGTCCCCGCGTCCCCTGTCCGCGTGTGTCTGCTGTCCCCTCGCGGAGGGAGCCGGAGCAGGGGTCTGTCCCCACCCACGGGTCCCCACGGCCCCCCCGGTGCCCCGCGGGGGTCCCGTACCTGCCTGGCCCGGGCGGGGGGGCCCGGCCACCGCCGNNCCCGGGCAGGGGGGCCCGGCCACCGCGCTGCCCACGGGACCCCCGGCCAGCGCTGCCCTGCGGGACAGGGACCCTCAGGACACCCCCCTGCCCTCCGGCACCCAAAGGACCCCGGGACCCCCAGCTGCCACCGTCCTGGGGGACAGGGACCCTCAGGACACCCCCACCCTGCCCACCGGCACCTCAATGTCCCCTGTGCCACCCCCCGGACCCCGGGTCGCCACCACCCTGCAGGAAGGGACCCTCAGAGGGTCCCACCATGCCTGTCAGCACCCAAAGGACCCCGTGACCCCCGACTGCCCCTGTCCTTGGGGACAAGGACCCTCCACGCGCCGCCACCCTGCCCACCACCCCCTAAAGGACCCTCAGGCCCCCCAGATTCGCCCTCAGGACCCCAAGTCCCCAGCAGCCGGTGGGCCAGGCCCCTCAGCAGCTTCCCGCCCTGCCCAGCAGCAGCCAAGAGCCCCCCGGGACCCCCCTGTCCCCGGGCTCACCGCAGGTGCCCGTAGAGGCTCTGTGCTGCCACCGCCGTGTCCCCAAGGTCGCTCCACTCCGCCAGCACCACCGCGCCGTGGGTACGGCTGCAGCCCGCCACTGCCAACGACAGCAGTGGGACACGGCGACACCCACACCCCCCTCCCGGGCACCCCGAGCCCGGGGCACCCCCAGTCCTACCGGCACGGGTGGGCTGCAGGCAGCAGGTCCAGCGGCCGGCGCGGAAGGTGCCGCGGTGACACGTGGGCAGCATGTCGCGATTGGCGCTGGTGGCCTGGCGCAGCGCCCACAGCCACTGCCACAGCTCCGGGGCGCTCTGCGGGGACAGCAGGGACGGGGGGGCACTGCCAGGGCTGGGGGGGAGGAGGAGGAGGGACGAGGGAGGGATGGGCACCAGGGCTGGGGGACAGGAGTGACGGTTTGGTGGCAAAGCTGCCCAGGAGCCGGGGTACCCCAGTGAGCCCAGTACAGCCAGGGCTGGTAGCCCAGTGATCCCAGTACAAACAGGGCTGGTAGCCCAGTGATCCCAGTACAAACAGAGCTGGTAGCCCAGTGATCCCAGTACAAACAGAGCTGGTAGCCCAGTGAGCCCAGTACAGCCAGGGCTGGTAGCCCAGTGAGCCCAGTACAGCCAGGGCTGGTAGCCCAGTGACCCAGTACAGCCAGGGCTGGTAGCCCAGTGAGCCCAGTAAAACAGGGTAGGACACCCCAACTTCCCCAGTACAAACAGGGCTGGTAGCCCAGTGATCCCAGTACAAACAGGGCTGGTAGCCCAGTGAGCCCAGTACAAACAGGGCTGGTAGCCCAGTGAGCCCAGTACAGCCAGGGCTGGTAGCCCAGTGGCCCCAGTACAAACAGGGCTGGTAGCCCAGTGGCCCCAGTACAAACAGGGCTGGTAGCCCAGTGATCCCAGTACAAACAGGGCTGGTAGCCCAGTGATCCCAGTACAAACAGGGCTGGTAGCCCAGTGGCCCCAGTACAAACAGGGCTCACCCCAGTGAGCCCAGTACAGCCAGGACACCCCAACTTCCCCAGTACACCCCTTGACCTCAGTAATCCCAGTATTCCCAGTACAGCTGGATTTGGGAGGGTTCCCATTGTGCCATGGCTGGTGCTGCAGAGGGGGGCCCCAGGGTGCTGTGGTGGGGGGTTCCTGGGGTTTTTGGGGTGCTGGGGCAGGGTGGGCTGTGGCCACCCACCTTGCACTGCAGGTAGGTGGTGTGGAGCTGCCCGGTGCCATCCTGTGCCACCACCTGCAGGACGTGGGGGTGCTGGAAGGTGCCCTTGTCCACCTGCTCCACTGCCCGGATCCGCTCCACTGGGATGGAGCCGAGCACCTGGGGACCCCAAACACCCCAAAAAATGTGCACCCACATCTGTATTCCCACCCACTCCATTGGGATGGAGCAGCTCACCTGAATACCCCAAAACACTCCAAAATCTGTGCCCATGTTCGTATCCATTACCAATATCCATAAAAACCTGGATATCCCAAACACTCCAAAATCTGTGCCCATGTTCGTATCCATTATCCATATCCATGGAAAACCTGGATATCCCAAACATCCCAAGATCTGTGCCCATGTCCATATCCATTATCCATATCCATGGAAACCTGGATACCCCAAAACACCCCAAAATCTGTGCCCATGCCCAAATCACCCCCTCACTCCACTGGGATGGAGCAGCTCACCTGGAAACCCCAAACACCCCAAAATCTGTGCCCACACCTGTATCCCCCACGCACTGCACCAGCCCTGTGCAGGCACAGGGATGCAGCAGCACACCTGGGGACCCCCAAAACACCCCAAAAGATGTGCCCACATCCCTCCCCCCACCCTGGGCACCCAGCAGGGGGTGGGGGCCCAGGGCAGCACCCACCTGCCCCTGGGGCACCTTGGCATAGGCCAGGGCCCGGGTGCTGAGCCTGAAGTGTCTCTTCTTGAAGGCGAAGCGGGGCAGCAGTGCCACCCCCCCCTCGGGGCAGGCGTGCAGGGGACCCTCCTTGATGGTGGCCGAGGGCTGGGAATGTCCCCGTGCCACCGGCACCTCGTCCTCTGCGGCCGTGGCAGGGAGGGAGGAGCGGTGTCACCCCAAGTGCCACCACCTCCCACAGCCCGAGGGAGCTCCTGGCAGCAGCAGGGTGGTGTCCCTGACCCGCCACCAGCAGTGTCCCCTCCCTGCCCTCTGTCCCCGCTCACCCACGGTGACCAGGGCATCCAGGAAGGCCCGGACCCGGGTGACACTGGGCAGGAGGACGGCGTTGAGCGGCGCCATCCACGGCTCCTTGCCCTGCCCCAGCTGCAGCCCCAGGTTGCCGATGGCCTGCAGAGCCTGTCCCACGCAGGGAAGGGGTCACTCTGCTGTGTCCCCTCTGGTGTCACCCCCTGGACCACCCTGGCTGCTCCCCTGGACCCCGAGGGCTCAGGGGTTGGGATGGGAAAGGTGGAGCAGCCGGAGGGGTGATGGGACCCAAATTCTGCCCCTGTGCTGTGCCCAGCTTGTGGTGGCACGGCCTGGGGACAGGCAGGACTGGCCTCAAGTGGCACAGGAAGGAGCCAGCCCATGTGTGGGGCACAGGGGCAGGAATGGCTCTGCCCTGCTTGGGGTCCCCATCGTTCCCTGGGGTTTCTGTCCCTCCCCAGGGTCTCCTGCCTTTCTGGCCTCCCCATTCCTTGCGGGTTCCCATCTCTCCACAGGCTCCACATCCCTCACAGAAGCCTCTGTCCTTCCTGAGGTTTCTCTCTGAAGTCCCAAACCTTCCCTGGGCTCCCCATCCCTCCCCACAATCCTTGTCTCTCCCAGTGGTCCCCATCCCTCTGCAGGTCCCTCACCCACCCCAAGGATCCCCATCCCTCTCCAAGTGTTCCCATCCCTCCCTGGAGTTCCCATCCCTCCTCGAGATCCATCCCCATCCCTGTCCATCCCCAAGGATCCCCATCCCTCTCCAAGTGTTCCCATCCCTCCCTGGAGTTCCCATCCCTCCTCGAGATCCATCCCCATCCCTGTCCATCCCCAAGGATCCCCATCCCTCTCCAAGTGTTCCCATCCCTCCCTGGAGTTCCCATCCCTCCTCGAGATCCATCCCCATCCCTGTCCATCCCCAAGGATCCCCATCCCTCTCCAAGTGTTCCCATCCCTCCCTGGAGTTCCCATCCCTCCTCGAGATCCATCCCCATCCCTGTCCATCCCCAAGGATCCCCATCCCTCTCCAGTGGTTCTCATCCCTCCCCAATGNAGCCCTCCCCGGTGTCCCCGGCTGTCCCCGGTGTCCCCGGCTGTCCCCACCTTGGCGAGCAGCAGGAGCGTGCGGCCGGTGCAGGGCTGCGCGTGCTGCTCCCGGAGCCCGAAGAGCTTCGGGGTGAGGACAGCGGGAGCCAAGAAGCGCAGGAAGAGGAACCCGCTGATGGAGAAGTACCGGACCTCCTGGGTGGGGANGCACAGGAAGGAGCCAGCCCATGTGTGGGGCACAGGGGCAGGAATGGCTCTGCCCTGCTTGGGGTCCCCATCGTTCCCTGGGGTTTCTGTCCCTCCCCAGGGTCTCCTGCCTTTCTGGCCTCCCCATTCCTTGCGGGTTCCCATCTCTCCACAGGCTCCACATCCCTCACAGAAGCCTCTGTCCTTCCTGAGGTTTCTCTCTGAAGTCCCAAACCTTCCCTGGGCTCCCCATCCCTCCCCACAATCCTTGTCTCTCCCAGTGGTCCCCATCCCTCTGCAGGTCCCTCACCCACCCCAAGGATCCCCATCCCTCTCCAAGTGTTCCCATCCCTCCCTGGAGTTCCCATCCCTCCTCGAGATCCATCCCCATCCCTGTCCATCCCCAAGGATCCCCATCCCTCTCCAGTGGTTCTCATCCCTCCCCAATGTCCCCATCCCTTCCCATTGTCCCCATCCCTCCCTGGTGTCCCCATCCTTTCCCAAGGGTCCCNACAGCGGGAGCCAAGAAGCGCGGGAAGAGGAACCCGCTGATGGAGAAGTACCGGACCTCCTGGGTGGGGACAGGGACAGCTCAGGGGACAGGAGCAGCTCAGGGGACAGGGGCAGCTCAGAGCTGGGGTGGTGGTCCCGGGGCTGTGCAGACCCCAGCCCCCTGCGGGCCCCACCTCGTGCTGCGCCGAGGGGAACCGCTCCTCCACCCGCCTGCGGAGCTGCTTGAAGGCCACCCTCATGGCTAGGGGACACTTGTCCACCGAGCCCACGATGGCATCGACCGTGTCCCCCAGGTAGCCCTTCAGCAGCTCCAGGCTGCTGTCCCGCACCTGCGCCTCCGACAGGGACCCCTTGAAGGAGATCCTCCTGTGGGGACACCGCCGGGTCAGGGACACCGGGAACGGCGCACTGAGCTGGCCAAAAGTGACCCATGGGCTCAGCAGGGGACACAGGGACGTGCCAGGTGTCCTGTGCCCCTCCCAGCCATCCATCTGTGCCCACCTGCCCCGGCTCAGCTCCATCTTGCCGGGGTCCAGCTCCACATATTTCCTCTCCTCAAAGATGCGGTTCACCACCGGCTTCAGGACCTCGTGCAGGTAGGGCAGCCCCACCACCTGCAAGGGGTGGGAAGGCACTGTCCCTGTCCCCAGACGCCCTGCTGGGACATCATGGAGCTGTCCCTTGCCATGGAGGTGTCCCTTGCCATGCTCACCTTCATGAACTGCTCCATGGATTTGGAGGCCAGCGAGTTGGAGCGGAAGAGGGTGTTGGGATCAGCTGGAATTGTGGCAAGGTGGGCACACGGTGACGTCCCAGCTGTCCCTGGTGTGCCCGCCCCAGGGACACGTGCCACCTTTCCTGCCTCCCCCTTGGTGTCCTCACTCTTTCTCCACGGGGATCTGGAGGGATCTCCGTGGGGATCTGGTTTGGGGTTTCTTGGGGTGGCCTTGGGCACTTACTGGTCCTGGCCAGCTCGCGGGTGGTGAGGTAGTCCAGGAGGGGCACAGCCAGCCCTTGGCCCAAGAAGATCGTCACCAACTTGGTGGCCACATCCTGCCGGCTCTCCCCTGAGGTCACCTCCTCCAGGACAGCCAGGGCTGTGCCCTCGGGGGACTGTGGGGAGGGCAGGGTGGGCACAGTGGGGCCTCCACACTGGGGTGGTCACCCCGAAGTTCCCCACAGCCCCCGCACCCACCTGGGCTGGGCAGAGGATGGGCTCGGTGAGGAGCTGGATGAGGGGCTGGTAGTGGTGTGGGGGCAGGACCGTGTCCTCCAGCAGCCTCACTGCCAGCCTCAGGGCACCCAGCTGTCCCCTGCAGTGACACGGGGGCTCACATGGCTCCTGTGCCCTCCATGGGGGTCACCTCATGCTGCCCTGGTCACAACCACCTGTCCCCTCTGCCTGCACTCACCCGTGGTCCTCGGTGGTGCTGGGGGAGGGCAGGAGCTGGAACCAGCCCCTGGTGGGGCCCGGGCAGAGGGAGCCCAAGAAGAACTCGACCTGGGGGACAGGGGCAGGGTCTGGGTGGGGGGGACACACGCCTCCCTTGGGGGACAGCCCAGGACGCGCAGGGTCTGCACGTGGCAGTGCCCCCACCCCGGCGGGTCCCAACCTGTGGTCACCCAGACCCCACAGAGGGGGTGCAGCGGTGCCCCCAGGACCCTGCCCCACCCGGGCGCGCCCCGAGGTCCTCACCCGCCCCAGGAAGTCGTTCTTGCCCACGATGTCCCAGTCCCAAAGCTCCACGCTCAGCACAGCCTCTCCCAGCTCCCCTTCCGGCAGCTCGAACTCCAGCACCTCATCCCAGTGCGGGAACCGGGTTTTCTTCATCACCTGCGGGCCACAGGGACAGGTGGCCGGGGGGACGAGGTGCCCGAGGGTGCCCGAGCCTCCTGGGTCCGCAGGGGACCAGGTGCCACACCCAGCACCCCGTAATGACTCACGGCTGTCTCCAAAGTGTGCCCGCAGCACGACACCCGGCCAAAGGGGTCCGAGGTGCCCGAGGCGTCCCGGGGGGCCAGGTCCCTGTGAGGACATGGGGCTCAGCGGGGTTTGTCCCCACCATCACGTCCCCGCGTTGTGCCAGCTCGCCTGGGCATAAGGGGCAGCCAGAGGTGCCAGGGGATGCTGGGGAGATGGTGCCCCCATTTCCAGGGGAGCCCTTCCTCCTCCTGCAGTCCCTGGTGGGGGTGCTGCCGTCCCTCCTGGCTGTCCCCATGGCCACCCTGTCCCCATGGCCATCCTGTTGCCTTGGTAGCTGCTTTGGTTGCCATGGCAGCGGGATGCTGCCTCTGCTGGCTGCTCCATCTGTCAGCTGTGTGTGTCACCGTGTGTGTGCCACCGTCTGTGTGTCCCTGTGCACACGCGTGCACACACTTGCACACACATCTGCACCCCCAAACCCAGACGGGCAGCCCGGGCAGTGCCTCAGTTTCACCAAATTTTGAAACTAAAGGGCAAAACCACGGTGTGAGAGTCAACCATTCTGCTGGGGACAAGCCCTGGCGCTCCTGTGTCCCTGTCCCCAAGCAGGGACGGCAGCACACTTCCCACTGAGCCCCCCTGGCATCGTCACACGTGGGTTGGCACCACCGGTGTCCCCACCCTGGTGCAGCGAGGATCCTTCCGAGTGTGGAAAGAGGAGGACAAACCCCATGCCACCACTGTCCCCATCCCCTCCTCTCCTCCCTCCCACCAAAACTAAGACCCCGTGGTGGTGGCAGCCCCCGGAGCTGCCAGCCCCCCAACCTGGCCTCGATGAGGTGGCAGCGCAGCACCCGCGGGTGGCCGCGCTCGGGGACTCGCAGCTCCAGGTGGATCTCGCCCTGCACCTCCTGGGCGGGGTTCACAGGTGCCAGGCTGAGCCAGCCGTCAACGCCTGCCGAGGGGGACAGCGTGGGCACCCCGTGGTGCCACCATGGCTCCCGCTGTCCCCCACCCCGCTGTGCCCCCCCCTCACCCCGCGGCTCGGCCGAGATCTGCTGGCGGCTGAGCGAGACCTTGCCAATGACATCGTCCTGCCTGTGAGGGAACAGACACGGCGGGACACTGCTGGGGACCTGCCACCCCTCGGGAGGGTCCCCGGTGCCCACCCTGCCCGTGCTGTCCCCCTACCCAATGGTGTCTTCATCCAGCACGTAGATGGAGAGGCTGTGGAATCCACGGGGCAGAAGCAGCGTGATTTCCTCACCCCAAAAAGGGTTCAGGCTCCTCCACACCGTGGCCGTCCTGCCGGGATGGCAGAGGTGGCTGTCCCCGCAGGGAGGATCCCCCACTCCTGCGTGTCCCCTCCCAGTGTGGGACGGTGTCCCCGTACCTGGCCACCACCTCGTTGTCCACCTTGACCACGCAGTAGGGATCGCTGGAGCCGGACCTGGGCAGGGGATGGGGGTGCCCAGGGTCAGCCCCCACTCGGGAATCCCCCCATCCTGGGGGGCCTCCAACCCCGACAGTGAGGCACCAGCCCGGGGGTGAGCCTGGCCCTTCTGACACCGGGATGGGGACATCCCTTGAGCTGAGGGACCTGCGGTGGGTCACCCCGAGCCATCGCCGCGTGTCCCTGTGCCACCACCCGCGGGTACTGCTGTCTGTCCAGCAGCACGGCTCAGCCCGAGTCTCTGTGACAACCCACGGTGCCAGGGTGGCACGGGTCTGCCCTTTCCACCGGGAGAACAGGATGGAGGGATGAGGGACGGATCCAGGGACCATCCACCCTCTCCCTGCCAAGCTCCTTTCTGCTGGATGATGGCAGCTGGAGCAGCACCGAGGGGTGCTGGCCCTGGGGTGCTGCTGGAACCCCAAATCCCCAGGAGGTGCTTCCACAAGGACCGAGACCCCGAGATGGATGAGGGACGTGACCCTAACCTCTGTCCCTGCCACGGGACGGGAAGTGGGAGCGGCTCACCCCGACCCCCTCTGCGTCCCCACGATAGCCCCAAGCTGGGTTTGGGGGCGCTGGGAGAGGCACCGGGCACCCCACCGTTGTGCAGATGGCCCGCTGTGCCAGACCCCCGCAGGGACACCCCCGGGGGCGGAACCTGGGGCAGGGACACCGCACCGCTCCCGGCTGCCCGGCCCTGGGAGCGGCCGGCGGTGCCAAGCTGGCACATCCGGAGGTACCCGGACTGCCAGCTCCGCTGAGCCGTGTCTCCGGGGCAGGAGCGGGCGGGGGTCTCCCTGCACCCCCCGCTCACTGCCCCATCCCCCAAAGGGGTGGGGGTGCAGGGGCTGTGCCCCCTCCAGTGTCATCCCCAGGCTTGGGGGGATCCTCTGTGCCCACCCTGCTGGGGGGCACGAAAGGGATGCGAAAGGGGTGGGGGAGCTCACGCACCCGTGGGGGATGGGGGGTCCGGCAGTCCCTGCACACCCCAGACCCCCACTTTGGGGGTAAAGGGTGCAAGCAGAGCCCCCCAAAACTGTACGGAGAGAACACCCAGGGAGGGCAGAGCACGCAGCACCCCCTCCCCGCCACATCTCCCGGGGTGGGTCTGGGGGAGACAGGGGAGGCTTGAGCCCCCCGAGCCACTCACAGGTCCTTGGCGGGCAGGTCCTTCCCCTCCAGCAGCCGGCAGCGCAGCGAGGTGGTTTTGGCCATGCCGGCGAACTTCAAACTTCGGGCTGGGCACCTGGGGGGCTGCGATGGGTGCCCGGGGGTGCCCTGAGCCCCCGCAAAGAGCCGGCGGGGCTGCCAGCACCGGCCTCCTCCTCCTCCTCGTCCTCCGCCGCCGCCGCCGCTTCTCACCGCCGCTTCTTCCTCTTTCCTCTTCTCGGTTGTTTTTGTTGCCGCTTCGCTCCCACCTGCGCCAGGCGGGCACAGGGCGGAGGGCGAGCGCGGGGGAGGGGGCACCGTGCCCACCGTGGGGTCCCATGGCGGGCCAGCCACCAGAGAGCGAAGCCAGGCGGGGAAACTGAGGCACGGGGGCATGGCAGAGCGGTGGCACCCGTGGTGAGGGGCTGCTGTCATGTCGGAGCTGAGGGGCACAGGGGGTGCGTGCCCCCCAGGGTGGGGGGCTCGGTCTGGACCCCAAAGTGCCAGAGGGGGTGTGGGGGGGAATGGGTGAACACTGGATTTGGGGATGAGGGGAGGAAGGAGGTGCGTGGCACCCCCAAGGGACCTCCGGGTGACCCCAGCCCTCAGAGANACCCCAATCCTGGACTCGCTGCACCAGGGACCCTGAGGCAGAGAGGATGGGGGGGACTGGGGGGCGAGGGGGGACATCCCTGCCCTGGTGAGGCACAGCAGGGGCTTGGGGGGCTGTGGAATTCGGGGTGCGGGGCTGGGCTGGCCGGCTGTCTCCTGCTGGCATTGCCACGGTGGGTGTCACCCGCTGGGTGCTGGAGGGACCCAAAGGAGGGGTGCTGCTTCTTGGGGGGGACAATTGGGGACACAGGGTGATCGGGGTGCTGCTAAAGGGGGGCGCAATGAGATCCTTGGGGGCTGCTGGGGGGATGAATGTGGGGGTGCTGATCTTTTGGGGGCTGCTGAATGAGTGGGGGGTGTCACCCAGCGGGTGCTGCGTCCTGGGGCTGTCACTGGTGGGGAGTGTCACCCTGTGGGTTCTGGGGGGCTGTCACTGCCAGGGGGTGTCCCCGTGTGGGTGTTGCGAGGCTGTCACTGCCGGGAGGTGTCCCGGTCCCTGAGGGTGTCACTGCCGGGGTATCCCGGTCCCTGAGGGTGTCACTGCCGGGAAGTGTCCCCATGAGGGTCCCGGGTCTCCGAGGGTGTCACTGACGGGGTATCCCGGTCCCTGAGGGTGTCACTGCCGGGAGGTGTCCCCATGAGGGTCCCGGGTCTCTGAGGGTGTCACTGCCGGGGTGTCCCGGTCTC
>VZRH01003330.1:206961-223837 GCA_013397555.1 Urocynchramus pylzowi | reverse complement strand
TTTAATCTAGCACTGACATTGACAGGACTACTGCTGTGGCAGAGTAGGGCTTAAATTAGAAGCGCTGGATCAGCTGTGAGAAAGGTGAGTGGAAACCACAGCAGACTGTACTCTATCCTGCAGGACCATGAAGTCTGATAAAACAGGAGCTGAACTTTTCTGGCCTCTGTATGGGCCTGTTCTTAGTGTTACACTGCTGACTCCAAACTTTTCTTGCGTTCCCTGACAGCTGGGGAAATGGAAGGTCTCGAATCATGTCTGAAACAGACTGTTGTCCTGTATGCAGGGGCTGCTAGATGAGACTGGACATTTGTAAAAATCAATCTTGATGGCGATTTTTTGTTTGAGTTATATACAAAACTATTCTTATGGGAATCAAAAATAAACTGTCTAATAAGGCACACCTTTATACACAGCCTAAGCTGTCTTCCCTGTTCTTAATGTCTTCAGTCTTTTATCTGAAAGAAATATTCCTGGCTAGTTCTTTAGTATTTTATAAAGCATTTATAAAATGTTTGGGAGTCAGTGAATTTAGTAACAGATCAAAATGTAAACATGCTGAATACTATGCAGAGTAATGTCTCAAAACATGTTTATAGGGTTCTCATCTAATCTTTTCCACTCAAACTGAGCTCAAACGTGAGCCTCTTTGGCTAATCATGATTCAATTACCTCTTGGTCTTTTTGTTTGGTTCATCATTGCTGGTGGTTTGCATTGGGTCTTTTATGGGAAAAGAAAAAGACATAATCCTGCCAAATGACAAGTTAATGCTCTCAGGTAATTTATCTGAATTGCAGTTTGTCATGCTCCATTTCCAAGAGTAAACCATGCTAGTAGTGATGTATAAGAAAATCGCCACCCCTCTTGAAAATTCCATTTCTTTCAGGAACTGGATATAGGCTTGTAGGTGTGGGGGAAAATACTAGCTACAGCAGTAGATAATTTTTCCAGAAGAGTGAATGGTCATGAGAGGCTTTTGGTGCTGTTTTTGAGTCAGGATGTCCTGCACATATGCTGTTGTTACCAAGTGAGAGAGGAAGAAGTTTTCAGGAAGTGATCCTGTAAGTCCAAATGGACAGAAATTCCACTATTAACTAAATGTTCTGGCAGCCTAGCTGTAAATTTAAAAACTTGGCCATATTTTTCTTGAAGTTCTGCAGATCATGTGCAATAATATGTGAAATTCAGTATAAAGTGTAAGCGCCTTTCACAGAAGATAAACACCTCTGCAGTCCAGGTTGTTAGAGCAGACTGATCTGCTGCTACTATATTGATGCTTGGCGGTTTTTCAACGGACAAGGACTACTTTTCTTTTCAGAAATGGAAAATCCTGAAGTGGCTGTGAGCAGCTGCAGTGTGCATGATGATGAAAACCTTTGCAGCTACCAACGACACTCACCAGTATCGCAGGAGGCGCTTTTGGAAGACCAGCTTAGAAGGAAGTTAAAATTTTTCTTTATGAACCCATGTGAGAAATTTTGGGCCCGGGGCAGAAAGCCTTGGAAACTTGGGATTCAGTTACTCAAAATAGTGATGGTTACAGTTCAGGTGAGTACCTATGGAAACAGGGACTCAGCTTATGGGAAGTCAAATGAATGTAGGTGACGTACTATTCATGGTGTGGTGCAGAGAAAGGGAAAGGACAGATTGCAAAATTATCTTATTTGCATATATGTAACTAAGATCTCAGGTAGCTTAATTTTCTCCTAAAACTATGGACTGAAAAAATAGCCTTCCAGTACAGATGAAAGGAACTATGTTTAACCTGACCTTTTACATTACTTTTTTTTTCTTTGCCATTTTTTCCCTCAAAGATGGCATCTCTACACATCTGTTACCCCAATACCTGCTTCACTCTTGTGTTTGAGGGAAGGAGAAGTCGTTTCTATTTCGATATCACAGCGACAAGAACTGAAATTGGTGGCTTTTTTTTTCTTTTTTTTTGGTTAGCTTTTAACTTGCATATGGCATACAAACTCTTGCATTGAAAAAAACCTCAAAAATTATTCTTCGCTCTTCCTCTCACCCAGCCTTGCACCACAGATTTCATATAACACATTTATCTACTGCTCAAAACACAATTGTTTGTCTCAAAGTTCTGTGGTTAAGGCACAAGAAAGTTTTCACAAAACCTTTCTAAGGCCTCACATGATCCTTCAGAGTTGCCCACATGTGATTTCCCTTTATGGTCATGCCAGTGCTATGGCAATACACATGTAGAAAAGAATGTTTTCTTTCCATTTGCATGAATGATGGCACAAACTGCAGAAAAAGTTCTCCTGCTGTGCATCTGGCAGCAAGTTTGTGTCCCTTACTGTTTCATTTTTAAATGTGTCATCGTTCTCTGATTGTCATCTCTCCCATTTTGCAACTAAAAGTAAAATTTGATGATGGAAGAATCCAAATTAGAAAGAAACCAATGCTGATTTTGTGTTTTCAGAGAAAATCTGCCTGTAGCTAATTTAGTCTGTGCAGTGTTGGTTTGCTGGTGTATTCCTGTGGGCTGAGCTTGCCTACAGAGCATTTCAGTATCTCTGTAACTGAGTTACCCTTATCAAAACCTGCATATCCAGTTTGCACCATGGCCATAAATCTGTAGACTACTGATTCAGACTTATGATGAGTTTCTTCACAATACACCTGACACCAGATTTGAAACAATAGTCAAGAGAACTTGAGCTCCCGGAGCTCCCAGAAACAATACAGCATGTACTTCTAGAAACCTTTTCCAGTCTGGATAGTAGCTAACAGAATTTTGTGCTCACTTTTCATGAGCAGTTGCAATATATTTTTTTACCAGCTTCAGGTATTATCCTGTTACAAGCACATCTTTGGTGAGTTATTCTCAAAGTGCTTTTCACTGAAACTTGATTGAGAGATGTTTGTTTTCCTGAGTTGTCCTCAATTTCCCTTTTGTGAACTGGAGTAAGGACTTCAAAGTGGGGTCTTGTTAAGTCTCCTCCTGCCTTTTTGGCTGAGGAACAATGATATTCCCCCAGGGCAAGTCAATTGACGCCAGGCCGAACTAACAAAGCACGTGTAACAGTATATAGGGAGCTCGAACCTGAGATGGGATCATTTTCTTTGTAAAAATTCAAGTCCTTGGCCAAGATGCTGTAAACATGTTACTTAAAGTCAACTTCATTTGAAAGCTGTGGAATGAAGCAGCCTACATGTAATTGCTATGTCTACCAGTGAGGCAAAAGACTGACTGTAGAACAGGGTTCATATGTTAATCCAGAAGCCAACTTTGTCTTTGAACAGGAAATACAAATGTCTTTTTCAGCTGGTGGTTTTTGGACTGAGCAATCAAATGGTGGTTGCCTTCAAAGAAGAGAACACTGTTGCATTCAAACATCTGTTCTTGAAAGGATATATGGACAGAATGGATGACACCTATGCTGTATACACACAAACAGATGTCTATGACCAGATATTCTTTGCAATAAACCAGGTAGGAACTGTTGCTGAAATATGTACAATATATATGACCTTTGCCTGGGTACCTTTTTTTGAATTAAACTTCTGTGTCAATTGCTTAAGACTGAAGAATCAACTCAGGTTTTCTGTCATTGATAGAACACTATAGTGTGTTCCTTAAAGCTAATCAGTGTACTGGTTCTACACTAAAAGCACTCCCTGGATTTGAGCCAGAATCCTTTGCAAGTAACAAATTAGGTTTTCTAGTAAGGATTGTAAGGAGAAAAATATAATAAGCAAAAAGATATTTAGATCCAAATCCTGTACTTAGTGTTTTTGTCAAATACCTTAAGATATTTGAGGACTCAGCTGTTGTGTGGTTTAGGTTTCACAGTTCTTTAGGTGACATTTTAAGTAAAAGAGATGGGTTATAACTAATCCAAACACTTCTGGTTTGCTTTGTTTCCTTGGGTTTGTTTTGTTTTGTTTTGTTTGGTTTTGTTTTCTCAGAGACTAACAGTTTTATTGCTATTTAAGTTGGTTTGTTTGTTTTGAACTTTAGTACCTCCAGCTGCCCAACATCTCTGTTGGAAATCATGCTTATGAGAAGAGGGGAGCAGAAGAGACACCTCTGGCTGTTTGTCAGCAGTTCTACAAGCGAGGAATCATCTGTCCTGGAAACGACACCTTTGATATAGACCCAGAGATTGTGACTGGTGATGAACCTAATCTATTTTATCGGTTCTTTGGGAGGGTGGGACCTACATTTTTGATAAATTCTTTTAAAAACTTTACAGTATGGTATAGTCTTATCACATAATCTGTATTGAACTTACTGCCAGCCAAAACTGGTAAGAAAAGTTCTGTGTAACTAACCTCTAGCCCTCATCTCCAATGTCTAATGCCACAAAGAAGTGATGAGCACTGGTGACCATCTAATACAAATGTTTGGAGCTAATTTTCAGGTCTGTGAATCCCTGTGAATTCATGATGAGTATCTTGGCTGGTGTTCAAGGAAGCCAGTGTATTTGTCAGTTGGCTTCTCAGATGACTCCTCACTCAAGTGTGCTATCTCGTCTGGTGTAGCCAACAGCTCATAACAGCCTCGGGAGTGGGACAGGCAGATTACGGTTAAAGAACCTGATAATCCATGAGATATTGTTGTGAGTCCTTATCCATTCCAGACTGCTTGTACATTGAGCCAACGACTTCACTAGACAACACAACAATGGGAAAGCACAATTTGAATTTCACTCTGGATTTCCCCAGGTGAGGAGGAACGAGCACCTCCCGTGTTGGGTGCTGGTGCATTGTCCCTGTGCAGGGCTAACCTGAAGCTCTGTTGCAGGCTGGTGGCAGTGCAGCTCATGTTCAATCTGAAGGCAATCAACCTCCAGACCGTTCGTCACCACGAGCTCCCCGACTGTTACGATTTCACTCTGCGGGTATGTGGGAGCCTGCCACGCGTCTTTCTGTTCAAAACCAGACAAGGACTTACTGGTTTACTGCACACAGTCAGCACAGGTGTTTTCTGAGCAGGGTTGAGTACCCCTGGGTCAGTGGTGCCTGGATTACTCTGTTATGGCTTAGTGTACCCTGTGAATAACCAGCAGTTGTCACTGTGGGAGGTTAAGCTTTGAGTGCTCCTGATGTGGTCCTGAATACTTGCTTGGCTTACAGCCACTTGTGCTCCAATCCATCTGAAGTATAATGGAAGTGTAAATCTCTTCTCTTTAGAGATGCTTCTGGGAAAGGTTGTTTTCAGGTCATAGAGGAATGAGAAAGTAGTTTTAAAAAATTTTCACCTAGTAACTAATTGATCAAACAATTTGTGGCAAATATATGGTTCAGCAGATTTGTATTTCATTTTGACAGCATTTATTTAAAGATACTTGAATTAGTTTCAGCTTAGAAAAGTTTTGTAACTTCTCCCCTAGGAGAATTAGTCTGCATCATTATGCAGGTTTAACAATACAGTGGGCTACATATGTAATTATTTAACTTTATAAAGACATGCATCTTTTTTTCATTTGTTGTTGTTTTTAATACAGATCGTGTTTGATAATAAAGCACACAGTGGAAGAATTAAAATAAGTCTAGACAATGACATAGCGATCAGGGAATGTAAAGACTGGCATGTTTCTGGATCGAGTAAGTGACATAAATGTGTTCAAATTTTCATGCTGAAATTTTGTCCACTAGCACAATGTTTGTTAACCTTTTTCTTTATGAAAATGTGAGGCACCATTGACATACAATCTCTACTATGTGCACTCTAAATCTGATTTTCTCAGAAATTGTTGTTCTTCAACCCCTGATCTGAAAACCTGGGAATCCAGCCACACCATTACTTTCTGTAGCAGCTCTCAAGGCTTGCACCACTGATAATGTCAAACCAAACCTTTTCAATGCCTCACTGTACATCCTTCTATCTTTCTCTACTGAACTTTTCTTAAGGCAGAGTTGTGAAATGTTCTAGCTCCAGGCAACAGGACACATGATAGCAGTGGAAAGTTGAAGCTGATTTACTCTTATTTCAGGACTTAGCACCAGGAAAGATAAGGAAGCATTGTTGGTAAAGCTTGCTGGAGTGGAATGGCTAGAAACACTTCTTATTGCTGCTTAAATGCCATTTGCTGTGTATTTGGCTGCACAGGATAGTTAAATTTCTTATATAGTCACTTACAAGAGTGAGCCACCTTTGTTGGCAGATATTTGTCCTGGTCAAAACATCATCTTCTATCATTAGCAAAAATAATCTGTTTGATAGTCAGGAGCTTTCCAGGACTTTTAGGTTCCACTTTGCAATAGGATGAACCAGGTCCTTCTTTCTACTTTGTCACTTTCTCTGTTGCTATGCCTGTGTTAGGGAATGAAGGGCTGGTAGTGGAAAAGCATAAATAGTGTTTCTTTAAAGATCCAGACTGAGATTAATTATTGGGGGCCGAAGGAAGTGCATCCCGGAGCTCTGCCCCGGCTGCCGTGCCAGCAGTGCCCAGCGGGCAGCGCTGCCGGGGCCGGTGCCCCCGCCCCGCGCTGGGGGCCCGAGGGTGCCTCAGCCACAGAGCCAGCTCCCGGAGCCCCCTCTGACCTTCTGAAACCCAGGGAAGGGTGGGCAGGTAATGGCTGCAGCTGCACAATAACAACCTCTCGCTGTTCTGCACTATATGGCAAAACCAAGTTAAATGGCCGCAGTGAAACAAGGAAGTACGGGGAGGGCTTTTTCTGAGTACTGCAGCTCGTGAAGTCAGCTAGAATTTCAGCAGCCCATTTTGTAGAATTGGTGCATGTTCTTGCAAATTTAGCATTTACTTGTTTGATTTTTTTTTCCCTCAAACCACCATCCTTTTAACATTAAAAATCTAACCTCTCTACTGTCTCACGTATTTTCAGCCGTATGGTAGGTGTAAAAACAAACAAACAAACACCATCAATGTTTAACATAAGATGATCAAGAACGTGAATTTTAGTAGCATAAGAAATGAAGGACTCATGTCTAACTCAATGCTGATCTTGACTAGCTGTGCAATAGTACAAGTTATCTGCACTGCCCTAGGACAGAAAAACTGATTATCAAATACTGATCTGAAAAAGAAGATACATATAATAATGTTCCTAGGATTTTAAAAAAAATATTGCTGAACAGCTGTATGACTCCAAAGGCCATTCCAGTCCCTGTAAAATTATTAACTCTCACCCATAATCCTGCAGGGCTGTAAGAAGCACTCACATTTTGGTATATTTTGATGTGGTATCAACTCTCCTAAATTTATTGAAGTGGTATCTGTAGTGCAGATGCACTTGTGTCTTTCATAAAATATGTCAGATGAACTTTTGTGGGAAAAAATACTATAATTTTTCTTAATTCAATTGTATAAATATAGTTAACATCAAAACTTGATTTTTACTTCAGTGATGATCAACAAGAATAAAGGCATTATAAACATGTACATTTTTGTTCTTGCAGTACAGAAGAACACTCATTACATGATGATCTTTGATGCTTTTGTCATATTGACTTGTCTGGCTTCATTGATCCTTTGCACACGATCAGTGATTAAAGGAATTTGGCTCCAAAGGGTGGGTATAGCTCCTTCTTTGGAAAGCCTTGTCTTGTGTAAGACTGATTAACTGTTTTCTTTCCTCCTTTCCCCTAGGAATTTGTAAGCTTTTTCCTGTATTATTATAAGAAAGAAGTATCTTTCAGTGATCAAATGGAATTTGTCAATGGATGGTACATCCTGATTATAGTTAGTGATGTCCTAACTATTGTTGGATCAACTCTAAAGATGGAGATACAAGCTAAGGTAGGCTTTTCATGCTGTCAGATAGAAGCAAAACTGTTTCTGCCCAACCTAGGCTTAAATCTCTCAGAGGACTTCAGGCTGACTGTACTTTCTTTGGAGTGGCATGACATTTTAAAACTCTATCTTCTCCTCCAGAATTGTGACTCATGCTTGTTGTTTCTAGTAGCAAGATTTAAAAACTCCAAATATCACTATATTATAGTACTGAATTATCTTTGCTCCCTGTGACTATGAGGAATAAAATGTAATTCATCTCTGAAAGTTTGACTGTTGATTTCCTCCCTTCCTCACTTATATTTGCTCTTTTGATGAATTTATTCAAATCTAGAATTTAACTTTTGGAACTCTGTTTACAAGTGTTTAACAGAGTCTCTCTCTTAAAATATCACTTTGCTGCTTTCCCAGCTTCTGTTTTCCAGCATGTACGTAACAGTCAGCCACACCTGGTTCTGGGCTTTCACTTTCTAAAATAAACTTGATATGGACAAAACTCAAAATATGTAAAACATTATGTTTTACAGAATTAGGGAAGAAAAAATATTATAATATGCTATCCTGAAGCACTCTGATATTCAGATAATATTGTTCTTCACAAAATCTGTAGCAGACTTTGAAGTGTGACATTGCAACATAGTGAACTTTGGACACTAGTGATGAGAGGATGGGTCTGAAATCCATCTGCTGACAGCTTGACTATCACAAACACCCTGTACAAATTTCCCTGTCTCACCATAGAACCTATAACCTCACTGAGAGTAGAAAGAAGCTGTGAGGAAGCTGGCTAAGACAAGAGATAGCTCCATCCTGCTTTGGGAAAAATGAAGAAGAGACCAAGACTGGAATAAGACCTTGCATTTGGGATTCCTGTAGCTTATATTATACATACATATATTTATATATGTAAGAGTATTTTACTAAAACTCCTCTCCACAGGTACATTTTGGTCCATTTTGCAAGCCTTGTGGACCATAATAACAAGATCCTGTTCCATGTTACTGTATGAAAGTGGTTGAATAACATGTTCACATTAAAGTAGCCCAAATTTGTTTCTTGTCAAGCTCTAAATGAATTATGCAGATAGTAAAGATTAGCCAATATTCATTGACAATATCTATTATTTATGTTTTATTCTCAGGAGAATAGAAACAGAAATGAATGAAAGCTTCTTTTCAAATAAGCTGTCACGATCCATGTCAGAGTAGAGCTGCAGTTCAGGAACAGAGTGCATGCTAATTTGGATGAAAACAGGCCAGTATCTATAGGTGGAAAAACCAGCAAAGTGGCAATAGATATAAGTTCCAGATAGAATTCATTAGAAGATAATTAATCTTCTCCTTGATAGCTTTATATAGCTCATACCTCCCAACTACATAACAGGATCCTCCTGAGTATTTATCTGAGCAATGCTGACAAGTCATGCTAATTTTTACAAAGAGCTTTTCTTAACTACTGGAAGAACTTTATTTGTTGTGTGTCATGTTTACACTGTCCATTGGGATTCAGTGCAGAGATTCCTTAGATGCTCTGAGGAATCAATGCAGGTTCCAGAAGCAGTTGCTGCAAGCCTGGAAGCAGCATAAAAATGTTTGCAGTGCCACTGCAGATCTTGGTGAGCTGGGTACTCTGCTTCTGCAGTGCACCTGCACTCTTGGCCTTGCAAATAAAGCTCATCTTGTTAGAATCTGTTTTACAAACAGCCATGTGTAAAGGCATGAGCAACTAATGAAATTAGTTGCACTGCAAAGTACCCCTCTCTTTTGTGGGACCTCTCTAATGTATATTGCCTCAAATTAATTTCTAACTGGGAGAGTTTGCCGAAGAAAAATGTTTCTAAACAAATCTTTGTAATAATGAGAGTCACGATTTAAAATCTGTCAGTTGTTACAATAATTCATTTTTTCCTTTATTATTTTTTTTTCTTCTTCTCTTGCTTTTTTTCAGAGCCTGACAAGTTATGATATCTGCAGCATACTCTTAGGAATATCTACTATGCTTGTGTGGCTTGGAGTCATTCGCTACCTAAGTTTCTTTCAGAAGTATAATGTAAGGATCTCCTGGGATCTTCATGTTGTTGGTATTTATTCTGTTTATTGCTATAAGAGGACTGGAAGAAGTATGTGGTTGAATTCTAACTGTTTGCCTTGCTTTGTGCAGCTTCTCATCCTAACACTGCGAGCAGCATTACCCAATGTAATGAGGTTCTGCTGCTGTGCTGCTATGATCTACCTGGGCTATTGTTTCTGTGGATGGATTGTACTGGGACCATACCATGTGAAGGTAATATTCTGACCATGAGAAAAGACAACTTGAATAACAGAATGAGAGATTACTACTGTTGTTTTCTAGTTCTCCATGTCAAGGCTTCCCTTAATGTAAAAATAGTGCATCTTCAACATGATGCTGCTCTGTTTGAGGAGTCTGACTTCCATGACTCAATCAGACTTTCCTCAAGTTATGAAAGCTCCAAGTCAGAAGTGGAAGCTGCTGTGACTCCCAATCACATGCTGATATTTTAAGAAATAATTTCCATTTTGCAGAACACTGGTACCAGACTAAAACTTCGGAGACATTATGCTTATCCCTCTTAAAAGAGAAATTTGCTTATCTGAAGTGAATGTGCGTGCGTATAGGAGGTGACAAACTGCTTGTTCCTCAGATGTTTTACTGTTTGCACCTTGTCATCCCCTGGGTGTAGGAAGAGATCTGAGGCAGCCAGTCATCTCAGTGTATGTTCTTTGTGTTATGTACAGTCTTTGTGTCCAAATAAAGCAGTGACACGTCCTTGTCTTCTTCCCTCCTCTCTAGTTTCGCACTCTGAACATGGTTTCTGAATGCCTCTTTTCATTGATCAACGGAGATGACATGTTTGCCACCTTTGCAAAAATGCAGCAGAAAAGTTACTTGGTTTGGTTATTCAGTAGGATCTACCTCTACTCCTTCATCAGTCTGTTCATCTATATGGTGCTGAGTCTCTTCATTGCACTCATTACAGATACATATGAAACAGTCAAGGTGAGCACAGAATGTTCATTTGGAATAACAGTGCAAGATTGGTGCTATTAAATCTGGCATCTCCCTCAATATTTTAACTTTCAGTGCATGCCAATCTAAAGAATAAATATAATTACTACTTTTGAGGGTGCAAATTGATGACAGGAGGGTTTTTAATCCCTCTCCACTTTGTTTTTTTAAAAAGGTCTGTCTTTCTGCTCCAATGGAAGCTAAATATCTGCTAAAAAGCAGTATTTTCATATTAGGTCCATGAATCTTCTAATTTCAGACTTGAGCAGTGTCTCAAAAGTGGTCTGGGGAGAATTTGGGTTATTGTAGGTTTTAGCCTTGTTAAAGGTTTAATTAAGTATCAATTTTTAGCACTACCAGAAAGATGGCTTTCCAGAGACAGAACTTCAGAGATTTATATCACAGTGCAAAGACTCACCAAACTCTGGGAGGTACAGGTTAGAGGACGAAAGTTCTGCATCTCTCTTCTGTTGTTGTAATGGTATGTATCTATACTAAAATTATCTATTAAAATGTATGCAAAAGCAACATGCTAAAACATGTCCCAGGTACAATGTTTATGGAAAGTACTTAAATTCTGGGGGAAGCTGTGTGTGTGGGGGAAACCCACACAAAAATCCCAAACTATTTCTAATGAACAGAGCACTTCAGCAAAATAAATGTCTATCGCCAACAATTTTCTTAGATGATATGAGGGAACTTCCAAATTAAGAATCACTTAACATGTGAAAAATTATACAGAAAGATAATATATACATTAACTTGGGAGCCCTGTATGTGTAATGTGTAAGGACTGTACTCAC
Source organism: Urocynchramus pylzowi (assembly GCA_013397555.1). Lineage (NCBI taxonomy): Eukaryota > Metazoa > Chordata > Aves > Passeriformes > Fringillidae > Urocynchramus > Urocynchramus pylzowi. Next base: position 212,285 of record VZRH01003330.1, on the reverse strand, counting down.
TGCAACAGGCAGGACTTAGAGAACTCCTTCAGTGTTCTCTTATCCACTTTTCAATCACACCTTGTGCAGGTAACAGGCCTGAAACCTGGGGAGAAAACCAGCTTGTCAAGGTTTTAAGACAGCATGCAGTTTAAGATATTGTTAGGAAAACATTGCCTAACTTCCATTATGGAGAGAAAATGCTTCAGTTATTTGAAGTTGTGTTTCTTCAGGAATACTGATTGCAGGATACATGGTTTATATTTAACCTGTCTGGCAGCAAGTCTGAGTCTTCCTTGCTGAAGAGCCTTTTGGTGGGGGAACTGAAAAATATTTGCCTCTTGATTAAAAAATTAAAGGTGCAACTCCTTGGTATTGGACTTTTCTGGTGGGCTGTGTTGTTATATGCCTGATAAAACATATTTATGAGAGGGAGGAGACGGGGACTTGTTTTGGAGCAGGGAGCCTGCTGTGAGCCAGGCCCTGCTCTGACCGAGTGTCTTACTGGAGATAAAAGTGTGGGATGAAGCAGAGCAGGGCATCTTGCTCCTTGCTAAAGGGCATGGACACATGAATATTTCCTTTTCTGCACACACCTCTCAGTTTAATCAGACAAAAAAGCCAGCATAAGATGGGTCAGGGTGGGGATGTAATAATTTTCCTACAGACTGTGTAGTGGGGATCAGGCATCTAGGAGAACAGTCTTGTATTCAGAATGTTTTCTGGTTATTCATAGCACTTTCTTGTCAATGGATGTCAAATTATTAATAGTTCAGTTGCATTTTTAAGGCTCCTTGTACAGTGAAACTATTGTTTTGATGCATGTAACTGACAACCTCCCCCTCCTCTCTTGTACAGGTTGTAGTGAACATATTTAATGGATTGTGAGAGCCTATCATGGAGGCTTTAAAGCAGCACACATTGCAAGAACTTGACAATGGAGCTGGTGGAAAAACTTATCTCTGAAGACTTAATTTGATTTTCTCAAAAAACAGTGTAAGCCTATGGCAGAAGTTTATGCTAAACTTACAGACCTTTTGTTTAGACATTCACTGCTAGTTCAGGGGGTTTGGGGATGGTTTTTAGTAGTTTTATTCTATTTGATTCCTTAGTTAAATGATGCTAGAATACAAAGGGTGTAAAAACCTGTCTGTGTTCGGAGACTTGACTAGATTATAAGAGTAGAATATAAATGTAGTAACTTCCAACTATAAGTAGAAATAGTGCTGGACAACTTCAGCTTTGAACACCAACCTAGCCCTCAGTACTGCAGGCATTATCTGTCTGTGGCTGACCTGTTACTGAATGAATGAAAGCTCACTAGAGCTCTCAGCATTTTTTGCTTATTTGCACTCACAGTAAAAATAAATACTATAAAATTTGGTGTAATTTGTTTCTGGAGTCATTACACTGAGTTGATACACAAACCACTCAAATATAGCTGAAAGCATAAAATAAATATTTCTTTAAACACAAGTACCACTGGATGTAAGTGGCAATCTATTCTCAGAGAGGCTGGGATATGCCAGGCTGAACTGAAGTTTCAGGGATTAGCTGAGTGGAGAAAAGTTCTCATGTATCAAGCACTGGGCAGAGTCAGTTACAGTCTTCACTTAACAGTGTTTGCATCTTATGTTTTTAAAAGAAAAATAAGACAAAAACCCTTTCAAAATACCTATTTTTAAAAAATTTGAAAGCTTCCTCTGGCATACAAGTCTGTAAACCTGATGTCTAAACTAAGTTAGAGACACAGGAGATATGTCTGTGAGAGCCTAATCTCTCCACACTTTAGAAACCGGGTGTTTCCTAGCAACCTAATAACCTGCTACTGTCCGTGGCTGGCTGAAACATTGGCTCTTATAAAAGTTCAATTTTGACAACTTAGATTATATTCTTTGTTGATTGTGATACTATTTAATGGATGCCTTATTTTCTATAGTCTATTCACTCTGGGAGCAGAATAGAAAACTAAAGGGAAGCATATTTTAGAGAACTTGCATTTGTGAGCAACATTGCTGTAGCTGTGTGTGACAATGTATAATGCTGTAGAGGACACTAAACATGTTCTGTCTGAATGCCTACACATTGTAAATGTGCTACAATAAACACTTACAGCTGCAGTAAGTATTGGGTGTGTCAGAACTCATCTTTAGAGTAAATATGTTGCCAGATTAATATAGGAGCTTTGTTTTTTAACAATGCTATGCAACTTCTGGAATCAAATGGAGTGTGGATTGTGTGAACTTGGATTTCCTGTTGTCATGCTAGTTCCTGTGGACCCTGGTGAGGACCTTTTTCCAGCTGATGTTTAACAGCATTTGAGAATTTGCCATAGAAACAGATATTCAAGTATTTAACCTTACACTAAAAACACTCCTCAAATTTGGCAAAGGCAAACCAAGTACAAGGCGTAGGCAGAACAGATTATTCACAGTATCTGCAAGTTTTGCGTACTGAGGTCCTTCTCTTTCAACACTCACCTAAGACTGAAGACTTTTGAAACTTTTCAAGAAGACCCAAGGCAGTCTTGCCTCAAAAAGCAAATATTAAGTGACCATGTTTTCTCTTGACACAATTAACTCCTTATGGATCTTTGCCAACACACAAAATATAATGTGTACATCACTATTGTGTACAGTAATTTATGTAAGGAATTCTGGCAAGGGTGGCAAGCACTTTAAGATCAATGAAATGCAGAAGGCAGACTTACATGGCTTTTTAATACAGAGTTAAGAGAAATCTAAGATTAATAACTCACTTAAAATACAAGTACATTTTGTAAATAGCTATGGAATACTTTGTTTGCCAATACAATTATAAGGCAAGAAATGGTCTGATTTCATTTAGAAACTGGGTAGATCATGTGCTTTGTCACTGTTAACTTATTAAATTGGCAACAAGTTTCAACAAAATTTGACAGAGCTCTAAAGTATCAAATTCTTACAGAGTTTTACAGTAGCAGAGAGAAAGCGTGTTAATAGAAGCCTGCTGTATGAGCATAAGGCATGGAAATCTACAACAGGTGACCACAAAGCAGGAAAATACACTGTATGTAAAGTCTTTCTATTCCTAATACAAGTGGTGAAGTCTTGCACTGAAGATTGGTTTCTATTGCTTGAAGTGAAGCAGTGAATCTCTGGTGGAGTGATGACATGTGCTTGTGCTACAGCTAAAAAGTCAATCAACTGAGATGCAGAAATTATTTGGAAAATAATGGTCTGTGTTACTTTTGCTGGATTCCACAACTTTCAATTTAGCATTGCTGGGAGTTGTGTGGGTTTGGGGAGGAAAGAGCTGATGAGTTACAAGTTGCCTTCAGACAGTAATGGGCGGGGGCAGACTGTGAAGCCAGAGGGGAGGGCTATCTAAAAGAAGGAGAAGGATGTTCAAAGTGAAGGATAGGATGGGGTGAGGGAAAAAAAGGACTGCTTATAAATTTAGCAGGGCAGCAATCATGTATCTCTGGCTAGGGGTGCAGGCTGTTGCACTGGGAAAGAAGCACAGTACCCTGAAAGGTTACTGGCTTACAACTGCTCAAAATGTCCAGTTCTGACTGGGAAAATAAATGCTGCTTGTATTATATATCTCATACTTACATTCTGGGTTTTTTTAAGAAAAAAGCAGACACTCAAACGTGCATTGTTCACCTTGGTGCTACTGCTGGCAGTCTTAGTGCTTGCTTGTCCAGGTTTCTGACCTGCATGATCCTTGGTGTTAAAGATCTTCATCTGCCTGACTATTTTGCTCACCTGTGAAGAAGTGAGTCAATGCTGTGTTTTCTGCCTGCTGGCTGCATTTGAAACGAAGTACAGATCTGCCAGATCTGTGGCTGCTGCTCTTGTGTGTGTGGTGAGGCTTTTTAATCTTATCAATATATGAGGTGCTGGTTATGGCCTTGCAGAGCCAAGATGTGTGACAATGATCTTATTCTAAAAGAACCCTCGTGACTTCAGAGTATCAGTGATCTCAGCATTAGCAATGCTGGTAGCACATGTAAAGCTGCATCCTGGAGACATCAGTATCTTTATGCTGATACAATCAAGCAGGCACAGATAGAACTGTAAAATGCAGCTGGGGAGAACAAGAAAGCAGATAAAGCATCTGATGAACTCATGCTTAAATATGACCTCCTAAGGGAAACAGGGCTTTCAGCCCTGACCAAGAAGCTATGAAGGGTAAGAGATTTTCTTTGTTCTGATTCTCACTAGGCTCTGGAAAGTCACCTGAAAATACCAATAGTCAGTATTTCCTCATGAAAATAAGTTGCAGAGTGCTGTATTGGGCAGCAACTGCTTTCCTACCAAGGCTTATTTCAATGCCAATGTTTTGCATATACAGTTAGGGAGAACTTCTTGTTTTCAGCAAAGCCCAGATCTTTTAACATAATGAAGTTACACTGAGAGGAAGAGGTGATGGGCTTACTTGTTTCTAAGTACCAGTTTCCATGTTGGATTGAAGCACATTCTCAAGAGAAGGTAAACAGTGTGCATGCAAAAGAGTAAGAAATCAAATTCAGATGTACTCATACCTATCCAGTATTAAAATGTATAAAAGCATAATTTATCTGACAGATGGGGGAACAGGAACGGAAACAGGAGGTAGGACAACACACAGGCACTGCTGTAAAAAACAAAACCTGTGGCTGCACCTGTGAGGAGCATCTTCCTGCTTCAAGCAGCAGCTAATGCCAGGGGAAGCCTTAAGAAAACTTTCATGCATGAGCTGACACAATGCTCTTGCAGCTAATATTGAGAAACTGCATATGGATGTTTGCCTGGGCTTTTGTTCCTTCTTCTCCCTTACAGTGTGACCACAACCAAATACAGCATCATCTGAGAGCATTGTGTAAGAATCCTATGCTGCCCATGCCTACTGTGTGGGCAGGTAGAGAGCTTAGTTGCTGCAATGATGCCTCTTATGAGTCTACATTCTGTTTTGAGGGCCCTAGTTTGGAGGAACTGCATTAAACCACATCCTCTGAGGCGCTAAATACCTCTTGACCTGCAAGACAACCAAGTGTGTAGTAGCTAATCTCACCTGCAGTCTTCCCTGCATGTTATTGCTGCGTCTACAACTACTAGCTGGCAGAAGGGCAACTACCGTTATGACGGAATCAGAGATCGTGCTGAGTTGGAGGGGACCCACAAGGATGATCCAGTCCAGCTCTCAGCGCCGCACAGGACATCCCCAAGTGTCACAGCAGCCCCGCCCGGGACATCCCCAGGAGTCACACCATGTGCCGGGGAGCAGCGAGCCTTGCTCTCGGGGCCGGGGCCGGGGCAGGGCACGTGGGCGGCGGCGGCGGGCGCCCTCCTCCCCCATAAAGGCGGCGGGGCCGGGCGCGG
>VZRH01003330.1:182639-206546 GCA_013397555.1 Urocynchramus pylzowi | reverse complement strand
TCCGCGGGTGCCCAGGCTGCGGGCGCTCCGGTCCGTCGGTGTCCGGGCTGCGGGCGCTCCGCTCCGCGGGTGCCCGGGCTTCGGGCGCTCCTCCCGCGGCAGCCGGGCGGGTGGTGACGGTGTGAGCCCTGCACGGAACGGCTTCGCCCTCCGTTTCTGAGAAGAGCGAAGCGGAGCCGTCCTCTGGCACAGTGCTGAGCTTAGTACGGATCGGGGAGGTGAAGCTGGGGTTGCCCAGGCCGACATGTAGAACTCAACTCTATGATGGTTTTTTTTTTTTTCCCCCCGGTTTTTTTCTCCTTCTTGCCCCCTTGGGAGCCCAGGGTTCTCGTTAATGCCTCTCCAAGATACAGAGCTCAAGCAGATAAATGTTGCTGATACGGAGCTCTGATGGCACTGTTAGTGTCGCTACGCTAGTGAGTTACTCATTAAAGAAAGTGGCTGTGCTCGCTTACTAAGCACACTTGAGCCACTTGATTCAATGGTGCTTTTTCTGCCGGGTGAAGAGCTAACTTCTACAAGTGTATTTCATGAGTAGGTAGCTGTAAATTGTAGTCCTTACTGTTGAAACCTATTTCTTGAGTGGAATATTGAGCTCTAAAATGCCTCGCTACAAAACTGCTGAACAACAGACTGTCCTGCCAGCTACAGCAATGCGGTGTTGGTTACAGCAGTGCAGCTGCTAGAACTGAGTTAGTACCAGTTATGATATGTGAGACACGTGGCACCTGGATGTGCACCTGAGCATGCATTGCACAGTCAGTCTTCATTCACAAAAATTTGATTGTGTCGGTGCTTCACAAAGCACACTGTGGAAACTCATTGAGCGGTGTTAATTACACGAGTGTGTCAGAAGTTAATTGCTTCATTGCTCTGTCTTGAGCTGGGTACTTCGTTTCAATTAGGTTTAGATTGTTAGGCTAATGACCATGTGGCAGAATTAGATGGTTTGTTTTAAATATGGTAAATCACTGGTAATCTCTTGGAGCTTTTAAACTTCTTCAGTGCTTTGGGTGAAGGGTCTAGTTCTGCTGATTTAATGTGGTCTATTTGGATGTAATTTTAAATCTATCCTAGAAATGAATTAATTCAAAGCCAGTTGGTCTGTTTTACCTGTTGCCCGTTTCACCTGTTTAAAAATGAATTCTTTCTTAAATACTACACCAGAGAATGCCTGTTTTCCTGCTCATAATTTCTACAGTCAGTTACTAAAGGGAGCTAAAGACATCGATGAAAATAATCCCTAGCCACAAGTGAGAGTTGTGTAAAGGTGAAAGTGATGTTATTAGTCAACATCAAGTTTTTGGAATATCTGTAAGGTCTTGACACCCATCTTTGGAGTAAACCATTATGTTTTTCATGCTATGTATTTGAATATTTAAAAAAACTCCAAACTTTGCTATAAAGTTTGCTGTTTGATTTGTGGAAGTTTTGATCTGTGTTTGTTTGTTTGTTTGTTTTTATTTTTAAAGATTTGTCACTTCTGATTTGCTTTTACTTGGAGCTTAGGGAAGGATTTTGCTGGAGTCTTGGAGTGGTTCTTATGTCATACCTTCGTGCTTTAAAATGTGACCAGGTTTGGCTTAACCCTGTTCTGTTTCCTCTTTCTTTCCCACCTCCTCCTCCTATCCCTTTCACTCTGGGTTAGCTCTTGTTCATTGTGTACCCACACAAATGCTTCTGCCTGTTGGAGAGAAGCTGGCACAGGAGCAGTGATGTCTTTGGGTGTCAGTGCAGGATTAAGGCATGTGTGTACCTGTGTCCTTAATCAATGCTCACAGCTGTAATTATCACATGCTCTTCTGTCAGGTGTGTTTCCATCTTTCAAATTTTTTGTATCTTAGCTAGTCCAATATGTTTTTATTAGAAGTTTAAATAGGGATGCTGCCCACAGTTTCTTTTTCTTGGAAACTTCCCATGTTTTTCCTGCTTCAAAAACCAAAATCATCTTACCTCTCATCATCTTCATGAAAGATTGAGTTAAGGCTGTGTAGGAAAGATAACTTTTGAGCTTTTAACATTAAAATAGATTTTTTTGTTGTTTTCACTTCCTCTTCTGAGGAAACACCACAGTGTCAACTTTACTGTGCTTCTTTAACTGAAATTTCTCTTCTTGTGGAACAGCTGGTTCTAGCAAATCAAATGTGCTTTGTGATCTACAGTTTGAGCTTAAATATCTGTACACTTCAGACAGGTGAGGATACAAAAAGTAAAAATGAAAAGTATTCCAAGTATCTGAGAACTTGGAATCGATGCTCTCAGTTTTGAGCCTTGGACAAAATGTTATCCTTTATAAAATTCAGAACATTGGAAACAACATTCTGAATGGTAAATGGGACTGATAATCAGCTGGTGTCAGATATGATCCTCTTAACATGTCAAGTGAGAAAAAAAAAATTACAGGTTGTGTTGTGATCTGTGTGTGAAGTAGGAAAGTTCCAAAAATTTATGACACTGGAGAACAGTACAATAAAGGCAAAATACTTCCTTCCAGTGATACACTGAACTTGGCCCACAGCTAAAATGACTGGGAGATGGGGAAAGTTTTCTCAATGTCCCATTCAGTTGAAGAGGAGAAACATAAGGTGATTTAAAACACTTAAAACAACAGTCCTCTGTACTTGGTCCTCTGATTTTTTACATGCCCAGGTATTTAAATAAATAAATGCCTGTGAATGTAGCCCTTGAAGCTCTGTGTTCATAACAGAAATGTGTGTAAAGCCTGCCCTGGTTTAATCTTTAAGACAACTTTTTCTTCTGCTAGAATGTGGGTTATTCAGACAAATATGTTAACAATGGTCCCTCTTTGTTTCAAATGGATTTTTAAGAGAGTAATAGCAAGTATACATTTCTTTTGATTACAGACCCCCTTATTTAATGCCTGTTAATTATTTGTCTAAATGGTGTATTTTAATGATCAGATGTGTTTGAATGGTTTTTAATGATGTGATCATAGGAAAATATTTTTGCATTTCCATAAGTTAACCCAAAAACTGTTTTGGACCGTTTATGTCATGTGGTGATCTGAGGTGATACTGCAATGAGGAAATTGTCTGCCAAAATATTCTGCTGTTTTCTAATTAATCTGTTTTCTGTGGCAGAAATATGATGACTCAGTCAGATTTAGATCTAAAAGAGACGGCTTTGAAAGAGGATTTGAAGTTTTACTTCATGAACCCATGTGAAAAATACAGAGCAAGACATCAGATACCATGGAAATTGGCTTTGCAGATCTTGAAGATACTTATGGTTACGACACAGGTAATCCTCTGGTTTTACTCTTAGTGTAGCAGTGATGTGCAAGAGAAGCAGGTCTGTGCTTCTGGGCCTTTGCCATCCCTGGGTACTTATTACTGGCTTGAACCTCCCACTTCAGGCCAAAAAGGAAAAAAACTATGAAAGGTGCTTCAAGGGGGAAGAATAACATAAGTTATAAAAGCCTCCTGGAGATTTTTGGGGCAGTGTTTGACCAGGTATTTTGCCATTTTTGACATAATACTTTAAAGCAAATTACTCTTCCCATGAAATTCAGCACTGTCTTCAGGCTTGTTGTCACAGTGCTGCTTTTTGTTCCATTCTTAGATTACAATTTCACTGGACTATTTCAAAAGTGATATTTCCTGATATCTAATCAGAAAATTGAAGTATCCATGTTCACTGTGAAGATGCTATGGTTTTTGATGATGATGGGAAGGCTGGGCTGCAGGAATTGGATGTGCCTCTTGCTTCTGTCATCAAATAATGCATTTGAAAAGCTGTGTGCTGTTTGAGATACTATGTGGAGGCAAAGAAAAGGGTGTTTGTAATCTGCACTGGTATCACAGTGCAGTTGATTATTTTACAGTCCTCTAACAGTGACTGCACGTGGAGGGAAGCAAAATGGGACACACACATAGGTAGAAATTACTTTTTCTGAAAATACCTTTGCAATGCAAGACCGTCATCTGACAGTTTGCAAGAACAGCTAAATGTCTGTGCTGGGTTGTTCCTCTTCCTTCAAAGACAGGACAATAGACTTTGCATGTGAATGATGACACAATGCAACTTGACATGTCTCTGAAGAGGTTCAGTACTGCCATCTGTCCTAACCCACTGACTTCCATTTCTGGGGCTATCACTGAACATGTAATTTTTCTGTCTGCTGCCCCAGCCTCCCACTGTTCTTTGTGAGCAGAAGGAGTGCTCTGCTGCTTGGTCTTAAAGATCTTCTGGACTGCTGCTTGAGACTTTTCTTGTCACCCCTTGATTTTGCTCAGATGTCAGGCACATGGCCAGGGCTTGGGGGCATCCTCTTACTACTGTGCCTGTAGAAGAAGCTCTTGTGGAAAACCAAGAAGTTTCTAGGCTCTGTTTGTATTTTCCATAGTGGTAGTGGTAGAAGTGGGAACATCCATATGGCAGGGGAACACAAGTCTTCAGTAGTAACTCAGCTGTTTGCTGTTCCTGCTTGTTATTACCTCCCTGAGCAGCACCTGGGTCAGGCAGGTGAGGCTTTTCATTGCTCTAATCCTGTGCCATGCCAGAGGTAGGAAAGGTGCAGGAATTTGTCCAAAGCAAAGCAGAACATTTCAAGGGTAGCAGGGTGTGCTGTTAAGTTAACTTGTCTGCCATTTGCATCCTCCACAGAGGTTTTTGCAAATCCCAGTTGGAGTTGTTGGTCCATGGTATGTAAAAGCTGCAAGGGATGTAGCTGTCTGTTCAGTTGATGCAGTTAGATTCTGTTTCACTCACCCTGCATGTGATAACCTTGGCTTTGGTAATCTTATGCCATTGCTTGAAGGGTTCTCTGCTCCTGCCAGAGTTACAGCACCAGGCACCTGGTTTGTATTTATTGTCTGGTTTGTATTTATTGTAATTTAAAGCTGTTTCCAAAATGCTGCTGCTTGACCACTGTTCAAAATTCCAATACATTTCTTTTTTTTTTTCTCTTGTCAGCTTGTTTTTTTTGGTTTGAGTAACCAGCTGGTGGTCTCATTCAAGGAGGAAAACACTGTTGCTTTTAAACACCTATTCCTGAAAGGCTATTCTGGAGCTGATGAAGATGACTACAGCTGCAGTATATATACACAACAGGATGCTTATGATAGCATTTTTTATGTAATTAATCAGGTAGGTGTGAGTGTGTGTTTGTAACTGTGTTAAAGCTGAAGCTACAGCTGTAAACTTCTGCTAAATTTCTGATTTGCTGTTTCCATTCTTGGATTTCAGTTTGGTATTTCACTAAATCAGTGTAAATGGAGTGTCTTGAAGTTTGTTGTAGCTGAGTTTTTATCTCTTGGAGATGAATCCAAACCAGTATTTTACTCAAAATCCAGAAAATTTGAAAACTGGTCATCTTGCATGATCTGGAACCTTGGTTTAGATCTTACTTTGAAGCCCTATGGGCCTCAATACACCTATGCTGCTTTAAAAAAAACTATGTCCTTAGCAGCTCTCCTGAATTGCAGCTTTGTAGTGAGGGCTTGAGGCCTCAAAAGGGAGAATATGGTACTTAGGGGCATAGAGGCATTCACTCTGGTTAAGGATGATATTTTAAAGAGGAGCCCCTTTACAATTGTCAGAGAAAAGTGAATAAATTTAGGATGAAAATTCTGTAAATGTTTTTGTATTTAACAATAATACATTTGGAAGTCATGAGATGAAGGACTCTGGAATAGGAAATGTATCTTCTGTTGGGAATAATGATAAACCCAGAAATTACTCACACAGGATGAATAAAAAGTGGCTTTAAACCCCCTTCCATTTTCACTGGCCTTGGCACATGAGCTCTGGCACCTGGGTTAAAGCAGTGTTGCCACTGCAGCTGTGCCCAGCAGCATCTGAGAGTTTCAGGGCTGTGAAGGGCCAAACCTCTCTCAATCCCCCACTCATGGGGCTGGCTGCTCTCTCCTGTGAGCTACAGCAGAGCCAGCAGCAGATCAAATGTGCTGGACAAGGCCTAAGGCTCTCGTTACTGCCATTTGAAATGAGTGGTGAAGTAGTTTTCTCAATCTTTCTTTGAACTCTCTATATTGCCACTGTTTCTGCAATAACTTGTGCTTTCTTCTTTTTTTTTTTTTTTTCTTCCTTGCTTGCTTTGTTTCACTTCTTTTGTAGGCACTAAGGCTGAGGTGAATTCCAGTTACAAGACAGTAGAGAAATAATAGCTTTATATCCTCAAGAATGAGCCAGGCATCAGAAAAAGGTCTCTTCATAAAATGTCTGTGTGGTATAAATGTAGTCATGTCCTTTAAGGAGATTTAAATTGTGAAATCTGGGTTCTTTAGTGACCCATGGCATTCCTGAGACTTTTATATCACATGTAAGAATTCAAAAAGCATGTTTTCAGGTGAACATTGACTACTGTTGCCTTTTTTTCTCTGTCTTTAGAGGGTGCCTTGTGGGAAGAGCCAATCTAGATGATTCCCAAGCTAAAAGCAAAGCTTTTTTTTTTTTTTCTTTAATTTTGAGACTGGCAGCTAGAAGACACAGGATTTGGTGTTCTGGTTTGTGTTTTTGAAATGCATGGTTGGGTGGGTGAAGGATATGACATTACAGAAAATAGTAATTGTGCACAGCAAAGCTGGAGTTGTAAAAACCAAGTTTTAGCCTTTGTGTAATATACCACTGGGGATATTTTAACACTCTGGGGAAAAAGCCCCAGACAGACCACCAACACAAAAGCCCAAGCATAGGTTTACACTTTGCAGAGTACACAGGTTTCCCTTGCTTCTCTGCTGGGTGCAAGCTGAAGTTTCTATTACAAAGCAGCTGTGTGAGGTTGTTACTCCTGTGCTCTGCCCTGTGGCTGTAAGACCAGGATATTCTGCTGCCTGCTCTGAGGCTGTTTGGGAATTTGTGAACAGGAATTTTGCTTTTATTGTTTCATGGTGTTGTTTGAAAGTAGCACGTGGGTAGCCCAGCACCTCGTGCTGTGCTGTCAGGAGGGCAGAGCCTGAGAGCACATGTGGCTGGGGCAATAACTGCATGCAGTGGTCTGGAGGTGTCCTCAGAGGGTCAGGAGCTGTGACTAACTGCTGTTTCCACTCACTTGACCTGCCTTAGTCAGATGTGGCTTCCTTAGCTTGCTCTGAGCTCGCATACTGCCAGGGTGAGGAGGCCATGCTTTAGTCCTGGGCTGTCTGAACTATGCTTGAAGTGGCACTGCAAGGCAGAGCTTTGCATAGAAGTGTGGCAGTTCCTGTTGCAGGTCCACTTCTGGACACTCAGTGTGTGGTTGTTAATGACTGGTGGGATGTTGTACCTCCCAAGATGGGCTGGTGGCCACAGTGCCCATAGGAAGGGGAAATGGGATGACAATGAATGATGCATGATAAAGAAATCCATGTTAAATGGGAAAAGGATTAATCTTTATCAAAGCCAGTTGAACAAATTTTTAAGTAGTAGGAAACCTTGCCTGATTTCCCATGTTTATTTACTTCAGGCCTCCAAGAAAGCTAAATGCTTTCTTGAGAGCAGACCACTGCTGTATGCTGCCCTGAGCTCTTTTGCTAGGTCAGGTATTGATAAAAACTAAGGAATTGCTATGTGTTCTTCCCCAAAAGGCCATGGGTCTGTCTGGCTTCTTTTGGACAGCGTCAGCTCTTGGGAAACTGAGCTGGCAGGCAGCTGCCTTCATGGTCAGTCCACTGATCTCCTGGCCTTCATGGTCAGTCCACTGATCTCCTGGCCTTCATGGTCAGTCCACTGATCTCCTGGCCTTCATGGTCAGTCCACTGATCTCCTGGCCTTCATGGCTAGTCCACTGATCTCCTGGCCTTCATGGTCAGTCCACTGATCTCCTGGCCTTCATGGTTAGTCCATTGATCTCCTGGCTTTCATGGTTAGTCCTTTGATCAGCTGTTGAGGAGCCAAGGGCCACCAGAAGAGCTGTGCCCTGGGGTTGGCCTCACTTGTGCAGGAATGGAAGGTGTGACTCCAGGGATCAGAGGGTGTATCTTGCTTCCAGTAGACACCAAGGCTGTGTGGAAAGAAGTCTGGAGGGGACTGGGCTGGAATGGAGTTCTTGGTGTTGCTCAGGGCTGATCCATGTTTGGACAGCTTCATTTGCTTCCACTTTTAGTCCTTGTTTTCAAGCATATCTTGCAAATGAAGAAGGTGACTTGTGCTGCTTTTGGAGTAAGTGGAAAAAGAAAAGTACCTTCTCACAGGCATGTTTTCAGCTGCTTCTGTGCTTGTGTGCTTGTGTAAAGCAGGCAGGTTAAGTTACTTTTGGAGGCTGCTCGAGCTCTGTGTGTTCCCTGGTTGCTGGTTATGCAGTGAATGCCTGGCTTCCCCCTTCTGTAGTCACACAGGGAGCTGCTTTGGCTTTGATCTTGGTGTGGATTTGATAAGAACCCTGACTTGGATCACATGTACAGCGATGGAGTTTCAGGTGGTGTGAAAACTGTCACCTTCATGAGGTGAAGATATCCCTGGGGGATGTGTGGTTAGCAGCAATACTGCCCTGAAGTCTCTGCCAGGCATCTAATAAACAGCTGTCTGACACATGGGTGATCATCTGCAGGCAGCCCAGTAGGCACAGGGCTCCTGGCCACTGTGTCACTACTAATTAGTGGCCAGCAGTCTTCTTGTCTGTAAATTGAGTGGGAAGCTTTTATGTGAAAGTAAAGATTTTTTTTTCATTTAAAAACCTATATTGATACAGATAACTTTGTTTCCGTTTTGCTTTCTAATGAAAAAAAAATTACTTTCTCTAACTTCTACTTCTGTTCTTATTTTTAAACTAGTACAGGCACTTAAAGAACATATCCCTGGGGACACTTGGTTATGAACATGAAGAATCAGGTTTAAAAATCTGTAAACAACAGTACAAGAGAGGCACAATGCTTCCTTCCAATGATACACTGAACATAGATGTTTCTACTGAAACAGGTACAGTACTGTTGTACTTAAAATGCCTTGCTGTGGAGTACTTGAATTCTGGTTCTAAAGCTTAAATCCAGTAGCTTTTTGTGTGGCAATCACAGGAACATTACCATGCTTCTTGCCTATTTCCCTCTTGGTTTTTAGCACCCACCTGGAAAAGACAGCTATGATTATAAGAGGCTCTCTTCAACCACCTACAAATCTTTGTAGTTGGTGGTGAGGTGGTGTTTTGTTGTTCTTTTTCTTAAACAGACCTCTTCCCCCTCTGTGCAGGAGGGTCAAATAGGGAATTCTGGATGCTGGTCAGTCTGTACCTTCCATGGGTGGGTGCCCTTTCTTCCTCTCAGAGCTGAGTCCTGGCTGCTCACGAGTTGGTACACAGACCTGCTTCTGACCCCTCTAGCTGGGACTCTGAATAGGTTTACTCAAAATTAATGTTTTGCCTGAATAGAACTTGCTATACACACTGATCATCTCAGTTTAATGCTACTTTCAATGTGAAGTTTTTATGATAATGTATTTTCCTCTTGTCTTTCCAGAATGTATCATTTTAAAGCCAAAGGACTTAACTGGTAAGAAGGCAGAACTGAAGCTGAACTCTTCTTTTTTCAATCTTGAATTTTATAGGTAAAATGATGGGGTTTTTTAAATTATTCCAAATTTTTCTTTCATATTAATATAGTGGATTCTGATTTGTACAGTTTGTGTATATTTCTGTGATTTTTAAATATCTTTGTGCACTTTTTCAAATATCCAGGCTTATACAGGTTGAAATCTCCTTCAAGCTGAAAGGCATTGCTCTTCAGACAATCCATGCCCGTGAATTGCCTGACTGCTATGCATTTCAAAATACTGTAAGTGAAAATGGGCTGTGGCACTTCCAACCCTGTGTATGTAATGAGAGCTTAAGCTGAGGTGTAGGTGCCATCCTCATATCTGGCCTGCAGGAGAAGCACAGTTGATCACGTCCTGGCCCTTACCCCTCCTTCCCAAAGGCTGCTGAAATGGTGTTGCCATGGGACAATGTTGCTTTGTAACATATTCCATTTGGTAACTTCATAACCTGAGAGAGGGATAAGGAATTGTTATTTATCTAAAGACTAAGTGTGAAGTTTGGCTTCTTGGAGTACTGCTCATTAGGCAATACATGTCATCTACTCAAATTATGTCTACACCATCATTTATGGTGACAGCTTTCTTAAAGCCTATCTGATGGACAGTATTAATGCATGCTGTGTCCGAGGCACTTAGCAGGATTTATTTTTCTGGAATGCGATCTTGCTAATCCTGTTTCTGATGTACCTCTGTTTTTTCAGATAACTTTCAATAATAGAGCCCACAGTGGAAAAATCAAGGTCTATTTTGATAGTGACACTGACATTCAGGAATGCAAAGACTGGCACATATTTAACTCAGGTAAGTATGGGGCACGTGTGTTTGCAGAACAGCAGTTATGGGTCTCCCTTTGCTTTCCCTGGTCTGCAGCAGCCTGTCCCCAGACTGTTCATCCCCCTGCCCATAAAACAATGCAACTTGCCTAATGCAATTCATTAGCTCTTGCTAATCAAGAGCTAGGAAAGAATTCCTTTTGTGAGATGACATGATCTTTTCTGCATACCAGTGTGTGTTAGCAGTGGGCTCCACCTCAAATGAGCAAGGAGGATGAATGTTTCTTCCACAGATTTTTAATTGTTGTGCTGCTCTGAGAACTCAATTCAATCCACTAACACTGGATAAATTTCCAACTGAAGCCTCCTACAGCTTTCAATTTTGTTTTCTTCTAACTGATTGAAGAATACTATTTCTGGAAGTTTTCATGTTGGCTTTTTTGTTTTGCCACTGCTGGTAGATGAAATGATGTGTATGAAGAAAGGCTGGCATCTGCCATTAAGGCTTGGTCTGAGAGCTCAGGAACAGGCACTAAAGGGCCCTTAAAGAAACAGGAGCTGTGACAGACTATGCAACTGCTTCTCCCATGTGTTGACTTCTTGTAAAGGACTGTGATGGATCAACATTTTTTAGTGTGCTATGTAGTATCTTGATTAATAAATATGTCAAGTGGCCTGCCTTTTGCCTCGGCAAAGCCAGGTTTTCTCTGATAATGCTGTGTTGTACTGACATTAAAGTGGTAATTTATAGAATATTCTGAATAACCTCAAAGTGCCTTGGCTTGCATCTCTCTCCAGTAATTTCTTGTGGCTGTCTTTCAACTACCTGGTCCTGAGTAGTTTATTTTCTGTGTAATTACCAGTGGAGGGAGCATGCATAATTTAGTAGTAAAGGTGAGCTGAAGGGCTATTGCAACAATTAAAAATGAGTGTTGGTCTCTTTCATATAGTTAAAAATGTATGTTATGGAAAAGATAGGGACTATTGCTGTGAGGAAGCAAAGGAAGACACCTAATTTGCGTTCACATGATGGCTTTTAAATTTGTGGATGAAAAGAAAACAGCACAGAAAGTCCAACAAGTTTCTTATTGCATACTAAGGTGGGATTTTTTTTTAATTTAATGGTGTTGATACAGACCAAATCTGCATTTCTTTTGCCTCATATAGTTGTGACACTGTGGAAGCACAGATGGACAGGTAAAAAGGAGGGATACCTGTATTAACGTACCCGTTTTTGGGTTCATTTTGAAGAACTTGAACATATTTTTCATTCTTGTGGCCCAGTCTCCATGGCTGTCTTGATGTAATTCTCTGCTGAGCTGTGTTCAAGAAATGCTTGCAGGAAGATTATAGTTTATAATCCATCTGCTTATGGGGTGAGAGTATTTGAGCATGAATTGTTACAAAATGTCACATAATTTGCATTAAAAGAGATGTGAAAAGATTAACCTTACTTTATTTCCTTGGCTTTTTACAGTTCTCCAGAAAAACACTCAGTATATTCTAGTCTTTGATGGATTTGTCATATTAAGTTGCTTGGCTTCTCTCATCCTGTGCACGCGATCCATCGTTCTTGCCTGGAGGCTACAAAAGGTGAGCCCAGTGCTCATGGCCTTAATGCTCATGACCTAAAGCCTTGCTCTGCCTTCTTTGCTGCTGCTCTTGTGAAGGGGTACCTTTTGAAACATGGAATATTAGAGTGAGTAAATCTGTAGCAAGATGTCCCTCTTACCGTTATCTCTAGAAAGGATGTGTAGGTATCGTGGTGGACAATTGCTAGCTGCGAATGGATTTTATTTCTGTTTGTGTAGTGCTGTCATTTGAAGTATTTTGTTGCATCTTTCAATGGGCAAAAGAAGGAGACTTCCCCCCGCCAGGATTTTAGACAAAATGACTTCTGAGTTTTTGTGCTGCAAACAGGCAACGTGTCCTGCACCTCCAAACCACAAATCTTTCATCCCTGGCTTCAGAGTAGAATTCCCATAGAGGTCTAGTCATAAATTAATGCCTTAATGAACATCCCTCAGAGCCAACTCTAAATGGAGAAAATGTAAAGCACAGCACATAGTCTAACTCTGTGGGGTTTTTTTTTTGTTTGTTTTTTTTTTTTAAGCATGTGGCTCATGAGAGTTAGAAGAGTCCAGGGTAGGTAGGATATGAAAACACAAATACTTGCTTATCTAGCTCAATATATCCTTTTTGTAGCTTGGAAACAAGACCAAGAGTCAAGAGGACATGATTCAACAGAGGCATTGTCAAACTGCTCTCAGGAATAGGCACTTCACATTTTTTCCTGAGCAAAAAGAGCAAGTGAAAGCAGATGGGCTGTGCTGGGCAGAGAGGTGATATTGTTTGCTCTGCTGGAAACGAGAGCTCTTGCCCTGTAGTTGCATTTGATTTCTTTTTTGCTTCTTTAGCTGGGTGGCTTTGCTCTGTTAGAGGTGGATAGAACCTGTGGTAAAGGGGATGACAGGCCATGGTTAGGTTAGTGGGAATGGGTTATAAAATCAGGTGTTCTGTGGAAAGTTCATTTTCACTGGCCTAAATCCATCTTAATTTTTCTCCTATTTATTTCTGTTGCTATTGAGAATTAGCTTTAAACTACTATTCCAGTGAATACCATGGGAAAAAGGGTTGTGTGAAACTTGAATGCTGCCACATTTTCATCCAAGGCAACTTGTAACTAAACATCTAAATGCTTGTCAACAGAGGTTTGTGAATTTCTTCTTGGAGAAGTACAAGCGCCGTGTCTGCTATGCTGATCGCCTGGAGTTCCTGAATGGCTGGTATGTCCTGGTAATTATCAGTGATGTGATGACAATCATTGGGTCAATCCTAAAAATGGAAATAAAAGCCAAGGTAAGAATTTCATACTTCAGCTACAATACTAATCTTGCTACGACCATGTGTAATGTGCTTTAATTTGGGGACAGCTGGAAGTGAGCAATAATAGTCAATAGTCATCTGTTTGTTTATTTTAATCTATTTCCTAGTTTAACTTATAACTACTTTCAGTCACTCTTCCCCAAAGTCTTTCATTAAGACCATATAAGCTATTTAAACATCTGATTTCCACAGTACTAAGACCCCTAATCCCTGCTATGGCACCAGTGGGTAGACAGTTCCTAACAGAAAGACCCAACAATCTGGGTTGTTTCTTCTGTAAGAAGTAGCACATACAGGACTGGGAAACCACGAGTCCTCCCCTTGAATGAGGCAGGGCTCTTGATGGCTTGTGGGACTGGAAACTCGGCTGCCACAGCTTGCTTTCCTGGCAAGCATTGGCACACACAGTGTGACCTGCTCATCCTTGACCTCCTTGCCTGGGCTTGCTGAAATCAATGTGCTCTGTCCAGCTGGCAGCTCTTCAGGAGGCTTTTGGGGTTGGTTTTGTGGTTTTTTTTCCTATTTTTTTTTTTTTTTTTTTTTTAGTCTTCAATAGGTGTGTGTCAACAATTCATGTGTTCACGAAACTTTGTATTCTGGGAAAAACAGAGTAGGTGGTGTGCTGCTCCTGCTTCATGTGTACTGAGGCTCAAAGGGCAGATCCCAGAGTGGCCTTCAGAGGAAGCACTTGGGAATCACTGGCTGTAGGTTGAGGTGGGGATTGAGGGTAGGAAAACTTGAGCTAGATGGCTCTCTTGTGCTTACTGCAACCAATTCTAGCCTTCCAAAGTGAAGTGCAAGTAGATTTGGTTGTAGTAACAACAATGCTCAGGTTCTGAACTGCTGGCAGAGAAGCTGTTCAGAGATGTAAATGCATATAAGCATGTAAAGGACTGTAGTCCCAAGGGTCACTTTTAGTGTAAATGATGGCTCATGTTTTTTTAAATATTGAACAAGACCTTCTCTTCTTTGCCTAACAGTAAATAGTAACCGTCTTTTTAAGCAAAAATTTTGAGTTATCCAATCTAATTTTGAAACTGTGTTGTAGCCAAACTAAGGGCTTTTTTTCTTCCAGGCTTTGCACTTCATGCAAAATTTCAAGAATATCAGCATAGGTGAATATGCTGATATTCTTGAAATATCAAGAATATCAGCATATTCACCTATGCTTCCATCTGCAGCACTGTTGTGTTTGAATGATCTCAGTAAATAACTGCAGTTCACATTGATCTGATTTTTGTGATGTAGCAATAGGCTTTCAGTGTTAGGCTGCCCTGCTTTGTTTGTTTGAACTGCTGGAACTTGAATAGCTGTCAAGCTGACATATCTACTGCTTTGTAACTTGACCACCTGCTCTGTTTGGATCCCTCAGAACCTCACAAGTTATGATGTCTGCAGCATTTTACTTGGAACATCAACTTTGTTTGTCTGGGTTGGAGTCATCCGATACCTTGGATATTTTCAAACCTACAATGTAAGGAGAGAATCAAATGTCTAACAGTTAAAGCATATATATACACATATACATATGCATGCCACTTTTTTTCCAGATCTCCCTCTAATTTTTTTTCTTTTTTTCCCCTTCTTTGCTCCACTCTGGCTTGTAGGTGCTCATTTTAACTATGCAGGCATCGTTGCCGAAAGTGCTACGGTTTTGCTGTTGTGCTGGGATGATCTATCTTGGCTATACTTTCTGTGGCTGGATTGTCCTGGGGCCTTATCATGAGAAGGTACATCAGCAGTATCCCTCCTTTTGTGGTGTAATGATGGGAATATCTGTGTGTGTGTACAGCTCCTAGCCAAACTAACAGAAACCTGTCTTAAATGAAAATGTCTGTTTAAAAGCTGTAATGTGAACATGGGAGTGTTTCTCATCCCATCTGTACCTCCTTCTACCTGCTCCTTTTAACAAAATAACTGTTCTTGCTTTTACTGTGTGCTTGAAGTCAGTGTGATCTCCAGCACCAGGCTGCTTGTGGTGAGGGGATGGTTTGCCCAGGCCACGTCTGTCTCTTCTGCCCTCTTCTGGCAATCCCACTTCAGTTGGGTTAAAGAGGCACTAAATAGTTCGCTGGAACCTTTTTTTTTTTTTTTTTTACATCTCCTTGGCTCTGGCCTTGTTTTTCCAAATCTTTCTCGTGCCATGTAACTTCAGCTCCTAAATTGTGACTCATAAAGGGATGGATGAATGCTTGTCTTGTTTGTTGCTTCCTGTGTGGGGGTGTGTTGTGGGTTTGTTTGTTTGTTTTCTTAAGGTTAGTATCAAAGTGTGTGCCTGGTATGTCTTGTCTGAAACCTGGGTGCAGGAGTAAGGCTCTGTGTATATATTCTAGAACACAAGCCAAAACAGCCCTGCAGCTTGTTTGCTTTTCCTCTTGGCAGATGCTCTGTGTGACAGCTCGAACAGAGGCAGATTCCTGTCGTGGCAAATTCTAAATGTCTGTTAATGACTAACAAACGTCTGATTTCTCATTCTTGATCTCTGGGTGCACGCAGTGTGTATGTAACAGAAACATGCTGAAGTGTTTTTTCAGCTTCCTCTGCCCCCAGAGCTTGCATTGCTCGGACTTACTGGAATTCTCTCCTTTGAGCAATGCAGGTATTCATTGTCTGCACATTCCCAGCTGATGGCAGTACATTTCTCTGGGGGTTGCTGGATGCAGTGGGATCTTTTGCCACACCAGAGGCTCAGTTGTTTATAACATTGTAAGGCACAGCATAATTACTGTTGTAACTTCCCTGCAACAAGTACATTATCTGAGCCAAAGGAAGGATCGTCAAAACATGCTTATCTATGAAAATGTTACCTCTTGCCTAAATATCATGTATCAATGTCAAGGAAAGCAGCTGGAGCTGTGGAGGATTCCTGTTGCTGCCAGTTCCCTGCTGTCCCACAGGAAGGCAATGTGGCACTGTGCAAGGCAGGCCAGCCCGGGGCTGGCTTCCCCGGGCTCTCCAGCCTCAGAACCATCCTGGAGGAGATGGGAAGGCTCTTCCCTGATGTGCAGAAACACTGGAGAACTCCTGATGCTCAAAAATATAGAAATCCCTCTTTCTCTACTACAGTCAGAGAGAGGGAGTGGGTATCCTGCATTTTGTGCTGTGTCAGTCCAGGGGCTTTGTGAGCAGCTGAGCATTCCTTAGCAGGTCTCTCACTGTGTTAGTGCATCAAAAATCAAGTTGCTCAAAAACTACCTGTGCCATGCCTCCTTTCTTCCTGGATAATGTACTGCTGAGTTTCACAATGGCTTTAAAATTCAGTTCAAAAAATAAAAATAAGCCATAGGTGTAAACCAGACCTGCTGTTCCTGTGTTCCAATATATTCTCCTTACAAGCATATACCTCTTGACATCTTGTTTTCATTATGGGGCCACAATTGTGTTAGTTCATTGATAGTGCACAATGTTTTAATGTGGCTATTAATTCATATTGTCCAATAAATTATAGTTAAGAAATCCAGTTATTTGGGAGGGCAGAGCAAAATGTGGGAAGTGGGCTTACCTAGTAGATAAAAAAGGTTTTAACTTCAGGACACATTCCAGTTTGGGGAAATGGAGTTTGGCATTTAAGAGACTGTCCTTGAAATTTAACCATGATTTTTGTACAGGGTGTGCTCCAGTAGCTTCATAATCAAGCTATAGCTTGTACTTACAGCTCATAGAGGGCTTTCTGATGGACAGATTGTTAATTCACTCTAGACCATTTGAGTTCTGAAGGCTGTGTGCTGACTCTAGCTCCTTAACAAAGTATTGATTTATTAGCCATACTCCAGTAATGCTGCAGAGCAGGGAAGCCAGAGAATTTGGACTGTGTTCCCAGCATACTGCTACTAATTTACTGTATAGATTCTGTGAAATTGCTTCAGCTGTGCTTTGGGAAATGGAATGATACTTTTCTGCAGGTCCAAAATTGCTTAAAATTCAGTAACTTTCTGTGGTGGTCAGTTATTGACTGTTCTGCCTGTTGAACATCACAAGGGCCACAATTGGATAATAAATAATTGATAATAAATATTCTTATGTCTGATCTCAACGCATCATGCTTAGTCAAGATGATATTTCTACATGTTTCTATTACTGACATATATTTTGGCCTGAATGTACAGGAAAGTGTGGAAGCATTTCATTGCCTGAGTTGGCTTTTTTGTCTGCTTTGAGTAAAACTCAGTCTTTGAGTCTTGATTGATCTTCACAAATTATTCTGCTAATAATTTGTACTCATTTTCTAGTTTGAAGATCTGAACACAGTGGCTGAATGTCTGTTTTCTTTGGTCAATGGTGATGACATGTTTGCAACATTTGCTCAAATCCAGCAGAAGAGTTCGCTGGTGTGGATGTTCAGCCGATTATATCTGTACTCCTTCATTAGTCTGTTTATATACATGATCCTCAGCCTTTTTATTGCACTCATTACTGACTCCTATGACACCATAAAGGTAAAGCATTTGTTTTCTGTTACACTTCTGTTCAGTTATGCATTCATTCTTGTTAATTTCTCAACACCATACCATCTACTATTGCTTCTGGTGTGTGATGAGATTATTAAAATCTTTTTGTTTAGTCTGTGGCAAAATGGGAAGGGTGGCTGGGTTTGTTGACATCTCAGAGACGTGCCTTTGACAGCAGTTTGGAAAGGTTGAAGCAGATAACTCTAAAGTCATTTAGGTGTCCAGGCCTCCTTAATGTGCTGCTTAGAAATGTGTGGTTACAAGGAAATGTCTTCTGAGAGGTGCACTACTTCTCGTTCAAGTTAAAATTGTGCAATCCATTTCCAGTATGTTCTGTCTGAAAGTGAACCTCAGTTTTTGGTAATTGCCTTCTGTTCTTGACCTCAAGTGCTCTCTGCCCTCTGTGCTGCTGGTAGCCTCAGTGACCAGTGGGAAGGCAATGTGACTCACACTCTTCAGCTCTCAACTCTTTCTTGTCTTGGTGTCAGATACAGGCCAGCAAAATGAGGCTGGTCTGACATGAACTACAGCTTCCAGACCAAGCAAGAGCTTCACTTCTGAAGCACCTCAAAATACAACTTAATTGTCTGTGCTTCTTAGTTTACTGGATGGTCTGATCTGCAAAATGGTGTTTTACTTGTCCCTCTGAGCATTTTTCACAGATCAATTGGGAGCTGTTTCAGAATGCTGAACTTGTTTTTTTCACAGCATTTTGTCAGCATGGCAATATTGAATAGTAGCACTGGAACCCTTCAAACCCAGAATTAGTGGTTTTAGGGAAAAGGACCCCAGGGCACTTGCAGTGAGCACAGCAGCTCACTGTGAACAAGGGAGAATCAATACCATTATGGCCTGAGGTCACTTGCTTAGCCTTAGGAGCAGCAAACAAAACATAAGAGAATCTGTGAACAGTGTGAATTTTCTGTCACTTACATTGTTGGTGGAACAAAGCAAGTTAGTGTTTCTAGGATGGGAATGGGTTCTTTCCTTCCTACAGCAATATTGAATTATTGAACCAAATAATCTGGTTTAACTGTCACACTCTAGAGGAAATTTTAGAATGTTTCACTCCCAGTAACTTCTCATGTGTTGTAAATGAAATGCTTTTTCTTTCAGAAATACCAACAAAGTGGTTTTCCAGCAACAGATTTACATGAATTTCTAAAAGACCATAGCACTGCTGGCTACAGAAAAGACAGAACTTCTTTTCCATTCATCTGCTGCTGCAGGAGGTCAGTAGGGTGCTTTTAATGAGTGTCTTCCTGAGAAGTACAACAGTGAGCTTCTCACTGCAAAATGCTGCTTCACGAATGCTGGAGTATCCAGAATTCAGCCTGTTAATATTTGGATGCTGTTGTTCCTCCTGTCCTTTACTTCATGTTAGATCTTTAGTCAGCTGATGATGCGAAGGCAGCAATTCTGAGCTTAAAGATGTTTTAACTGTTATACTCTTGTGAAAACTGCTATGCAGTGGCTGATGAGAGGACTGTGGAGTACAGCAGGAAACTGCCAAGGCTTTTGGAGCAAACCAAGTCTTTGCTTCAAGTTGTCTGTTTCTAAAAAGCTTTGCTGCTAAGCTTGGAGTAGGAGCAGAAAGTGAGAGGGTGATTCAGCCAGAGGTTGGTGCTTAATCCCAAAGTATGCTGTGTCTGAGGCAAGCTGTTTGAATGCCATCTGCCAGAATACTGGAAACACTCTGGTAGGTGTCTTCTTGTTGGCATTGTGGCAGTGGTCCTTTTTAAGGTGGTGGTGAGAGACAAATATCTCATCTGGTGCTTGCTGCTCTGAAAGCTCATTCTTTGAATTCTGTTTCTGAGGCAACATAACACACCTCTGGAGCCCTGTTAGAGACAGGAGGGCCCTTGTCACTGTCCCTAGACAGTCCAGGATAATCTGTTCATGTGCACAGAATGGCTGTGGGCACTGTGCAGGGAAGCCAGGCTATGGGAGAAGGAGCAGACCAAAATGTGAACACTTAATCACAACTGATGTAACAAATCCCCTTTTAGCAGTAGGATAGTGGTCTACTTATATCCTGATGCTTTTGTGAAATGCATTTTTTATACTTTTGGTGTACCCTGGCAGAAGGGGACCCCATAGCCAAAAAAGGAACATGTGAGATGATGATGGGCAGGTATGCCAGGGGCTGCTGGGGGCACATAAAAAACAGCTAGTTAACAAGAATTCCAGCCAGGCCCAGCTTCAGGTTTCATCTGCAAGTCACTGTGAAGAACAATTTTAGATTTGTGTGCTTGAGCATAATAAATATACACCATAATATGCTGTGCAGTACTGAGGGCACAAGCCTGGTAGTTGGAGTGAAAATCTAGAGCTTTTGCTACTCTAGCAGGTTTAGCATCATTGTCCAGTGCAGGAGTTAGAGCTGTATGTGGAAATGGGAGAGCAGGGAACAGAAGGATCAAAACTGAGCTCATATGAGTAGATGCTTCCTATTGCATTTCTTGCTGATTGGAGAACTGTGAATTTTTTCTTTGCAGACAACAGAGTGATGACAACTTGATACTAATTAATTGATGGCTGCACATTGAAATTCACTACTGATATATGCAAAGAAAGCATAGTGGTATGGAGAAGGATAATTCTCCAAATTGCAGTGGAACCTGCCATCTGGATCTGCCTCATGAACAGACTTGTCTTAGCTAATTAAGGTTTTGGGGGAAGGAAGCTATTAATGAGACAGCAGCTGGCTGACCAACAGGAGACCCAAAAGCTGTGTCTGGAGGAGAGCTGTGAAGAATTCTGTATTCTTGCCTCAAGTTCTGTCATGTTAGAGAAGACTGATCCTTGAGCATTGTCTGTGGAAGTTCTATTTGCTAATGACATTGAGGAGGAAGGAAAATGGCCTTGAATCAACTGTCGTTGTTAATAAGAAAAAGAATTATATGAAAATAAGTTTTAAAAAATAATCCTGTGTTTATAAGAATTAAAATAAAAAGTCAAGAAGGGAGGTGTTTATCACTTAATTTGATGCATTCAGCCTGTCATTTCTACTTGGCACATTTCATATATTTGAATCAAATTTATGTAAAACTAAAAAGCTGCACAAAAGTGGAAAGTAATTGTTGTTTTCCCTCTTGTATATCATTTTAACACAAACCACTTCTAGGTCACAGTCTTTTCTTTAACAGCTTTACTAAAAAGCAGTTTGTTATCCTTTTATCTTTTTTGGCTGTCTTTTCTATTATACCCACAATATTGATTTATACTGTGTCCAGATTAAACTTACTGCTCTAACTATAGTTAAGTACTTCTTTACAGGGTTGAAAACTTTCATGGTAAGCATTATCTGAAGGCTCATGGAGAGATATTGTTTGGGTTGGTGTTTTTTTGGTTTTTTTTTTTTTTGAGTAGTATTATATTGTCATAATCCAGAAGACAAATTCAGGCAAAAACGATGCCATGGAATTTTACTTCTATTTCAAGCACATGTTAATTGGAAGAAAATATGTAGCAAGTGAGCCTTGCAGTTGGTTTGTTCAGGTGACTTTCTAGCTGTCTTTGGGATGGTCAGCTGTAAAGACTGTACTTTCCTCTTGCCTCTTTATAAACTTTATTCAGTGAGAACAGAGGACTTTGAGGAACTTAAAAGCACTTCCAGGATAGTAGTGCATAAATGTTAACCTGGTATTTCTGGAAACTTCCAGGAGTGCTGACAGTTCCTGGGGTGGGTGTACTATTATATTAGATGCTCCTTTTGTCTCTCCACTATTTGCTCTCTAAAAACCCCACTCTGTAGTAGGTGATGTCAGTGTGTTGGCTAGGACTTGGTCTTGCTGTGTGTTCTTAACTACTAACGGTGTTCTCTGCAGGTTCTGGCTTGTCAGGGTTTCAAATGGCAGAGGCAATTCACAATGCTGCCCTGGTATGAGTGAGATGAGTGACAGCTTTTTATTTTTTCCCCCCCCCCTTTTTATTTTTTTTGTTTATTTTAATCTCCTGCCTAGTGTTTACCTTCATAACAATTAAACTTCTGTTGTTGAAAGTGAATGCCATTTTGCCTTGCTTTGGCTGCAGCTAGGTGTCTAGAACAGATTTTTTGGTGTCAGGATTTTGATGCATCCAGGTTTGCACATTTTAATGCTTCTATTGCTGGAATGTTTTTGGGACAGTGAATTTTCTTCCCATCCCAGTCTGTGCAATGTGTTGCTGTGGCTTAATATCACTACAGCTTGTGGCTATAACTGAAATTGCTACCAATAACCAAGACACAGAGCTCTTAGCAAAGACTTTCTGCAAATGTGTTTTCATCAATTGTGTGATCTAGAACAGAGCATTAATGTCTTCCACTGTTGACAGAAGAATCAAATTTTCTCCTGGTGTTTATTTGCAGAACTAGTTTGGGGCTATGTTAGTCTTTTGGTGTGTGCTCTCTGGTTTGGGACCCTGGATAACCCAAAAACTCTTCTGCAGACTGCAGAAGGACCAGCATTAACTGATTGCCAAGGTCCCTCTGTCCCTTACCATGTGCAATCTACTTGGTTATGTACAAGATGCTGATGTTTTCTGAATTTGCTGCTGTTTTATTGGTTAGCTTTCTGGAGTGCCTCTTTCTAAATCAAACAGTTCCATCATGTCTGAAAATGAACTGAGTTTTCCTTACTGCTGTGCCCTCTGCCAGTACTTACAGAAATTTTGGGTTAGAGACTGGAACTTAGCAGAAGCAGGTGGTAAAGCATGTGTGTGGCTAATTAGTGGTGCAATGTATGAACAATGGAACAGGCTCATCAATCACCTCCCCAGGCCTGGTGTCTCTTCCCTGCAGCAGCTGAGTGCCTCCCATAGCCCTGACACGGAGCCATGGTGCAGGAGCCGTGGCTCCTCACCCGAGCTCCAGCTCTTTCTTAATGTGACCTGCCAAAACCACTGCTCAGATAAATACTTGTTTGTGAGGGAACTCCTCAGGGAATGAGGGAAAGCATTATCAACAGAAGAAATGCAGAGTAAGAATACTTAATAATTCTTAACTGATTTTAGGACTTAATTTCTGTAATGGAATCATAAGGCTTTCTTGTCCAGTATTGATTTTTTTTATGCTTTGAATCATATGAAATGCTTGCTAGCTAGACTGCTACTTCAGCCCTACCATATTAGAGCAGGTCACTAATGTGCTGTAGAAACCACTTTTTATCTTCACCATCTGGTGTTCTGGGGTTTTTTTCCTCTTGAAAGAGAAGATAAGACATACTTGCTGGAGGCTATTACTGGCTCTCTGTTCCACAGAGGTGAAACTTAACAGGAAATCTGGCATATGTTGACTCTGAATTCTGCACATTAATACAGATTTGAGCACAGTTGATGGCTGATAGGTGGTCCCACTCCAGCTGCTAAGGATGTGATGCACAGTAATGGAAGCAGAACTGGAACACAAACTTTTGCAAAGTGCTCTGAAAAAGCGATGTTGCCTTTCATAGTCTTGTTCTCTGGGAATAAGAAGCTTTTGGTAATTGCTTATAGGACTTAACAAAAGGAGGATAGAAATGGAGAGACAGTGAGAAGCTTGAATTAGATATGGACAGGAAGGAAGAGAAGAAAATTTCCTGAGCCATCTTCAAGGTGAGCATTCAAGTGAGGGGAGCAGGGTCAATAGGATTTTGGAAAACCTCTTATTCTGAGGTTTTTCTCTTTTGTGTAAAACAGAAAAAAAAAATGGGATGCATATATAATGTTCATGTGCAAGGCTGTATGTAGGCTTTAACACCTAAGTTTTGTACTGTAATTGTTGCCAGGATTTCTGAGAAGTGGGACAGAGATCTTCTGCTGAGTTTGTTTAGCCAGTTGTTCAGCTCTGAGCAGACCTGTGCCTGGGTCTGCACTATGTGGATATATGCCTGGCCTCAGTGAGTGATTGAGGGAGGTAGCAACGGGTCGGATCCATTTGATCACAGGCTTCAGATAAATTTGATTTTGTACCGTCTACTTTTGAGTTTGACTTGTCTTTGATTGCCAAGCTGTGCGTGCTCAGTCCTGCCCCTTGGAGGTGGCATTAGCCGCCAGGTTTCTGTATCACGCTCCTGGGTGTGAAGTGGCTCTTGTTTGCTTTTTGCACTGTGTTTCAAAGAGCAGCTACTTGTGCTGCTCTACCTGTCTGTACTGTCCGGATCTATTCGCAGAGGTTATTGCAGTTTTATCTGGGTTTTGCATTTGTTTCCTCATGTGTGAATGACGATGGACCTTCTGATGGGCTTTTCGGGCCACGCACCCTTTAGACTTAGTCTCGCTGGTGTTTTCCACTACCGCCCGTGGCCGGGGAGAGCCAAACCGTGGCGCCGGGGAGGAAACAAAGGCCTGGGCGAGCT
>VZRH01003330.1:135826-182626 GCA_013397555.1 Urocynchramus pylzowi | reverse complement strand
GGCGCTGCTGCGCTCCGCGCCGGGGCTGCCGGTGAGTGGGGCCGGGCGGGCGGGCGGGCTCAGCCCCTGCCACCGACGGCTGGGTGGAGGGGGCAGCGGTGGGAGCGCTGTTACTGCGGGCTGGACGAGCTCCGGGGGGAACGCGCCTTTCCTCCAGGAGTCGGGCTGGCAAAAGTTCTTCAGCTCTGCCGAACTCTGTGCGGTGTTAGCGGAGCCCCGGGCCGTGCCGGTGAGCGGAGCGCAGCCCGGAGCGCGGTGTGCGGGACACGGACCCGCGCGTTCGGAAACACGCCCGTGAGTCCCCGCGCATCCGAGGCCCCGTTCGCACAGCCCTGGGTGCGCGGGGCAGCGGGTACGGGCTGCGGGCGCCGGCAAAGGGTCTCGTGTTAAGTGGTTTTTTAGTACGGTGTTGTCTTAATCTCTGCAATGCACCGAAAAAATACACTGCGTTATTTTGCATGATACGTTCTTTCCCTTAAGGAAGCAAAGTCAGGACCGCGGGGAGAGGGAGAGGAAGCAATTTTGTACCCTTGTGTTTCCAGAGTCCATGTACTTAGGTCTGCTCTCCTATCTGTGATACGAGTCTAGAAAAAGACATTTCTTGTTGCAGGCTGGTAAGCTGCGTTGCTGTAGCTTTGTTCTTTAAGCTGTGCTGAAGTTTGAGTTCAGCAAGTTATGCTGTGTGTGTGGTTTCTTGCATGTTCTTATGGTCTGCTAAAAGATGCAGTGGAAAGCACAACTCAAATCCAGTTATACGGTGAAAAATCTGATTTCACTAAGCTTATCTCTCTACTGAAAATTAAACTAAAGGCAAACAAATCAAACAGCCCCACAAACCAAGTCTGCATAATCAGTAAAGAAGCAGCAGTTCTTACCACCGTGCAAAGCTCAGAGATGTATTTAGCTTTTTTTCAGAATGCTAGGTGAAAGTTTCAGACAAGTTAGACTGGCTGTGTACTTATCCTCCTGTGCTGCACTGACCATTAACCATTTAGGAATGTCTTCCCGCACAGGCTTTATGCTGTCAGATAATGAAATAAAATCTCTCTGATTTGACATTGTTGAGAATGTATCTGTCTTTGGTATAAGCCTTAAAGACTGACATACCTGAATTCTACTGTTGTGCCATTAAGCCAACTTCTGTGTCTTGAGCAAACGTGCCTTGGAGTGTGCTATTTCTAACAGCTCCACTGACACATTTGCTTGTGAACCCAGGCTCCGAATCTCTTAACAGATCAGATGCAGTCAAGTGACTTGTTTTAATCAGCAGTGGTGTGATTTAGGTCCTCATCAGTATGTCCTGAAAATAAACAGTAAAAATTTACTTGTTTGGGACTGGGCTGAAATAGTCTGTATCTGCATTCTGTAGGTTTTGTGAAAGAAAGCTGATTTGTTGAATGCTAAAATGGAGCTGGTAGTGATCAGTGAGGGAACCTGGAGGTTCTGCAGAAATGGGAAACTTACTTTAGAAGCAGAACAGGTATTTTCTTCTAGGCATGTTTCACAATGTATAGGCTGTTTGAATGACTTTTAAATACTTTAAATGCTGTGTCTGTTTCCGCATTATAGGATGACCTGCCAGCTCCTTCCAGAACCACACTTAAAGGAGACTAAATGAAGGCTTTGCAGCAAAGTTTTTAGTTTGAACTCCATATATAGATCTAGTAAACCATAATTTCAGAAAGTCTTAAATTACCAAAGTCTGTAGACTAAACTTGTGGTAACTAGTGAGTTACTTGCTATCTGTCCCTAACAAATTTCTGCAGTGTATCAGAACTTTCAGACAATTGAGTGCATTAGAGCAGCTTTGTACTGAAGGGATTTCAGGAGCTGGAGCCTGAGCTTTGTCATACCTTGGTGGAGGTGCCCCTGAATCTCTGTTTCACAGTTCAAGTGTCGGTGTCAGCCTGCAGCAGTTTGTAGAGGAACAGCTCTGTCACTTACATGCACAGGGTGACTCCTGTGTGCCCTGACAGTGATTTTTAAGCCTCTTATCAGACTGTGTACAGAGCACTGTGGTTCGTGGCTGGTGGTACTACTTCCTCTCTCTGCAACTTTAAATATTTAGTCTTGAGGTTCTACATTTTTGGTAGGTTTAATACTTTTCGTGAGGGTACTTGTACCATATAACATTGGTCTTTTATGCAGGATGTATGATAAATAAAAAACCTTAAATGTTTCCACCACAGATATTTAAGAGTTGCCAAAGAATCCTCTTCATTCCTTTTGCCCCACTCACTTCCCAGTCCAAAAGATGACACCACAGAAATGGACTGTTACTGGAAATATCCAGAACCATGGTGGAAGTATGAGTGCTGCTGTACTTTCCTTAAGTTAACATTATGTAGGTGAAACAGGCTTGGAGAGAAAATGGATGTGGCACTTTGCTCTCCTTAGTCTAAAGGTATTGGCGACCAAGGCAGTTAGGGATAATGCTGCTTGGGAGGGATTGATTTGAGTTCAGCAAGTTATCTGAACTTGGAGATACTGCAGGTTTTTTTTCTGGTTGAAAAACTTATTCATTTGGCCTTGTGGATTTTTTAGTCATAATTTTTCTTTTTCAATTTGTAAAGCTACATTTAAAAAATGTTTTTTAAAAATTACATTCTCAGGTCCTTGAAGTGTACCATGTACCATGCTGTTTCAAGTACAGGCAGTGCCTGCACAATTTCTGTAATAAACAAAAAGTAAAACAGTTGCATTTCTGAGATAATTTGTCTCTGTAAAACCAGTTAAATGAATGTTGGCTTCAATTACGTCCTCTAGTAGTACCAGATTAAAAAAACCCAAACTTTAGTTTAGATATATATGTATGCATAATCTTGTGTTCTCTATGTGCTTCCTTTCAGTTTGTTTCTCTAAATTGATTTTGGTTATAATATCAATAAACTATTAAAGACAATTGAAAGTGAACCAGAGCACTTGCCTTACAAAACTCTTCTTTACAGTTACATATTAACATTTTTGGCTTCTGCTGTGTTACACACCCTTTTCTGCACTGGTATTTCTTTCTAAACTGAGGTAACCTGGATGGGTTTCTTGGGTTACTGTGCAATCATTTGGTTGTGTTTTCCTCCGTGGCCATACATGCAGCAGGGTGTGGAGGGGAACAAGGAACCAATGCCCCTTCTGAACTGGCACTGC
This sequence comes from Urocynchramus pylzowi, assembly GCA_013397555.1. NCBI lineage: Eukaryota > Metazoa > Chordata > Aves > Passeriformes > Fringillidae > Urocynchramus > Urocynchramus pylzowi. Next base: position 179,482 of record VZRH01003330.1, on the reverse strand, counting down.
TGCTGTGTATAGCTCTGGCTGCCCAGCACCCTGGCTTCCTTCTGCCTGTGCCTTTCTCTGGGGAATAAGGTGAGAGAGGGCTTTTCAGTAATGAGAAAAACAAAAGCTGCAGGGGTGGTTTATCCAGAAGAAGAGGACGGGACAGAGGGTGTCTGTGTCTGCCTGTGGCACAGGGTGTGGGCAGGCTAATGTTGTGCTGTGGGGAGCCCTGGCAGGGGCTGCACAGGCTGCACACCTCCAGACTCTCCTTTTGTGGTGCTCTTCAAGAGCCATCTGCTGCTTGTAGGGTAGAGTCAAAAAGCCAAAGGGATGTGTGCAAGTAGGACATTGTCACAGCAGAGAAATATCAGCAGCAGAGTGATTGTGAAGAGAGTATTTCACAGTATGCCACCTGTGCCTGTGCTCAGTCATTGTGATAAACTCTGCTTTCTGCAGAGCAACTTTTGTAATAAGTTTGAAAATCTCTTAGAGATCTGTATTTAATACCTGGTCTTTGCTAATGGAGGAGGGCAGCCAGGAGGCAAAGTGCTCAGGCAGAGCTGGCAGGCTGCCTGCTCTGCAGGCTGAGCCTGGGCACAGCTTGCTCCTCTGCGCCATCTCACAGACCTGCCCGGACTGTACTGGCTCTGTGACCTCTCCTGTTCCACAGGGGATCATTCTGGGTGTTGAGCTACCCTGAAGTTCTGCACAGAAATTCCTGCTCCAGCTCAGTAAGCCAGGCTGCTGTTCTGCCTGGGCACACCCCTCCCTCTCCCCTGAGATGGCTTTCTGCCCTGCTAAAGGGCTGCACCGCTATTGTCCTCCTTGCAGGCTCGGTTTGCTCCCAGGACCTCTCAGTCCATCTCTGAAGCTGGCTTGAATCCTCTCACTGCAGCTTTCTGTGCCACCCCAGGCCTGTCTGCTCCCTCCCTCTTGCATTTACTCAGAAACAGGGCAGAAGCCATCAAAGTCCCCCAAACTGACGCCAGCCCTTCAATAAAGTTGTAGCCAATGTATTGAAACATCTTGGTTTTTAATGGACAGGGAAGAGGCAGAAAACCATGGGGGTGTGCCTTGAATCACATTAGGCTTGCAGGCTAAATTTTATAATGACTTTATAATTGAAATACTACTTGTGTTTTCCTTCAGAAATGTTTGCATTAATTATGAGTGACTCAACTTAGAGCTGATTTACAGGCGAGATTTGATTTTTAATCAAAATTACTTAAAGCTAATTTTAATCACAGTTTCAATCAGCAAAATTCGTGACTTAAATAACTGATATTAAATTTCATTACTAATATACAGATTTTCAATGAATTTATTGAAGCAAACAAGATTGCAATTGAGTAACAACCATTAAAGCATGCTGGCTTGCCACTAGCCAAAACTTTTGTGGAAAACATTATCTAGATGATGTTTTATTTCACTAAATCTTTATTCAGTTAGCTAGTGTAATATATTCCTACATACTCATACTTTATTTAATTCTGTCTTGGTAGGAGTTATACTGTCATAGAGGAATTTAGAAGCAATTAAAATATATACATCTGTCATTAAGACAAAGTTCAAGATGTATTGGGAAGAATTCTTTAAGTACTTTCAAATGCTTTTGCATTTGAAAACAATTTAGCTAAAATCCCAAATTCTTTGAGATTTTTTGGAACAGAGGATTTTTTCCACTCAAAAAAGAGAAAAAGCTTGAATGTTTACTCAAGAATGGTAGAGGAAAATGTAGTTCATAGTCCATTAGTTTGTGATCTTTGTGGCTACTGTTGGTTGAAATGAGGTAATTAAATAAGTTCAAATGAGGAAAAGAACCTTTTAGACAAGGGTATGTTTTCGGCACTTGACAAGTTTTGATGTATTTGCCTGCAAGTAAAAGAGCAAGCTGTTAGCTCGACTCACCTGTGGAATATGCAATATGTGATAACTGCTGGAGATCTGCATGATGGGACAGGGAACACCAAGTGGTGTAGAACAGGTGAATAGAGATTGTCTGCTGTCCTTTCTCATAAAAAAACCCAAGAACTATCAAGACTGGGAGAGTCAATTTCAAAGCAAAAGATGGCAATTCTTCTTAAAGTGAGTAGCACAATGGGGAAGCTCTCTGCTGCAGACTCTGGGTGACTCTCTTGCCTTTTTAGTCTGGACTGACAAGTTTAGGTGTTCTTCTACTAACTTTGAACAGTATTTTACCTGAATACTCAAATTCTTGTGTACTTAATAAATAGATCTGAAATATGTAATATTTAAGGGTTTTTAAATAAAAAATATAAAAAATATATATTTAAGAGTTATTTTTTCTTCTTAAGTTCAAACCTGCCCTGATTAAGATAAGCATCTCTGATTTGGCTGCAGAAGAGAAGACCTGGAGAAGAAAGTCCTGCCAAGACATGCCACATGCCAGGAACTATGGGATATCCTATCCCACATCTGGTGCCTGCTGTGGAGTGGGGCAGGACCGCTGAGGATTCAGCAGCATAGCTCTGCCACAGCTGTACAGCTCCCCTGAGACCAGGCTCATTCTGCTGGGAGGACTTCAGATAAAGGTGTGAAGAAAGCCCTGCACTGTCTGCAAGGCCTCTGGTGTTGTAAGTGCTGTTTGCACACAGGCTGGTGCAGGCAGCCAAGTGCTGCATCTTCACTTCGAAGGACTGGGATGTAAACTTGCTCCAGTTCAGCTGCTGCTTTGGTGCATCTTCCATTTGGAAATCTCCAGAGTCTGCCCTGTGACTCTGAGACCTCAGCTGAATGCTTTTCTACTCCTTCTCATCTTACCTCAATACCTCAAGACATCTCTTTCAAAATCATTTGTCGTTTGAGCTCTGCTGTGTGACAGTAAGTGTTTGTAGTGTAATTATTTCAGTGGAGAATTACGGTTGTGTGAATGCTTTTTTTTCTTTCTACTTCAAATAAGGATGGGACCTCATTAAGCTGAAGTATTTAGAATAAACTCATAGTTGATATTTTGGATTTCTTTAAGCTTTTAAACAGATGAGATGCAAAAAGCATCTGTAGATTTCTTTACTCTCCTGTCACTGCAAGAGATTCATCTGTTGAGATGATTACACAGTAAGATACAACATGTTCAGAAAACCTTCCCTGTAATTTTCACAGTTTTGGCTTTTTGGGTTTTTTTTGTTTTTCTTTTTATTTTTCTCCCCTGCCATTCTTGCCCAAAATGCTGCTTCTATTTGCAGGCATTTGGGCTGTTCTGTAAAAGCTTAATGTCAAGCTCAGTAAGTCCTTTGCTGCCTTGATGTGTCAGAGCAGAGGCTTCTCTGCTGGCAGGGTTCCCAGCACTGGGCTGCTCCAGTAGCCATTGTCTGCAGCTCCTCAGGGACTTCTGGTCACTTACTGACTGAATTTGACTTTTGAGTAGTTCCTAGGTGAGAATGGGGAATGTTCTGACTGCCCAGCTCCCCCTTGTTCCCGGGAACAGGGAGCAGTGGGCGTTGAATTCCAGTTGACTCATTGCAGTGGATCTGCATTGCTGAGGGTTTTTTATTTTTAGATGGAGGGATGCTCTGTAATATTTCAGCACAAGGGATGATTTACTTGTTTCCTTCCACTTCTTGTCCTTAAGTAGCTGTTCTTAGTTCTGGCTATGTGTTTAAATTTGATGCTTTAAGTAATATAGTCTTTTGTAAAAAAAGTGGCTGGCCAGGTTCTTGAGGGTAATAAAAAGAACAACAATGTCAAGTGGCCTGCTTTATTGTTGGCTACTAGGTGAGAATTAAGAAAAATCAAGGAAAAAAGGCAAAGGAGCTAGTTCAGAAAAATGGAATATTAAGATAAATTTCCTGAAAATATTAATTATGGAACTGTGTAATTTGATTTAAAATTACTGTAAATATTGCATGAAATAACACATGTAGCATAACATAAATGACAAAAGATGGATCTTTTTAGTTCAAAGCTTGGAAAGAACCTTTAATATAACAGTGGTGCATTAACCAGCCTGCTGGGGATTGTTTAATTTGCTTCCCAGTCCCTGGGGAGATGAGACTTAACTGTAAAATAACCACAGGGTAATCATAGACTAAGTGAACCTGATGTTTATCTGTCAACAATTTTAGCTGCAGAAAGCCTATGCTTTTTAAAATCTTTCTGCCTGTAACCATCTCTTCTAGGTTGTTGGTTGCCACTCTGTATAATATTTATCGTGATTAGGATTTTGTGCCATGGCTGTGTTCCTGGGTTTTGCTAAAACTATACAATATCTCTTAATGAAATGTTAAAACCCCTCTTCAGATACTGGCAGGGAATGTGAGGGCTAGTGATGATCAGACAGAAACTCTCCCTTCTGTGCCATGAGACCCTGCATGGGGTCCAGCAGCCATGAGTAATTGCTGTCAGATCTCCTGTGTAAATTAGTGCAGGTTCAGTTTGGTTCATAAAAAAAGCAGTAAAATTGCCAAAGCAGCTGACATTGACCTCACCAGTGTAGCAGAATTGTGATGTAATCTGGAACTTGGACTCCCTCTCCATCATCAGGTTTAATAGCCCTGTGTCCAAAATAGTGCTGAGTGGGTATGAGAAATAAACCCCAGCACTACTGCTGTTCCTGGGGCTTGCTTTAACCTGTGGTTGGGTAGGGAACTGGATTTTGGCTTTAAAGATAACTGGGCTGCGTGGTGCTTGAGAGCCCAGTAAAATAATCCCTGGCTTTAGAATAGTCAAATATCTAGAAAATATTTTTCCCTTTTCAGCACATCTACTTAAGTCCTCTAGTAGTAAATAACAGATATGCACTCAGAACATATATGCCTGTAGTATCTTATTTCCAAACCAAGACACTTATATACATACATTTTTTACATTTATTAATATATAATTGAAAAACCAAAAAAAATTTTTTTCTTTAATGGCCCTTTTATTGCTTAGTCAGTAAAGTGGAAGGGTTATGATTTATGCTTCCCTATCCCAACTGGCTACACTGAGAAATGGAAATAATGATGGGGCTGTGGCTCAAACATGGGATTTCACAGCAAGAATGGCTTGGCTGTTGCTCAGATTTTCTCCATGACCTCCAGAAAGCAATTTTTTAACTTCCACTTTGTTGCTTGTACAGTATGACTGCTTGTACAGAAGAACAGTGCTGGATTTTTTAAAGTAGGAAAATATTTTTAAATTCCTGATTCATCCAAGCATCATGCACCGTGGTCCTCCAGAATATCTTCCTGTGTCATAGAGGAATTTTTACTTAAGGCCTCCTATTCCAAGATGGAATAGATCCATCCCTATGCAGTTGGAATTTTTACTTAAGGCCTCCAAGTACACACCCTCTCGTGTCCCTGTCACAACCCCTCGTCCCCCAAAAAGGAAGGTATGGTGATTGAAGCAAGGACCATCAACTGATTGATAATCTTCCTTCTTTTTCCCTTCCACCTTTTCCTAGGATGCAGGGCCTTTAATCCAGGATGAACGAATGCTACTATGACAAGCGCATGGACTTTTTCTACAACAGGACAAAGACGGACACGGCGGACGAGTGGACAGGCCCGCAGCTCATTGGTGTTCTGTGCTTCGGCACCTTTTTCTGCCTCTTCATTTTCATTTCAAATTCGCTGGTCATAGCAGCTGTGGTGAAGAACAAGAGGTTTCATTTTCCCTTTTACTATCTTCTGGCCAACTTAGCAGCTGCAGACTTTTTTGCTGGAATCGCCTACGTCTTCTTGATGTTCAACACGGGCCCGGTGTCCAAGACGTTGACAGTCAACCGCTGGTTTCTGCGCCAGGGTCTCCTGGACACCAGCCTGACGGCGTCCCTGGTGAACCTCCTCGTCATCGCTGTGGAGCGCCACATGTCCATCATGAGGATGAAGATCCACAGCAATCTCACCAAGAAGAGAGTCACCTTCTTGATTATATCCATTTGGGCCATTGCTATTTTCATGGGTGCTGTTCCGACCCTGGGGTGGAACTGCCTGTGTGACATTACTGTCTGCTCATCCCTGGCACCCATTTACAGCAGAAGTTACCTGGTGTTCTGGAGTGTCTTAAACCTGGTTGTCTTCTTCATTATGGTGGTGGTTTACATCAGAATCTACATGTATGTCCAGAGGAAAACCAATGTCTTGTCCTCACACACTAGCGGGTCCATCAGCCGGAGGAGAACCCCTGTGAAGCTTATGAAGACTGTCATGACTGTCTTAGGTAAGAGACTGCAAACCATGGTGGGCAAGGCTGGCAGTGCCAGTGGATTGGTTTGTGTCGGTTTGGTTTAGTTTTTATTTGAAAATAAAAATATTTGAAACCAACAAAAAACTCCACAAAAATTGCTGAGCCCTCTCAACACAAAGAAACCTCACTGAACTTTTAAGTGCTGGAGGCATCTAGATTTCTGTGTGATTTAGACATGGAAAGAGCTGTTGCACTGCACAGAAACATGAGACAGAGGACTGGCTAACACATAGAAGAAAAGTGTAGGTACTTGGTTACAAAACAAAAATTTTGAAGGTAAAGGTTTTTGGCTGTTTTTTTTCTTTTTTTTTTTTTTTAGCAAGAAGATACAAAATCACTTTGGACAAATGCTTGTGAAGCTTTATAATTACTTTGTAGAACATTTTCAAAATAATGTTTTTTAATATTTGCACTGATGTTGGGTGTGGATAGTTTTCTTTGCACATCTTCCTCTTGGCTGTTTCCTGGGCATAGAAACGTCTTCTCCCTGGAGATGCACTTTCCCTAGGGAAAGGAGAGAATGGCTGGTGGGTCTGTGACTTTCACAGTCTGTGACTGTGACTTTGGTGGGTCTGTGATAGAGGTTTGCTTTTCAAGGGAAGGATTTGCCTTCATTCTGTGGATATTGCATGGTGCAAAATACTTTTAGATAATGATGGTACAGTCTAGCCTTAGCTCTCTAAATCATAACATGAGATTTGCCCTGGGTTCTAGCCTAAAGACACTGCTGATACTTGAGCAGCTCAGATCACTTAATCAGGGAATTGTGATGTAGTGCACATTAAATCAGAGATGAACAGACCAGGTGACTGATCCTTGGAACAGGATCAAATACCAGATGTAGCAGTCAGTCTTCCCCAGAATTACTTGAATCTGAGCAAAATGTGTCCTGGAAACCAAATATCACGTCAGCAGGGCTCCAGGTGGAACTGTGGATACACTGAGACAGCTGTGAAGATGGGCTCAGGTGGTGGTGGACTCTAAACCCACAAATATGGCTTTACTGCTCTAACAGCTGTTCTGAGGTTGGATGAGCCAATGTAGCAAAGCTGGAGCTTTTGGGAAAGCTGGTGGTCATGTATACCTGGGACACAGTTGTGTCATACTGCAGCATGGTAGTATTAGAGAGCTCTATGAGAAAAGTGTGATTTTTCATGGAGATAGGACTTGCCAGGGCAGAAAGTTCAAGTTGAGGACACTTTCTTCCCCTTGAAGTTTTTGGATGCTGTTTGCATGGTCTGTTATCTGATTTTATTGTTTTTTTCTGAAATAATAGTTCTGCACTGCATAACACCTTTGTCTACCAAATGGTGTCTTAAAGAGCTTCAGAAGCTGAAGTCCATTAAACTTCACAGTGCCTGACCTTGTAAAAGAAAGTGGACTGTTCAAGCATGCACAAGGTTCTCACTTATTCTTCTGTGTCTTCTGGAATTGGCTTGTCCACTGCCAAAGCCTTTTCCTTCTACATCACCCCCAGCTGTTATTCTCTGAGAGTCAGTTTGGTGGTTGTTCCTGTCCCCCTGCCCTTGACTTGCAGGAGCAAGACTTGCTCTTTTGCCCCACCTAAGCTCTTGTGCAGTGAAACCTAAACCACCCACCTGGAAGGAGAAAATCCTTGCAGAAAAACTCGGAATTGCTCCAGATAGAATCCTGCCCTAATGCATAGGGATGAGCAGACTGCAGTTAACTGCTGCACTGGAAAGAGACAGAAAACAGAGCACTTTCAAAAAGCAGTTCTCTGAGCATTTCTGTTGAAGGCAGAACTGCACCCTGCAGCTGATGTGGGAGTTGGAGGGACAGGGATGGTGGCTGCCATTCACTCATCCCTCAAGGTCCTTTAGCCTGTGCTAAAGTGTTCTCTGTGCTGCTTTGTGGAAGTAAACCCCACTTAAAATCTCATTTCACACTTGTTATTTCTTTTTCTAGGGAGTGGGACTTTAGGACTGTGGGTTGATTTGGAGTTCAGCATTAGCTTCCTGTTACTCACAGCATATGGCTTTTCAGCCATTAAATTGAACTATAATTCAGGCAGAACATTTAATGTTATTATGTGCTGGGCCAGGCAAATTTAACTTAGCCTGAGTGCTGCTTTAGAGATCCTAATTTTGTATATTTGCTTTGTCAGTCAGAAACAAAACTGAAGCGGAGCCTGCTTCCAAAGAAGTTAAATTAGTGCTGGTGTTGCTGGGTGTACAGTCTATTTCAAGCTCATGGGTCAGAGGAAATGTATCTTGGCATGTTCCTTCACATCAGTTCTCCAAATTTTAACTCTGAGGGGCTTTTAATAACCATTTATTTCCAAGAATGCAAACTTTTTTTTTTGAACAGTTTGAAATGTGCTCTCCTGGCCAAATTGCTCAAGCACTGTGTGCAAAATGTTTTAGAAACCAAATAGATTGTTTTCTGGATGTCCCAATTACCAGGAGTCACTAAGTGACCAGAGTGATTCTTCCAAAAATTCTGCTTATAACCACTGATGCAAGAGCCTAGAGCTATATGCAGCACGTGGGTTTTGCCCAAAGCAGTTATTTTTAATGTTTTCTTCTGAAACATCTGAAAATGCTTGGGAGTACACACCTGATACCATCTTAACTAAAAGTCCATTCCAAGATGCTGTGCTGGATAATGCATAATAATCCCCAACATTCTTGTTCATGTGCTCTATTGGTTTCATGGGAGATTCAGGACAAAATCCTTCTCCTCTGCTGCCCTGTGGAAGGAGGCTGTGTGCAGCTGGGTACTGCTGGCATGCTGCTCCTCCCAGCTGCCTCCTGCTCCCTCCTTGGGAAGGCTGGGCTGTGGCTGGCTGCCCTTCCAGCAAAACATCCCTGTCCTCTCTGGGTGCTCTCCTCCTGTGGCCCTACAATTTAGAGTTGGGGGAATTGAGATTTTAGTGTCATTTCATGGATTCCTGGTGACCACAGCTTCAGGTGGCTTTTTGCACCATCACTTAGGCATGGAGGGTCCCTTCCAGAGGCTGGGAGTCAAGTCTCTGTCATCTGGACATTCCTGCCACAACCCCTAAAACAGTCCATCATGGCACAGGAGTAAGGCTTTCCCTTTGGCATGCTGAACCACAGGGTGTTATCTAGTTGAAACTGGAAGATGTGAAACCAAGAAAAAGGGGCTAAATCCTCTTGGGCTGACCTTGTGGCATAATCCCAGCTCAGGCTGTGACTGCAGCTATGAAGGAGAGTGGCTGCAGGTGTGTGGGTATGTGATTTTTCAGGTGGTTGTGTATGTGGTAGCTCCTCTGAACCTGGCAGTGAGATTCCTGCTGAAATAGCAGCTTTGGAGGGGATGATTTTTAGTTTCAGTGAATTTATAGTTTAATTGGTAACTTGCTGTTTTAACTTGGTCGCACATGTGGCATTGGCATCTGGAACCTACTGCACTTTTTTTTCCTCAGTGTTGGCATTCTCAGGGACAGCCCTGATGTGCAGGAGTTTATAAAATGTTGCTGTTGAAGCATCAGTAGTGCTTCCAGATCCACAGAAATTAATTTTTAAACAGAGATGATGTAATCTACAAGATGTCCATGGTTAAATCTAATGGAAAATCCTCAAACTAACCTTGAGGCATTGTGACACGTGATCTCACACACTCTGGTGAAGAGACTCTGAGTTGTTCTAATCTATGTGGCAGTCAGGGTGTATTTCATGACACTTTTGTGAATTTTAATGAGTCCCAGAAGTTAAATTATTTTTGGAGTGTGTCACTTCGTCAGGGAGGGGAGCTCCTGTGGGATAAATATTCTGCAAACAAGAAAATTGCTGAAGGGCTGAGACCAAGGTATATTTTTATGCTTAACCACGGCTCCCTCTGAAAGCTTGGTGGTAAAAATAACAAGATCTGAGCAAGGCTGGGAGTCTAAGACATGCCTCACTTTCATCTCTGTGGTGCTAAGAGCAAAATTTTGTTTTTGATGGTGTCAAAGCATCAAAAGAAAGCAGCCCCAAGAAAGCATTATCCAGTAACTTGGACACTGTCACTGCATTGCCCCATCCTTGTTTTAGGTAGTGGGAGGTGTGTGGAGAGATGCCTGCAGGTGTCTTTTATCTTCCCTTGCTTTTGAAACCTTTTAGGATTTTGCTTGTATAGATAGACAGGGATACATCCTATGTGTTCATGGACTACTCCTGCCTGCAATCTTGGGTTCTGTTTGAAGGAGAGATTTCTGTGTCTTTTGTTAAATGTGCCTTTTGGGGTCTCTTTCCTCTCCTGCTGACTTCCATGAAAGCATGGTTGCACCTTGCACTCTTTATGGTCCAAGTGGTCAAAATGCTTTCAGTGTCTGTTCCAAGGAAGGTTTGTTACCATCTCAGTTTCTGCATGGAGCTGGTGGATTGGCAGCTTTGCCAGTGACCCCTGGTAGTGAAAGCTCTGTGTCCAAACACTTGCTGAGACACTTAACTAGGCACAGTATTGTCTGGGTGGCTGGGTTTCAGCACTTGTTAAAGCTGATGGGATTTGCTGGTGACCCCCAGGACAGCAATTCTGTGCAGTGTTTTCTCCATTGTAGATGATAAGAGAGAGCTGGTGCCCTGCTCACAACTGCTTACTCAGCATGCAGGAGCCAAACCAGTGTGTAGTACAGAGACTGACCAGGGAAAACAAGTGTTGTGGTAGCAGCACACAGCTCCTGATGCCAGTGGGCAATGGAGGAATGTTACTGATGTTAACCAGTATCTCAAAACTAACACCATGAAATTAGTACTTAGCATCACAAAAATCTTGGTACAGCAGAGTAGAAAATTCAGTTTCTGAAAAAAGTGGTCTGTAGCCTTTCTGTTCAGTACTGCCTAGAACAGAGTAAATCAGCTGAATTTTGTCTGAAGGTAGTCCAGGAGCACAAGGTTGCAGCAAGATCCACAATACCTTGTCCTGGATACATTTTTCAGCGATCCTAGTGCTTGCTGAATCACACAAATCCACTTAACATGCCATTATGGCCTGCCTGTCATATGGGCAATGTCTACTCCATTCCTTGATGGGGAGAAGTGTTGGTGCTGCTGACCCCAGCCCCTGTGTGCAGCATGGCTGGTGGTGCCAGGGCTGCTGCTGGGCACTGCCCCTGGCACTGCCTGGCTCCTGCTGTGAGCCAGGCTCCCTCCCACTGCTGGCTTCCACAGCTTGGATATGGGAATATCAGCAGCTTTTAAAAGATGAGGTGGACTTGCTTGTTCTACCAAAATTGTTGAACAGATATCCACATCCCCAGAGAGCTTTTAGGCATGTAGATGCTGTTATTTGTTGAATTATGTTTTTTCTAAGCTCCAAAATGGGGAAACTCTGCTGTGATAAGTGGTTGGAATTTCCTCGGTACATTGTTCAAACTGTGACTGCTGGGCAGAGTTGTAATTTTCTATTTCTGTATGTCAGACAGCAATTGTGGCTTGTGCTAAGTTAGTATTATCATGCACATGGCTGCTCCTTCCCTGGGCTCTGGGCAAGGGACCAGGGGGTGCAGTGCAGCGGGGAGAGCGAGGGGCAGATGGGGCAGTCCAGGGCCCCTCTCTCTCCAGCTTGTGGCTGAGGCTGCATTTGGTAGCAATGCTACCCCTGCTCACCCTCACCTAGGGTGTGGGTGTGCAGGAACATGGGAAAGGGCAAATGCAGTATTGAACTGCCTTCTAAGCTGTGGTTTTAATGCTTTCTTTGTGCTGGGTTTGGTCTAAGATCTCTTCTACCTTGTTCTCCCTTTAATTTTTTTTGCCTCTCTTGCAGAGTTTTCTCTTCTCCCACCACTATGCACTTACTTCCTCATACTTTTTCTGTTTTGCTTTTGGCTTTTTTTCCCCACCCCTTCATTTCTTTGCCCTGACTGCTACATCCTTCACTTCACCTTCTCTAATTCATCTATTTGTTCCCTCCTCTCTTTTTCTGTGTAACTAATTTTTGTCCTCAGCAGCTGAATTACTGTGTCTCAGCATGCAGAGCCTGGGAGGGAGCAGTGGCAGGAGGTGGGCTCAGCTGTGACTGGGGAGCCCACAGTGCTTGTGTGTTGTAGGGAGTGGCATGCATCCTACACTAGCTGTGGGTTTCCCTCCCAGGACATGTGCAAATTATGTGACACCTGTCTTATTAATTGGCACTGCAGAGTCAGCTGTGGGGTGGCAGGAGACTTGTCTCTATAGATCATATTATGGCAGTGGTGGAAGAGAACCACCTGATATCTTCTCCTCCAGTACATGAAAGAGATGAACAGAGGAAATGTGTCCCAGTGCCAGTTCTCTGCTTTTAAATGCTCCAGAGCTCTTGTTTATTTATCAGCATGGATAAATCACTGTTGTGATGACCTTTTCCCATGTGTGTTTGAGTTGATGCTGTCAGCAGCTCAGATTCTTGCTCCCTGCAGTCTTTTGAGAGCTGCCCTGCCTCCTGCTCAGGGCTTGGCAGAGAAGCTGTAGCAGATATAATCTTGCTACTGTCATTAGAATTTTGTCCTCTCCTGCTTTTCTCATTCTTGTGTAGAATTTTGACAAACTCAATAATCTTGTAAGATATTAAACACTCCAAAACCCTAGAAGTTTGAAGTCAGATTTGGTTTTCTTTTTATTGTCTGCTGTATTTCCAGGTGCCTTTGTTGTGTGCTGGACCCCTGGCCTGGTCGTCTTACTGCTTGATGGACTGAACTGTACTGACTGTGGGATTCAGCATGTTAAAAGGTGGTTTCTTCTCCTGGCCCTGTTGAACTCTGTCATGAATCCAATAATTTATTCATATAAAGATGATGAGATGTGGGCTACCATGAAAAGGATGATTTGCTGCTCCTCTGAGGATAAGAGCCAGGAGAGACGCTCATCTCGGATCCCCTCAACAGTTCTCTGCAGGAGCACGGATATCTCGGGCCACTACATTGAAGATGGCATTATTCAAGGGACAATTTGTGGAAAAGGAGATCTTGGTGACAAAGGAAACTCCTGAGCTATGCAAGGGACTGACTTGGCTGCAAAAGGAGAGGGGGAAGGGAGAGGTTTTGTAAGAGGAGATCGACTGGCAAAGCCAGTAAACAATATATCCACTTTGTTCCAGAGCCTCAACTCCAGTGTTAACAAAAGTTCTTATAAATAATTGCCTGATGGAAAAACACTTTGTAATGAAGAAAACTTTCTGTACTGCCATCCTTTTTGTCTTTCAAGTACATGAAATTGTTTTTTCATGTGAATGGAATAAATACCTCTCAGAGACTTCTTGTGCATGGAAACAAAATGTAAGCAATGTAAAGAGACCCTCCTTAAGCTCCTACAGAGAGAAGAAACCTGCCTGACTGTGCAGGTTTGGCATTCATTGAGTATTTATGCTTTGAATAGTTTCTATGCATCTTGTGGAGGATTTCAGGCTTGGTTGGACAGAATTATGACCTGTTTTCTTGGTTTGTGAATTTCATGAAGTAGTTCATGCTTACCTTACTCTTACTCCTCCTTATCTTGCTTTCAAAATAGGTAGTTTGATAGTTTATTAAAGCTATGCCAGAAAGCTGGCTGTGATGGGAGAGCCAGAGCAGGCGTCCATGTGTGTATGTCTGACCATGGACTGTCAGGATCTGAGAGTACAGAAAGCACAAAGCCATTTTCTTTTTCATTGGGGGGTGGGTGCTGCAGGCAAAGACAGTGCACTCTCTGCTGCTGTTGTGTAGGCAGGCATTGAGGGTGGATTAACAGAAAAGCAGTGAGGCTGTGTTCATTATGCTCATTTCTTACTTCCCTAGATAATTTCAAATATGTGTGCTCGCTCCTCTTTACGTGCTGTGCCACTGAGACAAATGAGATCCAAAACTCTGATTTACAAGGAACTTTTAAGGGAAGTTTAAATACCCATATGTCCATGTTCAATCAAGCTATTAAAAATTGAAATTAATTTACAGGCAAAAACATCCTGAAATCAATTGAAGCCCCTACCATAGTACAGTATGCATTGATTGTCAGGCCTTGTCTGGACCACATTTAACCTCTGATTTGCAAACAGATCTTACTGGAACAGGTGCTTGAGGAAGGGGCCATGAAACAGTGAGCCATGGAAGGCTTTCAGCATTGTGACTGATCAAATCTAGTGCTGATGAAGCCACAACCCAAACAGCTGGAGTTTGACTTACGGACTACGCTCCAACAGAGGGTGCAGCAATGCAAAGCTCTATGGTAAACTTCTTCTATTTAAACTTTCAAATTAAAAACTGAATTGCAGATTTCTCAGTACTCTAAAAAGCTGGTTCATGCTGTCTGGTTTCAACAGCAGTGAACTCCCTGTTGCCATTTTAACTTCAAGAGGAGTTTCCTGTGTTGTCTCCTAGAGAAAGTCTGATTCCTAGTGTCAAGGCAGGTTACCTCAACCAGAGGTCACTTTGAAAAGTTTTGGAAGTTTTGGCCACTTGGAATTATCAGAGAACAACATGAAGAGCCAACACCAAGGACATATTTTATGAAGCTGAAAGATAAAGTTCAGCTGCAGTTTGAACAAATTCTTCCTTTGGTGCCACTTGCACATGGATATCTGGACTGTGTTGGTCAAAACAGAACGAGCCCTTGGCTCAAAGGCTGAGCAGGGGATTTGCAGAATGCACTGGGGGACTTCACAGCAGCCCTCAGTGTATCTTGCAAACACATTAAGGCCTTCAGAGAGCTCTCCCATAACATGCTCATCCCATCCCATCTCGCAGGGATGTGGCCAAGTATTCAAGGTAGATGCTGTACTTGAGCAACGCTAAAAATGTTTACACATTTTTTGCTACTATAATGCAATTTTTTGTGCAAATACTACTTCACTGCTTTGGTGTTCTGAAAATCGTGTAAAGTGGTGCTTTGTAGAGGTGGTGGTGTGGTGGGTTGAGCCTGGCTGGAGACCAGGTGCCTACCAAAGCTGCTCCATCACTCCTCTCCTCAGCTGGACAGGGGAGAGAAAATAAAACAAAAGGCTCATGGGTCAAGATAAGGACAGGGAGAGATGGATCACCAATTATAGACTTGACTTGGAGAAAAATTAGGTTATTACCAATCACATCAGGGTAGGATAATGGGAAATAAACCCAGATCTTAATACTTTCCTCCCATCCTCTGTTTTTCGTGGGCTTAGCTTTACTCCTGATTTTCTCTGTCTCCATTCCACAGTGGTGCAGGGGGACAGGGAATGTGGTTCATTTGTCATTGCCACTCCATCCTCCTCATGGTGAGGTTTCCTCAAACTCTTCCCCTCTCCTTTATGGGGTCCCTCCCACAGGAGACAGTTCTCCTCAAATTTCCCCAACAGCATGGGTCCCCCATGGAGTCACTAGCCAGCAGACCTGCTCCAGCATGGGCTTTCCATGTGTTCACAGCCTCCTGTGGGCATTCCCCTTCTCCAGCACAGGAACCTCCACAGGCTGCAGGTAGATCTTTGCTCCACCATGGGCCTCCATGGGCTGCAGGGGAAGCTCAGCTCTGGCACCTGGGGCACCTCCTGCCACCTTGGTGTTGGCACAGTTGTTTCTCTCACGAATTCTCACTCTCCTCTTCAGCTGCAGTTGCACAGTTTTTTTTCATCCATCTTAAATACATTGTCCCAGATCTGCTGCCACCTTTGCTGATGGACTCAGTTTTGGACAGGGGTGGGTCTGTCTGGAGCCAGCTGGCATTGGCTCTGTCAGACATAGGGACGTTTCTGGTGTCTTTTCACAAAAGCCACCCCTGTTTCCCCTGCCCCATGCCACTATGAAAACCTTGCCCTGCAAACCCACCCCAGGTGGCCTTGCAAAGGCCCAGCATGCAAGCACCCCTGTCCCACAGCTACTGCAGTGCACACTTTGTCTGAGCTAGGCTGAAGCTCTGTATGCAAACCTAATAGAAAATAAAATGGTTCTTCAAAATTAAAGTCTTGTTTTGCTTCCTGTTTGAATGGTGATTGAACAAGGATGGGGAAATGTTGTTTCATGTTACTGTGGGTCCAGGGTGGGGGTGGGGGTTGTTTTAATACAATTTTTGTATTTACTAGCAGTACTGGTCAGTGTACTGCTTGATTGAATCAGGCCCTGAAGAGAGCTTGGATGAAGATCTTAAGCATCTGCAGCAGGGGAAAAAACATTAGGTGTCTCCTGCAGAGCTTGGGATTTAGGATGCAAAATAACTACCTGTGGATATTTCCATGTCAACAGGAAAAAGTGACTTCTGTGAAGGTAAAGGACTTCGTTTTTTTTACAGCACCTCATCCAGTGACTCCTGGTCTAGGTTAAGGTCTGAGAGGTGTTACCAATCATTCTGCTACAAGTAAGTGGGAAGGTTTGAGATCTCTTATCCTTTCTGTTGTCTAATTAAAAAAAAAAAAAAAAAGTAGAAAAAAACCCCCAAAAGCCTTCAGCAAAACAAACACCAAAAGCCAGCAAACTGGTGCTTGGAGAATGGTACTATTTGCAGTGACATGCCCTTTGTTGCTGCAGAATGCTTTCCTTGGAGCTGCTACCTCATGGTCTACTGCTATAAATTGCAATGTGACATGACTGGAAAAGGAAACTGATGTTGCATCAAACTTTCCTATGAACTGCTACAGCACAGGCTGTGTAATGTTTCCAATATCAAACTGTCTAAACATCTACCTACTCACAGAGCAGGGAATTCCTTATTAACTCCATAAACATTTGTCAGAATAGTTTGTTTCAAGGAAACCATTAAAGCACTATTTATACTTGAGTAGGAAAAAAAAATAATTAAAAGAAAGAAGGGCAGTTGGTAAAGGCAAGTTCTGTGGGGTTCCCATGTTCCCCTTTTCACTAATATCCCAAAATATCTGTATTAGTTGACTTTGCATGTGCCTGCTCCTGTTTATATAAGTACATTCTGCTGGGGAAGGCTTTAGGGTGAACACTCACAGAAACCCCAGGACATTAGCTCATAGGAGGCAGAGGAAGGAAAGGGAAGAGTTGCCATTAAGTCAGATAGTTATGAGATTCTGCATGTTTCTGGTGGTGCTGGAGGTCTCTCTGCATCTGAGAGCTGCTGTATTGCAGTAAGTAGCAAGCAGATACTTCTAAGACAACTTTTCATTGCAATTGTGGTTTGAAAACCTTTGTGATATTCTGCTCTTCTTTTCTCTCTCCAGCTGCTCCCAAACCAAAGTTGCTTTTCCAGTTGATCACAGGGTCCAGGAAGAAACGCTCCATGGCTTTTCCCAGGGCAAAGATGTATGGTCTGTCCTCTGTGATTTGCTCTCCCATAAAGCCTGTGTGGTCACAATCATTAGAGATGCTTTGCAGAGAACTGTTATTAAAAGCTGGGAACAATGAGGTTTTATTTTACACGATAGATCTTTTGGATCTTTCTGGATAAGCAGCTAGACTGATCATTGTTTAATAGCTGTGTGCGTGGGAGAGAAGTTTCCCTGATATCTGTGCTCTCAGTTTGACCTAGGTGGTGTGGGTGATGAGTCCCTCTGGGACAGCAGCCAGATTGCTAAAGCTTGAGTGCCTCTAGAGCACAACCCTTCCACTACTTTGGGGCTGCTCTACCATGACTATTTTTCCTTCTGTACAGTTTTTTTGTGAGCTTTTTTTTTTTTTTTTCAGTAATTCCTGCAGACTGGTGAAATACATCTGTATTTGTGCATATGACAGCTTGTGCATCTATTTGAACTGCAATAATTACTGCAGCTATATGATAGTGCCTTTCTCTGATCAGATCTTTATTTTATTCATTTTCATATATATTTTTCCCTTAAAACTCTCTTCCAATACTTCTGATATGATTCTTAAACAGTTTTAGTGAGCTCTACATGAAGATTCTAAACTACTGGTTAATGGAAGATGACAGGGGAAGGGTCCTTTTAAGCTTGTCATATTTCTTATGCTTTTTCCCTATGGTTCTGGCCACAGGCCACCATCCAAGCAGATGTGGGGCAGGATCAGCCTGTGGTTTTGCCCAAAGCAATGGTTGTTTGTAAGATTAGAGCCAAAAGAAGAAAATATATTGAAATGTTAAAAAGAAGCAGGCAGGGAAATTCTTTTATGTATCCCAGCCTATAATTCCAATTAAATCACTTAAAAGAAGTGATCCCACTTTCCCCCTTGCACCCACTCCTACTTATATGCTGATGCAGCCATATTGTGATTATTTTTTTCCTAGAAATCTTTGTAAAACATAGTCCCTCTTAAATGCTATACTTTGCAGTGACTAGGCAGGCTTCTATCAGCTAAAAAATAATCCATCTGGAAATGAGGAATTAGGTCATGATCGTTTCTCCCCACCCACAAGGTCTTTTGGAAGATAGGGAATTTAGACTCATATGCTTTCAGCCTTTATTCAAAACATCCTGCTTATCTTTCAAGTACCATTTGGTTCCTGTCTTCTTTTGTACACATTTTATAGCATTGAGAGTGTTTTTTCATTGCAGCAGGCAGAAGAATCTGCTCACAGGTATGCTATTGTGAGTTGTCTTGCACGTGCATCCACGCATCTCCTCGTGTGTGAGCTGAAGTGAATAAACATTGAAACTACCCTCTGCTGTACTTACCACAGACAACTGTGCTAGGGACAGCTTTTTTTTCTGAACTAGCCTTTACTAAAATCCCAGTTGTGCACTTCAGATTCATGATATATGGCCCTGTAAGAAAGTCAACATGCAGGATAAGAAAAACACAAATCACTTGTTAATCTGTTCTCAACAATAGCTGTATTTTAACTTAAATGTTAATTTCATTGAAATCATAGACATGGCCTAACTTCTCTAAAAAACCCAAAAGAGATAAACAAAAACTCCCATTAAAAAGGCTATGGCAAGCAAAAAAAAACCACACCAAACCCAACATTATGCATATTTGTAGGCCAGGAGTAAGTCAGCACTCTTACCATCCCTGACCTTTTGTTTCCCTGAATTGCTTTGAGATATATGAAAATAAGGAATTCTTGTTTCTGAGCACAAGTAATTGTTTTGGAGTTTGGTATGTGAAATCCTGAGGATGTGCTTCTTTTCTAGACAGGTTCTTTAGCTTTCCTCCTAAAGCTTCTGTGAAAGGTGGTGGGATACTGGCCTGGGAGCATCATTGTCTCACCCATTATTGCATTTTATAAGAGTAATAGTTAAGAATATTTATCTACTATATTGTCCCTAAATGTTAAGATTCTTTTGCTTGTGCTAAAGACTCTCACAGTTCTGGAGCACTAATTTTATCCCCAGGTTCCATTTGTATTTATGCAAACAAGTGCTTGGTGTGTTTGCTTCACTTGGATTTCTGTTAGCAATATGCTCAGTTGCTAAAAGATGTCAAATCCACGGAAGTGAAAAGGCTTGCTCTCCAGAGATGGAAATGTTATTAATGCTTAAGTGACTCTATTCAAATCCCAGTTAACACATCAGTTGTTATGAATGTTAGAGTATTGGCTTGTGCAGTGCACTCTGTGATGCTGGGCTGGGATTTTCCCACAGGTATAAATGAGATAACTTAATTAGAAATGTAAGGGTTGTGCCCATAGGGATAAAAGGCCGGTGAACGGTGAACTTGCAGTTGCTCACCCCCATGCTTTGACTCAGTGCCACTGCTGCCAGTGGCCCCTTTTCTGTGAAAGGAGCCCTGTCAGTGCTGGCACTTGTGAGGTGAAGACATTTAATGGTGTGGTTTAGATGGAAAGTCCCTGCTGTATGGGAAACTGTCCCTACAGCAAGAGGCTGGCTGACAAACACACCAGCCCCTCTCACACACAATTACTGATTTTAAAGAGGGGACATTTGTGCCCATACCCACAAATTTACAATTTTGGATTATGTCCCAAATTTGACCTACATTGTTTTGTCCTGTTTTCTCCTTTATAATCTCTTTGCATGGTCCATGTAATTTTTTGTGTGTTCTGCTTTGTTCTTCAAAGCACAGATTAAACTACACTTCTCTCTAAACAGATAAATTCCAGCAGTATTGGGTCCTATAGCAACCCTTCAATTTCACAGACCAGAGAGCCACAAAAAGAAATAAAGATGGTTGAGCAGAGATTTTAGTTGTGAGTTCTTGCAAGGTCAGAATAGCAAAAATAACAAAAATAGTTATGCTTGCATGTATTACTTAAAAATTTTGGAGAAAAATACTTTGTCAAAAGAAAAGGAAACCCTGAGCTTGTGGCTGACTTTTGCAGTTAAAATGTTAGTTGGAAGTTCTAAACTTTTAATTTGTGAGTTTTCTAGGTAACAGAAGAAAAGAAATCTGTTTTCTGATTGGTTTCTCTGAACTGGATAGAAGCTGCCATGTGCATCCAGCTCCTTCCCAGCACAAGGGGATCCAGGCAGGAGGGCAATCTCCTGAACCCCTTCCCCTACCTGAGCCCATGTTTCTGTCTCCATGGGCTCCAGGAGCCTTGCTGATTTACAGAAACAAGACCAAGGCCAAGGATGGAGGAACTTCTGCACAATACAGTATGAACTCTGGCTGGAGACTTCCTATTCAGTGCTTGTGTCTCCTGTACCCAGTGGTGGCTGAGATTGCACCATGGTCCTTGCTTCTCTGGAGCAGACTCTCTGCCCAGCTGTTTATTTTCCCAAAACCTGTTGGTAAGGCAACACCTTTAACTCTTTGCCTCTCAGCCCAGTTTTGTTGAAAGTGAGTGACGATTTCAAAAATTTCAAGGACTAGTCAGGCAAAAAGTGGCACACTGCCCATGCCTCATTTCATTCAGAAATTAGGATAAAAGTGTTTTATGGATGCAATTTTATGCTTGCCTGTGCACAGATGAGGACTTGCAGGAAAAGGATGAATGCAATCCCCAAAGTGGCTTCCCAGCAAATCCCCAGCACCCTGATGTCCCATCACTGCTGTGCATCTAATCTTCAGACCCAGTCAATGCCAGGAAAACACCAGTCTGCCATCTTGATCCATTTTGTAGTCAGCAAAATTGTTAAAGAGTTATTGAGGTGAAATAGTCTTGGCTCCTCTCTGCAGGAGTATGAATATGACTTCTCCAAAAGGTAGCAGGATGACTTGCAAGGAGCTGTGAGTCCATCTGTGAACACAGAGTTCTATGTGAAGGAAAATCAGGCTTCTGTGGTTGCCCACCTTGTGTATGGTCTGCTTACTTTGTGATGCCTGAGGTTAGAGATTTTGCAAAGTGACTTGAGGATTTACTTCTGTGTGAGTTCTGAGACCTTTTGTTTGGTGGAAGTGGTTCAAATGAGCCAGAAATCATGGAGGGATTGACATGAGGGGGCCTTAGTGGATGCAGATGATCACAGGTCACAGGAGATGGTCTTTAGTGCAGAGAGAAACTCTTCTTATTAACAAAATCTGATGCAACTGACTCTCCATTGTGAAGCTTGTGTACCAGCTGTAAGTTGTGATTGTGGTTGTTTTTGTCTGAATGGGATTGGGTCATCCTGGAGCTGTGGAAGTTCAGAGGCTCAGCTGTCATGCTCAGGGGCAGCAGGACCAGGTGCTGGTGTTCAGTGCCCTGACACAAGGGTAGGAAGCTGAAAGGAATATTAGGAGGTGACACCTCAGTATCTCAAGGGATTTAAGCCCAAATGACTCAGTGAGGGCTTCTAGAAAGGAATCCCTGGTGGATGACAATTCACTTCTCTCTCTCTCCCCTCTTGTCTTGCCTTCTGTCCCTTCTCACCCTTTGCAACAGCAGTACAAGCTTCAGAGTTGAAGCACAAAACCTTTCAGCCAGTCAAGCCAAACGTTGATTAGAAGAGGTGCCAGGGATGAGATAACACTCGGATTTGGTATGAGCAGTTCATCCTCCCCTGAGGCAGTCAGACTGAATATTTTGACTTGCTACAATAATTTCCTGTGGGCTGATAACCACTGATTCAGTACAAATGGTAGTAACAGGCTCCATCAGGAGCTGTCCTGAAGGGCTGTTGATTCATTTAATCCCACAATGAAGATTGAGTGAGCTATTATTTCGAAAGGCAAGCTGGATCCAGCATGTATTTGTATCAACACGCCAGAGATGACACAACCAGTGCCTCACCCAGCCCAGCAAAGTGGGTTTTGCTAATGTTTTATTTGGTCTCCATGTTTGGCTGGGAGACAGACAACGCTCTTTTGATGTGTTGTTTCTATGAACAGTACACTGGAAACATTCTCAGTGAGAGGGTGGCACTGCTGTGTTCTGCTCACTTGATTTCTGTGCACCTCCCTTCTGCATGGGTTCTGGTGGGAGATGTCACTGTGAGAGTAAGGACCTAGGGCTTCTGGATTGCCACAGTGACTGGGACTGCTTGTCCACCAAATGCAGCTGGGAGCTCCTTACAGTTCCTGCCACATTTTGGAAGCAGCGAGGAGAGCCTGTGGGTGGCCTTGCTGGAAGAGCCCTGGTGGTGCTGCTCAGACAATGGGCAGTAGCTGGCTCCCACCTGCATGTGGGCTCTTTGCAGGTTCCTCGTGACTGCTGCCCTTGGAGAGCCCACAGGCACTCAGGCATCTTTCCAGGTATGAGGTTTAAATTTTTGCCCTTTAGTTTTTAAGGAACTTTTTTGACATTGTCAAAGTTGAAGCAACTGGGGCTTTCTTTGATCTAGGAGTGAAGTTGACTCAGCTCTGCTTTGCCCAGTTTTATTTAAAGACCATGACTCCTACTTCTGAAACATTACTCATGAATGCTGTTATTGCATTATCTGCTTTTCCATCTGTTAGATGCCATGGCCCCAGCAGCACAAATACCATAACGTAGCAGCTGTCAAAGGTCTATTTAGGCATCTTCAAAAAGTAGTAAAACCTGATACCACTGAAGATAAGCCAAGTTTTATTACAATAAAATTTTCTTTAGGTCTGATTTTAGAAATGTTACTACTTAGAGAACCTCTGGAATTTTACTTTTGATAGGAGGGAGGTTGTACTAATCTATTGTTTTAAGTACAATTATTTGCTTATTCCTGGTTTAAACAATGTTGTGTTATTGTTTATAACCCATGTACAAATATATAACCCTCTGTTATATCTGCCTGCAGCGTTCTGTTTGGTTGCTTCCCAACTCTGGGAGTTCACATAGGATAAAAAAGGATCACTTGGGCCAAACCCATGTCTCATCTTCTGGGTAACCCCCATGACTTCATGACAAATCAAAGTCTTATTATAAGCATAGCTCATGAAGTAGGAGATGCCCTGAACCAAGTCCTGTGTATCACTTAGAAGTGTAAAGTTACAATTCTGTAGTGAATAGTGCATTTAAATATGTATGATAATTGAAGCAACAAATTAATCTTGTTTATGCTAATTGAGTGGATCTGAAGACTCCTTGAGGACAGGTGTCCCATTAATAAGCACTGCCTAATGGACTGCAGCTCCTTCAGAAGCCTCACAGTCTTGGCACATGGAAACAACCAAAGAATTCTGCAACACTACAGCTCCATGATGCTGCACACAGGTAAGCTGCATGTCTGCAGGAGGCCTGGGCACCCTGTTCCTGATCCTGGCTGCTCTTACACCCCTGTCCCCATGGGCTCAGCACGTGCTGGTCCTTTGGCCAACCTGGAAATTGGAGGAGAGCACAGTTCTTCCAGTCATAGCCCAGGAAGGACAGGGGTGATGATATAATGGCCACCAGCTGCTCCTGGGGATTGGTCTGCCCCAACAAGTAGTCACAGAGGTCAGTGGTGCCCTGTGGCTGCTGCATGTTCCCGAGAGCTGAAGGACACAGCGGCAGCACCGGCAGCTTTCCCAGCATTTCTTGCTCATGACTGTGGATGTCTAAAAAGCACATGGAGAAATGCATCTTTCAGGGCTAAAACCAGAAATGGAAAGCAGTTGTGCTGGGGCCCAGGCTCTTCCTGGTGATAAGAACTGCAGTGTGCAATCTGTCAGGTAAGGTGTGCTTTTGGTGTGGCTGTTTTTCCCCCGACGGTGCACCCTCGGTGCTGCCACGGGGCAGCCGGCAGGAGCCGCTCCGGGAGGTGGCACGGCACGTTCCCTGCAAGGTACATGGCACTCCCGCTCCCCTCCTCCCTGCTGCCTGGAGCCTGCCAGCACGGCCCAGCACCTCGGTGGCATCGTTGTGTGGTGCCCGCTGGCCATGTGCCACCCCAAGGGCTCCCTCCCCACCCCGGGGACTTGGCACAGAGCGCTGATGCTGCCCAGAGCTCGGAAGCCCCTCAGCAGGGACCGGGCAGGGGGGGAGGCTGGTCTGGGGCGAGGGCAGGCAGAGGGGTGTAGAGATGGGGTTGTTGATAAGGCTCCAACCACCAAACCGGTCTGGAACCGTGTGATTTGGCACAGCGCACGGAGCTGCAGCGAACAGCACAAAAGATGAATAATTGCAGGTCATGGCATTCATTCTCCGAATTTAAAAATGATTAAGCTCTTGGTGAGGGCAGGCAGCTGCAGGTTCGGGCTGCCTTTGTCCCCCCAGCCATGGCCAGCATGGCACTGCCGTCCGGCTGG
Source organism: Urocynchramus pylzowi (assembly GCA_013397555.1). Classification (NCBI taxonomy): domain Eukaryota; kingdom Metazoa; phylum Chordata; class Aves; order Passeriformes; family Fringillidae; genus Urocynchramus; species Urocynchramus pylzowi. The sequence goes on along the minus strand of VZRH01003330.1, from coordinate 154,992 downwards.
CACCTCTCCTCCTCCAGCCCTGCCCTCCGCCCAGAGCGGGGCTGCTGCAGGGCCTGGCTGTGCCCGCCTGCCCCGGGCTAAGGCGGGCATTGGGCACCGTGTGGATGCCAAGGACTCTCCTCCTGTCCCTCGGCTCCCTCCCGGATCGGCGGAGGCGATGCAAGCTGCGACACGGCCAGGCCACAGCCAGCGCTGTGCCTGTCTCAAGCAGGGGGAAATGAGAGGGGCAGGCAGGACAAACACCGAGCAGGCTCGTCCAGCCCGGTGCCCTGCTCTGCTGCCGCCGGGAGCCGTCCCGGGCCACCGAGACACAGCTTCAGAGGGATTCATGGGCTAATGGGCCCGCCTAAACTGAGTTTAGTTCTGTATTTAAAAACATTGGATGTATTTCGTTAAAGCATAGTAGCTAATGACTGGAAGAAGGGAGATTTTTATAATGTTGTTGAAAGGAAAGTAAAAATAAAAGGGCTGTTTTCTAATTAGAAAACTGCAACCTATATAAAACTATATCTTATCAGGATTGTCCTATCTAATTTTACATTCTCTCAATGCTTGAAAGGTGCCTTGTATGCCTACAAGTGAATGTGTCCTTGGAAAAGAAACAGTAGCTACTGTGAGTTCCTGCAGAGGGCTTGCAGCGAAATCCCGAGGATACTGCCAGTTAGTGTAAAAATGTTAGCTTTGGAGCTGCTGCTGCATGTTTTGAGCTAAGAACCTGTGTGAGTTTTGCTATCAATCTGCAGGTACAATTCTTTGGTACAATTAATGTGGCACTTCAAAGCCTAAACCCTGTGAGCAGGAGGCTGAAGCTAAAACAGAAGAAAATTAATCCACCAGTGTTTGGTAAATGGTCCTTTCCTCTGATTGCTGATGCTCTTTTAGTCCCTTCCTTGTTGGAGTCTAAATGTCTACTAGCTCCTTTCAGAGTCACGGCACTGCTGACCCTGGAAAATGAATTATTTTCTTTTGTCTTCCAATTCTTTTTCCCCATTTCACTGAGCAACCCTCTGAGAACCCCCTCACTGTCTGTGCATCTGATTTTAATTTGCCTCTGCTGCAAAGCCTGCAGAGCTGGCCCCCAGCTAACTCTTTACAGGAACAAGGGATGGTGCACAGTACTGTCAGTCGTGGGGAAGAGGTGAAGTCTGGGATGGTGAACAAGGCTTGAGATTGTTGGGCATGGGGGAGAAAATGATGCCTGATGGAGCAGCAGCTTCAAGTCAAGGGTGAAAGGAGTGCATTACAGCAGACTTGGAGAAGGTTGGTGTTTGTCTGCCACATGCTTTGTCTACACGTGGGAGAAGTGGGGGATGCATCAAGCAACAGCATCTGTACACAGGCTATCAAAGTGTATTTGACATGGCACAAAACTCATAATAAACCTTATTTAAAGTGCTCTGTGATGTATACAAGCCTTGAACTAGCTATGAGTTTCTCTTGAGTGCTCCTCCAGAGAAGAACCTTCTGTATGAGATTATGGCCACAGCTTCCCAGCACTGCTGCTGTTGCATTTGGCTCTCCCTGGGGAAAGTTGACTGCAGTTGCATTTCAGTTTACAAAGAAAATAAAGCAAAAAGGAAAGAAAACACCCAAACGAATGAACAAACAAAAACCCAGAGAAAGACTCAGGTGCAAAAATAGAAAGGGCTATCCCAAAAATAAATCATTAAAACACACTGGGTCACAAACTGGATACAAGCCATTAGTGCTGGGGTGTTGCAACTCGGGAAAAAAAAAAAAATCAAGATTTGTTCTGACATCTCTTGGTGGGATGATTGCACCAGCAGCACGGGAGCTTGACAGTGGCTGGTCACATCCAAGAGACTGGGCTGAACATTCTGGACACACTGAGAGGTGGCCAGCAGGCAGCAACAAACCTGGCAGCTGTAGAAAATGTGACCAGTGAGGAAAGTCTGAAATAATCGAGCTGGACCCTAGACCTTTCTCATTAGAGAGGATAAGCACCAGTAATAAGTGTTTCAAAAAGAGATGGGTGTGCATGTTGGAGCCTCAGGTGTGGTCAGGTGCATCTTAAATAGGACAACCTTAGGTTTCATCCAGTACTGTGTTCTGGGATCTTCCTGTGTTCCCCCTGAATTGTGGCTTTTAAACTTTTCACCCCTCTTGTTTTGCAGGATGGAGTGGGAGGAAGGCAGGCTGGCAGCCAGAGCACAAGACCTCACAACCACACCTCCCAGACCCCACTACTGCTGCTCCTGAGCAGCATTATCTGCAGGTAATAATCTTACAATCCCTGGACTTCTAGAAGGGGTTAACAGCTAAACTCCTTCCCAAAATGGGCTGAGGTCTCTGTGTGAGTGGAACTAAAGATCTGCTAAGTAATATTATGTTGCTGTTAAGGCGGCAGGAGGGATAAACTATCCTGGCTCATATATAAATATTTGCACTTACAAACAGGAGCAAGGGTAACTGAAGAAAAATGTGAAAGACTCATGTTGTTACTGTTGTTTTTTGAAGTTTGCTGTCCTGCAATGAAATGCCTTTTAAATAATTCTATGGCAACCACAGCATAACAAATCCCACAAATGGCTTTCTGCTCAGTTACTTTGACCAGCACCAGAATGCAGGTTGGTCACAGAATCTCGATAGCTGCTGGTGTTTTAGCCAAAGCACAAGCCTGCAGGAGCTGGCTCCTGCTTCTTTTCTTACCCAGTTTAAGAAAATAAAAATAAAATAAAAGATGGTGTATACCAGGCAGTTACAGCAGGAGAGATACAGAAATAACCTGTTTTATTACTAAAAGATAGCTCTGACCACCTGAGTGCTAGGCCACGCAGTAATTAAAAATCAACTTGTAACTATGAACCAACACACTCCCATTTCAGACCAATTGTAGAAAACAGCTTAAAACAGATACTAAAAGCAGCAGACATCCAGTTCATAACCATAGGGTACATTAGGCACATTAGGGTGCATTAGAGGTTTGCCTGTTTACTTGCATTTTTTTGGCATGAAGAAATAACATACTTCATGGCCCTCTCCTCTCCAGGGCTGAACGTGCTGCAGACATCTGGTTCATCACCATAGGGTACATTAGGCACATGAGGGTACATTAGGCAATAAGAGGTTTGCCTGTTTATTTGCATTTTTTGGGGGGATAAAGAAATAACATAGTTCATGAGGCCCTCCTCTTCAGGGCTGAACGTGCTGCTGGTGGAAGGCTGAGATGGGAGATCAGCAGAGGTTCCTGACTGTCAGTAGCAAATCCTGTGCTAAAAGCAAAGGCAGAGTTGTTAAGGATTATCTTCTCAGAACCAGGACTGGGAGTGGTGAACCCTGGAGCATCCTCCTCCTTTACCAGCACCTTGTAGGTGGGTGAGATGGGGCACAATGAAATCAATCTACACAGAACATCCTAGAAAGAGAGGGTATCAGGGCAGGAAACCCCTCCTGCCCAGCAGAAGAATGAGGCTGTGGCTCAGGTGGTGCAGAGCTGTCTCCCTGCTGCTCTCCACAATCATGAGTGAGGTGGGTCTGGTTTTGCCAAGCAAGGGGAATGCAACTGATCTTGGAAATTAAAACAGGTGGTGAGGGTGAGTAGGACTTATGAACCAGCACCAACTCTGAGGCAGAACTATTCCTGGCAGTATATTCCCAAGCACTTTATTAGATTTAATTTTAAATGCCCCTCTCACTGTGATGTTCTCTGCTTCCTCCAGGAGGTTTGGTTCATTAGGTCCATTAGAGCAATTAGGGATTCAACACAGTAGACAACTTGAAAAATATCAGTCCAAAGGTCATCTCACTGACAGCTGATGTGGCTTCTCTGTTACTCCACCAGAAAAGCTGCAGGAAAAACAATAAGAATGTCTGAGTGTGTCCTTTCCTGGAGAAACTTCCTTTTGCCATGAAAAAGCAAGGGTGTTTGTGGTTACCTTACTGTAAAATCTCCATACCTTCTCTGTGTGTTCTCATGGGTAGCTCTAACTCCTTCTCTCTTTCTTCTGCACAGCCAGTTAACTCCTTCCTGTCCCCTGCAGCACATACTCACCCTTATTGTCCCACACACGACCACCTGACCCTTCCTCCTCGCAGCACAGCCGCCAACTCCCCTCTCCACCAGCTAGCCCACTCTTTATAACACCCATCCTTGCTGGCCATAGCTGTGGCCTACTCAGGGTGGGCCTGTTTCTAATCCTTGGTAATTAGTACAGCTGCAGCTCCTCAGGGGTGAGAATTCCTTCAGCATCATCTCCATTCTCCTACAATCCATCCTCCCACAGGTGCTCATGTGGAGCTGCAGTCTGATGGCAAAGCAGAGCTTACAAGGCTCTGTGCTACAGCTGGGCTGTGTGGCAGAGCACCCTGGGGCCCAACCACTGTTGTGTCTCCCAGCCCTCACACCCTGGGGAGACCACCCCTGCAGGAGGAGCTAGGATGGTCTCTTATCTGGAAGCAGAACATGAATCTGCTGCTGATCACATAAAGGGAGTCATCGTGGTCTTGTGTTCCCTAAAATGTGCTTGTGGGTCAGTGGCAACACACGCAGCTGTCTGCTGGAGATGGTGGGTCTCTATCATGAGCCACATCCTACCATGGCTGCTCTTGGAGAGCAGGGGGCCTGGGAGTGAATCAGGAGTCAAGTTTCAGCCTCCCATATGCATCACTTTTCTTCTCTCACACCTGGAATGGAGCTGGTCAGGGTGTGGGGCAGCTCTGGCACCATTTCAACCAAGCTGCAAGGAAGAACCGAGTTATTTCTTGCTGTGTGCATTTGGAAGAGGCCCTTTCTCCACACTGTCCTGCTAGTAATCTGCTGAATCAGAGGACAGTCAGCACAATGAGAGGAAAATCACTTGTCAGGGAAAGAGTGGTAGCATATGCTAAAGCTGTTATGAGAATTTTGCCTGGTTTTGGACAACTAGTTTCTGTTTGATAATGTGGGAGATGATCGAGATCCACTTTTAGTTTTCAGTATGGAATAATCTAAGACAGCAACTCTTGATGTCAGTGGGAAATGAGCCTATTTATGCTAGACAGAATTTGGGCATGGCAGACCAGAACTGCCATATGTTGCACAGTATTATGCCACGCTCCCATGTACGTGTCTAGTTAGTTCCTTACAATTCAATATGCTCAAAGTAGAAGCAGGCTGTGCTGTGTTTCAGGAACTTGTGCAAGCAGCAAATCCTGTTAGGAGAATAAAGCTGCCTAACCCGTGGATCCCTTGTCGCACGCTCGGCACCATCAATCTCCGCTCTGCCACAGCAGCCGGGGAAGGTGCGAGGGTGCCAGAAGAATTTTGGCAAAGAGCAATGCCAGCAGGGCTCATGGCCACCATTCAGAGTGCTGCAGCCACACCCCTGGGTGACCACCTGGCTCCTGCCATGGACGAGTGTTTTAGCGGGAGATGTGACTGAAGGGAATGTTCAGCTTCACCGAGTCAGCACATTTTACAGCTCGGTGTGTTAAGCTAGAGCTTGGCAGGTTTCCTCTTGTGTTATATGCAGGGCAGTCAGCTAGGGCAGCTGTTTGGCTTCCAGGAAGGGCAGGACATTCCCCTGCATCTGGAATGGCTCCAAGGGCCACAGCTACATGCAGCTGCTGTTCAGCCTGCAAACAGTGTGTGCAGGGCACATACCTTCAAAAGGCTGCACTGGCTTTTCCGTTAGGTGAACATTTAGGAATCTTCCAGAGGTTTGAGTATTTTTCTCATACAAACTTTATAAAATTGCACAAATTCTTCCTGAGACCATTGTCCCATCACATCAACAGTCTGTTCAATCTACTGTCAGCCACCACATTCCAGCTTATAAACCTGGCCAAACAACTACCCCTTGCACTCTGTATGCATAGTGTTACATGGACTGTCATCCCCTGCCAAAGGCTGTGAACAAGTCAGGGCTGAAGAGAAACAGAAAAAGCACTTACTTTAAACAAACAAACAGACAAAAGAAAGAAAGAAAGAAAGAAAGAAGAATCAGGTCAAGTTTCTCCTGGAAAGGCTTGGGCTATGACTAAAGTGCAGGTATCGGAACTTTCTAGACAATAAACACTCCTACAAAACCTTCTTTTATTAAATCTTTAAAAGCTAAATTGTACAATAACCCACACCCCCAGTCAATTAACAGGATATTTCTTTTTATATTTCATTTACTTAAAAGCCTTCAGTGGAGAATAATTCCTACAGCTGTGTGGATTGTCATCAGCCATGTGCTGCACAGGAGCCAAGTATTACAGCCTTCTGTAACACAACTTTTCAGACAGCTGCATCTCATGTTGCCATGGAAATGGACCTGAGCTCACTGAAAGCCAGGTAATGGGCTCTAAAATCATCACTCCTTATATTGAAAAATTGCTGGGGGACCTTAGGTAGGAGTAGTAATACTAATAATGTCTCAGCTTGTGGAACATTGGTTTTCGTTGGTTTTATTTTGTAGAAGAGTTTTGCTCATGTTTGCATTTAAATTATCTGGTCAAGTATAACCCTTCCACTTGCATTGCACTGGCTGACCACAGTGCTGCAGCAGTCAGATGCCATTCAGATCCAGCAACAGAGAGAGCATCACTAAGAAAATGGAATTGAGAAGGAGGATTGTTTGCTTTAACTAACCAGGCATATGGACACAACTGACCTTTTCTTTTATCATGTCTGTCCTGTTGCACAACCATTTTCCATTAGTCCAGAAGTGTTTGCTTGATCCACTGCCATTACAATATATGATAAAGTTCAATAGTGTTACGTCCCACATTAATGTCCTTTCCCTTTGCTGTGTTCAGCAATCTTCAGCTTTGCCCTAGTTTCACAGTGTTCTTAATTGTACTGGAAATGTTTGCCTCTAGCATCATAGTAACATCTTACTAATCAAACAATACTGGCAAGGAAAATTTTGCTATGCAGATAAACTTGACCATGAGAATTTAAACTCATTAAAAAAAAAACCCAAACATTTAAAGTGTTTAGGGAAAAAATTGTTCCTGGAGTCACAGGGTGAAATGCAGGGCTGCAAACAAAGAAAGTAAGAGATGGAAGCCATCTTCTCAGCCCATGGTCTCGTGAAAAAACCTTCTACACTTACCAAGAGTTCTGCAAACACGAAGTGCTTATATGCCAGTCTCAATCTTGAGGTAGTTTAATAGGTTGCTTTCAAGTTATTTAACTTTATTTAATTAGCAGAAGAGTAATTTTTACTTTTATATTAGCTCTAGAGAAACAGCATTGTCCACCAGAAACTAGCATAATTTTTTTTTTATTACTGTAGCATCAAGATATGATGTTGAAATGATTTTAAATCTGTGTCTTGAGCATATCAATATATTGCAGGAAATTGAGGTATACACTTTTAATTCCTGGAAAAACCTTGCTCCCTTGATCTGCAATCACCATACATTGAAATACTGTTGAAATTAAAAGTATGTATGTACTCTCCACCTTAATTTGTGGCATGCTCATTTTTATTTACTGATCAGCTGATTTGTGGATAGATTCATGGCATTTCAGGTTATTTGCTTTCAACATGTCCTTTGCCAATCCTCTGTCAAATTAAAGAGAAAATTTTGTAACCATTTCAATCCATTTCAGTCAGATTTCCCAAATCTGACTTGCTTCCTTATGGTGCCTAACAGCACTCCTCAGCAGTATTTCCAAGCCTTTGCAGAGTGTTCCTGCTGTATCTGTTTAGAAAGATGCCTGAACTTGGTTGATTATAGTCAGAAGAGCTCTGTGGCTGAGATGGGGTTTGCACATTCAGAGGGGAGGTGATGAAGGGAACTAACACTTCTGCAGTAAAAGTCATTAGGCATGCAGTCAAATTCAGATTTTATAATCTTCCTCTTGGCCATGCTTGTGAGATTCAGGGTTGTTTTAATTATACTGTTTATTTCAAGTAGATTTTATAGGAAGAGGATTGCTCTGTTTTCCTTCAGTGACTACTTTTTTACAGAGGCTCAGAGGTCAAGTATAAGATCTCTGGTGGTTAATTAATTTCTGCATAACCTTCTCACACCCATTATTGTATGAGGTTCATATTTTAGAATTAGGATTGTGACAGGGAGAGCTGAGCTGGTGCAGGCTGCCACTTGCAGAAGGGGAAGTTCTCTGAGCCACTCTCCAATCAGCACAGTCACTCCAACTACTGTTTACAGCCACTGCCAAACTGGCACATGGCCTCTTGATGCTTGGGGGAGACAGAGTGCCTGTCCACTGAGGAGTGCACAGGGCAAGAGTGCCCTGTGGTGCCAGGAGAGACAGTCAGCACAGAGTTCTAGAAGCAGTGTTTCACAAAATTTGTCTGTCTTTCAGCATGATCTGAAAACTGCATCTCCTTTTCCTCACGTTAGATCCCAGGTTCAGTTTGGATGAAGTCAGGGGCAGATCCCCCACTGACTTCAAAGCAGCAAAGTCTTGGTATTTAGAGGAAAATCAATATGAAGAATAATGATGCAATGTAAACACTTCTGTTATAAATGCATAATGTAAATAAACACGCTTTTATAGCATTTATTTAAATCCCCAGGCACTGGTAGAAAATAGGTCTCCAAATAGCCTAAATAGTTTGGCACATTGAGCCCTCAGCCCTTACAAATATTGGTAGTGTTTCAAAGAATGCATTTTTAAGTGAGCAATAAAAAGCAATTAGGCATGTAATTGTTGTTTTAGAGATTTAATCCAATTCCCACTGCAGTCAGTGGGAGTCTACAATCACTTCAATGGGGACTGAGTTGGGACCTTACACATTTGAAGGCAAAGAGGGAAAAAGGAGGAGATAGGCAACTGTGAACAAAATCAGAATCAGGAATTTCATAAGCATAAATAAAATGCACAAAACATTTGAGATAAAAGACATCCTTTTGTTGGGCAGAAAGCATCTACTAACCACAACTGAAGATTTCCCCCTCTCCTCCATACAATGCCCCTCCTATCACATGACAGCCATATGATTAAATTATAGGAAACTTTCAGAACTTCTCAAAGAAGATAACTCAGTTTTTCTCTGTCAGATGTCACACAACCTAATTATGATTAATTGTATTTCTGTATCTGTCAAGTAGCACAAATGCTGTTAAAAAAATGTACAAACCTGAAATGGGTAAACACTATAGCACTTATATTTGACATATTTAGGATAGACATGAATGCTATCAACACAGGCAGATGGAAAGCTTCAACATATTTTATGTTATTATTTTCAATAAAAGTAAAAACTGTATTTAGTTTTTAAGGTGGAAATTGGAAAGATACACTGTTCAGAACATTCAAAATTACTTGTGAGAGGGATACATCAATATATCAATATCAATATCGTATATCAATATCTACACTCCAGAGATCTGAATCCAGATAGTTAAGTATTTTGTTTTCCCCTTGACTGATGTGCAAATATATTATGACTATCAAGTTACATGATTCAAAACCAAGTTCCCTGTTTGAATCTTTAAACTTTTGTCAGGATTATATCTGATGGGAAAAAAATACTATGCTTGTTACAAGATGTTAGAGTAATTTTATTGCATTTTTCCCCTAGGTATCACAGGATCTCATTTACAGCATTTTGTCTCCTGCAGGACTGAAACTGTAGCCAAATATTTTGTCATTACTGAGTCAGGGCTAGGTTTGTTGCTTTGGCTGAAATTTAAATGGAGTAAACAGAAGATGGATGTAAATGGGCTACTTGGAGCTCTGGTGGGGAGAACACCCCCTTTCTTTGGTGCAGGAACAGAGGCAATGGGCATTAAGATGATCAGCCTGGTGTGAATGGAAGCTCTCCATCCACAGTTTAAAGGTGAGACTCTAAAACCAAATAGGGCAAATCATATTATCTTAAAACGTGATTTCAGTCTAGGAAGAAATGGTATGAAGCTACACAAGACATTTTCCTAATAGGGAAATGGCTATAAGGAGACATGATGCAACTGACTTCAGTGACATGACAAAAGTTTCCAAGGATTTATAGCAACCTAAGTATTACTTCTGGTGATTTATAAAGCTGCACACAGATCTTCCTCCAGACAGCCAGAGGACCCAAGCAAGAAGACAGCTGCAATGATGTATTACTGTTTGTTTGACCTCATTTGTGACAAGAACAGGGCCTTTAGATCAAATGTGTTCGCATCAAGGCCAACTCTGCCCTCTCTACTGTTACTTGCCAACTGCAATAGGGCCTTGGAGAATTAACATTTTAACTATTGGACTTCAGAAAATGTATTTTACTCTTTTTACAGCAATGCAAATACACTCCATTTTCAAGGAAAAGTACTATCTACCACCATTCAAAAAAAAAAAAAAAAAAAAAGCAATCAAGCAAGGAGAGACTATGAGGTATAGGAGCAGATCACAGTATCCCAGTGAAACTCTGAAGAAGCAGGGCTTTGAATTTGCTGATTGACCACTGGATGCCACTATTGTTCCACTGAAATGAATTGCAGTGTTGTCATATTCTGACTGGCTTACTACTCCAAAGAGGGGAGTTCAAATAGCACTGATATGTGCAATTTTCTGTAGAAAACAAGCAATTAGATTTGAAATTATTAATGCCTTTCAATGAATTTAGAAATTTGATTTTTCTCTGGGCTCAGAGCCCTTTCCCTGCAGGATCACAGCACCAGTCTCTCCCTTTGAAGGTCCTGTCAGAATACCTCCATGTTTTGACTAAAGAGAAGCAATTCCAAATCCACACTCTCATCATGCAGAGTATTTAGGCATTATTCAGGGAAAGAGGAAGAGATGAATGACTTAACATTAGCCTCCCAAAATTCAGAGACCTGAACTGGGGAGATGGTCATGGTACTGTGGTCCCCAGCTGGGGGATGCTCAGAGCCTCTGTGGGTGATAAGCTCGGCGTTGGATGTCACAGAGACATTAAGATTAGAAGAAAACAATGTTACAACATTGTGAAAATTTCTCTACATGAGTGGGCCTGAGTTACCTTGCTTTTAAAATCTCTGTACTGCTTTTAACACTTTAAACTGTATATATATGTATTTGAAGGCAGACTGGTTCTGCCTGTCTGCAGAATCACGGGACATGGATTGCTGTATTTCTCACCATCCTCAGGTCTGTGTGTGCAGCTTGTCAAGATCTGTGACCTCTGGAAGCCCACAGGGAAGCCCTGCAGCTCTCAGGACAAGGAGCAGTGCTGAGGTGTTGCCATGAATGCTCTGCAGCCTTCCCCCCTGCAAGGGCTTTCCTTTCCCCCCTGGGATAAACTCGGGGTGTAGCACTGCCCCACAGCTGCATCCCATGACACTGGAGCCGTGTGCTGTCTCATGCTGGTGTTTTCCATGGTGAAATTCCCACTTGGAGCTGGCACTGAGCCCTGCTCTAGTTATAGAAAGTGTGAGCAGCAATGCTGCTTGTGAGCCCCTCTGTTCCCAGCTTTTCCTCAGTCATTTTCCCATGCAAGTTCTCCACGCATCCACCATTCATCCCCCACTGTCTGTGCCATGGAGCCATACTATAGATTTTTCTCATTTCCAGGAGATGACTCTGTGAGGAAGGAATAGACATTCTCCTCTTAACTGTTCCACTTGATATTCCAGAGGCAGTCACCTCCAGCAAGAGGTGAAGAAAACAACTCCAGGTAGTAATGTCTTAAATCCTCTGCTCTAAAACTTTGCACTAAATCAGGGAATTATGTTATATGCTGGCACCTCACTGTACAACTAAAAAGAAGTTTTCCCCTTTCCTCCCTTTCCTACAGATACTATAAGAGGGAATTATAGGGTTTTTTTCCCTCATGAAACCCATATACATTCCTTCTATTGGCAATTTCACATACACACACACACACAATACTCAATGTTTGAAATTAAAATCAAGATTGCTTTATTCTAGCTGAGGAATCCCCAACCTCATTTTTCAACTGCCTTTCAAAATCCAGCAAGTATACTTGAGTCACCAGGGAAAGATAACTGCCAGCTATGTGGATATGGAGCCAGCAATAACAGCATAATTTATGACTGAACCTAAACCAAATCACCATGATTTTTTTCTTTTGCAATTTTCAGCAGTTCAAGTGATTTCAATATGACAACAAACCTTTGCCACCATACTTTGTGATCAGTTTTATTTGAAAAAAATGCCCTTTTTATCAATTGTGGATTCCTTTTATGCTCCAATGCAGATGTTTAAAAGATTTATTTGGTTTCATTTCAAAAGGGCACTGTTTAAATTTTTGTAAATCCAATTGTACAATGCAGAACACCATATTTCAGTCAAAAGGAACCTGATATAATAATAATCATCATCATCATCATCTAAGTATTCTAGAGCACACCACAGCCTGGACAATGACTGCAGAAGTGCATAAGAGACTTGTTACCATGCCCACAGCATACAAGATTAGATGTTGCTTCTGCAGATATTCAAAGAAATAACTTAAGCTTATGCAGTGGAATATTCAGGTGTTTCCTGGAATGCAATTCCTGATAACAATTTTGCAAAAATTATTTCACTCAAGGACATTTTTAAACATTCATTTGTTGGCCTCAATCTGTTTTTTTTTAAGCTGTTCACTTTATTTCTTTGAATAACAGTTACCTTAGAGACTGGTAAGAACAAGTTACTCATTATTGTCTTTCCAGTTCTAGACAGAGTTATTGTACCAGCTGTATTTATTGTGTTTAGACTGTATACGCTGGTGAATGAGAAGTTTCTTTTGCAGGCTTCAGATCAAGAACTAAGAAGAAAACAACTCACATTACCGACACTTTCTTATTATCTTTAAACAATTACATTTAAAAATATGTTCTTCAGTTTTGGTTTGGCCTTTGCATTTCTGCTGCAGGCACAGCTTGCAAGAGGGAGGCCAGCTCTCAGCAGAGACAGCACGTCTGGGCAAAGATATCTGAGAGACACTGCTCTCTCCTGTACTGCTGTCCCTCAAATTTATTTTAAACCATAAGGGTTTGATTATATTTTTAAGATATTAACTTGAATATTGCATTTTTGCTAAATAGTTAAAGAGTTTTTCAGCTGGTAATTTGTCTTGAAATTTCCTTTTTTTCCCTAGTGCAGGTGATGGCACTTGTGCACATGAAGTTAAAGTTGTACATTGGCACCTGAGCATCAGCACTCGCCAGACTGAAGAGTGATAGAGAATGACATACACAATTGTTTCCTACATTTTTGCTGAGCTCATCCTGAAAGAAAAAAGAAAGGATTTTGATTTAAGTGTCTTTACCTCACCCTAGCTCAGACACTCCAGCAGAGTAACATGAAGCACCTCTCTTTGGAGAGGCATTGTTCAAAACTAGTTGCAGCTGAGAATGCTTAAAAACTGGAGTATCAGCTGTGTTCTGTGTGGACAACTGCAGTTTAATGGTTTTGCAAGCTAATCAGACATCAGCTAAAGAGAGACCGCATTGAAATGATAACATTATGCTGCTTTTCTAGCACTTTGTGTTGCTTTGTGGGCATCAGACTCAAAGGACAATGCTGTGGTGAAATATGATTCTAGAAATTTTATTTTCTTAAATATTTCACTGTATAGTTGATAGTAGCACTGGGTGAAAGCTTTCAATTCTTATTTTTACAGTCGACAAATTATGCTACAGTAAATTTTCTCAAGGAAGGAGAAGATTTGTATTTACATGCGGTGTCCTGGTAGCTCTGAGGCCTGTGCTGCTTCATTGGACTGAAAAATGAATGGTAAACTCAGCTGAGTGTGTCAGGAGCATATTTTTATTGAAATATAATGTACTAATGATCTGAAATTGGAACTAAGAAAATAAATTGCAGCCTTTGGTTATGGAATGGGTTTCCCTAAAGATACAGTTAATACTTTGGTGCTTAATTTCCCACATGTTTAAAATAAACACCACTCCTGCTCCCTCTTCTCTGACAACTCTTCAGTTTGGGGTTGTGTGTTTATTTTGGGGTTCTGAATGATGACATAGATTTGTTTATTTTCTGGCAGTAAAAAAATCTTGTTTTTATGACTGGTGGGAGATCAGATAAACCACACACTGTTCCTGCAGACACCAAACTAACGTGCTTCCTTTATTGCTTTCCCCTGAAATGCTGTTTTGCTGCTTTTCACAAGCTGTGGGAGCTTCTCTTCATTTCCCTGGTGCTACCTTTGGCTCTTCCTCCTTTACAAAAACACTACAACAATTTGAAACACTTTTGAGTGCCTTAGTGTTTGGTAATGGCATTTGCACAACTATTTCAGCAGCTGGTCTAATGAAGGAGAGCAGTTAGATGCTCAAGATTCAGTGACATTTGGCCCTGCCTATAGTGATATTTCACAAGTGTGAGATGCTGAACAAATTTTTGTGAAGCTTTTTCAGACGGAGATTGAAGCAGACACGCAAAATATTGCACATATTCTCCAAAGATGATGTATGTGTAGTACAGGACAGGGTGGGAAGGAGAACAGCTGTTTCATGGCAGGAGTTGCTATAGCTACTAACATCAAAATTTGTCATGAAATATCTGCATCACTGAAACTCTTCAAAACAGTTAAACTAAGTGGCTTTGTCTGTGCTGCTCCTCACTTCATGGAAGAGGTCCCTTGAACTACTGTCTGAACAATTTCAGAGGGGAACCTGAGTTGCTGCAGGAATTGTTGCCAGTTGATGTTTTATCTTCCTCCAAAGGTTTTTGGGGTAAATTCAGTGAAAGCTTACCTGGTGCTTGCCTCCCAAAATGGAAGAAAAAATTGAGTGCCTATGGTACCCATATCATGTGTAGAGACAGTTAAATGAGGGAAATATCTGCTCCCATCTTTAATCAGAAGTAAGGTTGCAGAGAGAGAAACGTGTGGTTGTGGTTCCCTGCAAGTGATTAGTATCTAATGCCTCATTGACACTAAAACTGTGGAATCTCATTCCTCTTCCTGTTCTTTCCTTTCTCTTTCTTCTATCCTAGATTGTTTTGTACTTGCTCTAGCATATTTGGAACACCCTGTGAGCCAATTCACTTGCTAAGCTGCTGGAACTCTCACCCAACCAAAAAATTAAAATAAATAAAATTAATGAGCTGAACTGACTCAGATGACGGTGCAGTAAGAACCAGGGCCTGTGCAAAAGCATAACTATGTAGACAATTTTGGGGAGGAGCAGTGAAATAGTTGCAGTCCGTGTTTTAGTTGGCATCTTGTCACTCACCCTGAGGCAGTCTTGTTCAAAGGTTTTGGCTGTGGTTTCTTTTCTGTGGAGTCAGCATCCTTTTTGTGTTGCACCCACTTGGATTCCTGAAGCTTAGTTTGTTTTCCGTGGCTTTGACTTGGCACAAAGACTTCTTACTCTGACAGGTAAGAACACCATCTCATCTGTGGATATTTTTGTGACTGTTGGTGTCCTTGGTCAAACTTCCGGAGAAAGATAGGCATCTTTCTCTCTGCTTTTTTTAACCTTACAGGGATTAGTCTGAAATTTCACTGTCCAAGTGCAGGAGCAGAGGAAACTTTCAGCCAGAAGTTGAATGTCTTTTAAATACTGAGCCACGTGACTCTCATGTAGTGGGACACTGGGGGAGAGGAGGGAATGGATCCCACACAGGTGGGCTTAAGAATATAAAGTCCTGTAACCTGCTGTAGGTATCTGCATCTTTGGAGCTGCTGATGGGCTCCAGAGACATCTGTTAAGATCACTGCATGACTGGAGCTTCTGATGTGTGAGCTGGAACTGAGAGCAGACCTTAAAGCGCTTACCAGTGCAGAGCACACCCCACAGACTGGCTTATGAGGTTATTTTTACACATCTCCACAAAGAGACACCAAAGCCCTGTGAGCTGGGCTTTGTGGAGACGCAGTTCTTACACCAAGGGACAATAAAGGAGTCACAGGCTGCCACCGGCCTGTTGCATAACCAGATCAGACATTCTAATGAGCTTCTGCTCGCCCGGCTCCGTCAGCCCTGCTGATTTGTAATCAAGCAGGACACTGCTATAGAAACCACTCCAGCAAACAGCCTTCCTGAATGTACTTAAGAAGATGAGTTTGAATTGAAATGCAAACAAACTGTGGATCAGTCCCTCGCTTTCTGAATTGTAGGAGCCTGCTGTCTTACTGTTCATGTTACGGTTTAATCCAGCTTGAATTTAAGTTTTGAGAGGTATTTTGTACATTTCACTTCATAAAGCAGTTTCCTCTGGTTCTTTAATTTTTTTTCCCCATTATAGTTCTTAATGCCAATTTTTAGCAAATAATTACAAAGAAGAAATTATAAATACGTCTTCAAAATTTTTCTAATAATTTATTCTGTAAAGTATGTTTGTAAAAGAAATTGAACTACAATTAATTTTTAGGCTAACAGTCTATATGACAGAGTGGAACAGCTATGAAATAACACAAGTTGTTTGGTTATTTTTAAACTGAATTATAAAGCAAAATAAAAGGAGATTCCAGATAAGAGTTGATTAGACTCAAGCAAGCCCAAGTAAAGAAGGAAAAAACTGTTTAAAGAGTTACTCTTAAAATTTGGGTTATTGTCAAAGACCTCCACTACAGGATATTTATTACTCAAGAGAATACAGGAAAAAGTTGATGTTGTCCTTCACTGTATCCCTTAGGACCCCAAGCTTCCAAAGATACCACCCTTTCTCTGTACCAAAATCCTCCTTATGTCACCCTGTGAAGAATCACTTTTAGAAAGCTGTGTTTTACTTCTCACCCCAGTTTACAAAGACTGTGTTACACCAAACTGGTGCATTATCAGTGAAGGATTGTGTTGGACTACAGTTTTTCATAAGGTAAAATTTTCTGATTATTTTGCCTGAATGCATCCCACAAAGACTTTTCCTTTCCTGGCCAGCCTTTTAAAAAAACATAAACCAAACCTGATCCATGATGCACAGCAGAGTGCTTGGGGAGCTCTCCTTTGAATAGCATCAACTTCAGGAACAGCTGCTAAGATCAAATGGACAAAGGGAATTCGGCACCACCCATGCCTTTATTATGTTTTAAAGCTCCAGGAGCTTAATCCTTCCTGTGAACAAGGTCTGTTGTCCCACTTGCCACTACCACTAACATATTCTGTGTAAGTCTGCTTCCTCCTCAGAGTGCACCTGTGGCAAAGCTGCAGTATGAAGATCCAAAGTCTCTGCATTAATCTGAGTGATAAAATGGAAGTTTTCTTCTGCACTGTAAGGAATGATTTCCTACAACCCAAATAACACTAAAAAAAAATTCAGTTACTAAAAAAAATGTAAGTGTTTTTGCAAAGGTACCAAAAGCCAAAAAAATAATCAGTATTTCTGCAAGCTGATAGAGTGTCCTTCTGACACAGCAAGAAATAGTCAGCTTACTTGCCCCATATTCTTTCTCACCTGCCTGGAGAGGTAGTTATGGTCTGCTCATAAATGGGAGAAATAGCTTTATTTCCAATATGTATGCCAGGAGTATATTTTGCCCCGAAGTTAAATTTTTTTGACTTTTGAAAGGCTGATTTTGATCTTACTCAGCATTTTTCCATTCTTAAGCTGACCTTTGAAAACCAGAAATGCTGGATGAAAGAGAATCTGGAAGCAGGGCAAGCAGTGTGTGAGAGATGTAGGGAGGTTTATCACAGCTGTGTTTGTGGCAGGAAAACCTACAAGGCCCATTTTCTTTTGCAGTTCCATCCCTTGTTGCACACAGAGCATTGTTCTGTCTACTTGGTGACCCCCACAGTGAAAATGCTAATGTACTACTTGTGTCCTATTTTACCACTTTCTTATACTGAAAATATTCAGAGAATAAGCAAAATTTGCCAACTTGGGTGGACAACTGAATTTAAGAAAGGGTATATAACTACAATC
This sequence comes from Urocynchramus pylzowi, assembly GCA_013397555.1. Lineage (NCBI taxonomy): Eukaryota > Metazoa > Chordata > Aves > Passeriformes > Fringillidae > Urocynchramus > Urocynchramus pylzowi. Next base: position 137,291 of record VZRH01003330.1, on the reverse strand, counting down.
TATTAAAAAGAAATATTTCATATCCCAATCACTGCTATTTCTGTGTTGTGGTGTCTTTCCAATTACAATAGTAATTTTGTCTACTGCATTCTAAATCTCTTTTCTGTCAGTAATTTTTCTTTTTTTTTAAAATTTTATTTTTATTTTTTTATTTTCTTGATCTGGTCTATAACATCCTAGCTTTTGAAGAAAAAATAGCAAGAATAATCATCAATCTCTTCCTGTCACCAAAAACCAGGAAATAAAGTCTCCCAATAAATTTACTCTGTTAGAAAGCTGATATTAGTTTAATAGCAGTGCCTGATGCATGGGGATTTCTCCCCAAAGCATTCATGAAGAGCAACCTAACAGGCCAGGTTATATCCATGGAGCTAATGCATATTCATCACATTTCTACTACATATTCATTATATTTCTTGAATACACATGGGGATGCTAATTATTTCCCTTAACTTATTTGAATATGAGGTTTTTCAAGCATCTTTGGTGGTTGTTTGTGAACACCCCATGCCTCAAAATTTCCCTTTTTTGGTCCCGGATTTTCTGATGAATCTCTTTTCCTTGAGATCACTTTGTTTAATGCTTGTGATTACTTGCACTGAATTCTCCAACAAAGTACTCTCCTCAAAGCTGAATGTAAAGAGAATATTGGACCTGTTCTGATGACCTCATCCTAATTAAAAGAATACCACAACAGGTTAAGATTGATAATATTGAAAATTGTTGTTTATTAACCTGGAAATACATTAGAATGAAAACTTCAAATTTTGAAAGGCAACACATCATATATTTAGTCATGTGACATTGGAAAGTTTTATTGATGTTCTCTGGGCAATAAAGCATGTGCCAGGCTGGGTATCTCGGTGCTCCTTCAGCATCACTCCCAGCCACAGAGAAGGCTGTCAGGCTTTCCACAGGGAGGCATTTTTGTGGCATGGGACTGGGAGAAAAACCCACTGAGAGCAGCTGTGGAGAAGGACTTGGGGGTTCTTGTGGACGAAAAGCTGGACATGAGTCAACCCAGAAAGCCCACCCCGTCCTGGGCTGTATCCAAAGAGCCATGGCCAACAGGGAGGGGATTCTCCCTCTCTGCTCCTGTGAGAGCCCACCCGAGTGTGCTCAGCACAAGAACGGTGCTGGCCTGGGAGAGCGGGCCCAGAGGAAAGCACGAAGATGCTCAGAGCTGGGGCAGCTCTACACCTCAGGCCGGCAGTTGGGCTGTTGAGCCTGGAGATGGCTCAGGGCAGACCCCATCGCACCTTCCCGTTCCCGAAGAGAGCTTTTCAAAGAGAGAGAATGCCTTTTACACAGGCAGCGAGCGGTGCCCCAAGGCGGCCGAGCTCAAGCTGCCAGAGGAGCCGGGGCGGCGGGCAGGTGGCGGAGGCGCGGCCGGGCCACGCTGGGCCGCCCGCGGCCGCAGGTGCCGTTAAAGGTCTCCCGGCAACCGCCCGGCCAATGGCGGCGG